>JASVER010000005.1:10708280-10762444 GCA_030449065.1 Oceanodroma leucorhoa
TTGGGACAGATGAACTCCATCTGTCGCCAACAGGCCCGGTGCCTTGTAAACCTCCCCATGGTCAAAAAAGCCAAAGTTTGACCGGTGGCACCAGCACCAATGGCAGCGTGACTTTGTTCAGGCCACGATAGTCCACTGCTATTCTCCACTCTCCATTAAACTTTTGCACTGGCCATATGGGACTGTTAAAGGGTGAGCGAGTCTTGCCAGTCACTCTTTGGCTCTCCAGTCGATGAATCAGCTTATGGGTGGGACACAGGGAGTCTCGGTTGGTGCGATATTGCTGCAGGTGCACTGTCATGGTAGCGATCAGCACCTGTTGTTCTTCGACCCTCAGCAACCCCGCAACAGAAGGGTCCTCCAAGAGACCGGGCAACGTAGACAGCTGTTTAATTTCCTCTGTCTCCAAGGCAGCTATACCAAAAGCCCACCGGTATCCCTTTGGGTCCTTGAAATACCCTCTCCTGAGGTAGTCTATGCCAAGGATGCACGGAGCCTCTGGGCCAGTCAAGATGGGGTGCTTTTGCCACTCATTCCCACTTAGGCTCACTTCCGCCTCCAGTACAGCTAGCTCTTGGGATCCCCCTGTCACTCCAGAAATACAAATGGGTTCTGCTCCTTCATAGCTTGATGGCATCAGTGTACACTGTGCACCGGTGTCTACTAGAGCCTTATACTCCTGTGGGTCTGATGTGCCAGGCCATCGAATCCACACAGTCCAGTAAACCCGGTTGTCCCTTTCCTCCACCTGGCTGGAGGCAGGGCCCCTCTAGTCCTGGTCATAGTACTCATTACTCACTTCTTGTAAGTATGAATCAAGAATTTCTTCATTACAATCAGAAGTAAGATCAGCCCTTCTACTCTGTCTAGGGAACTGTTCACTGGAAACTGGACCATTGTGAAATAGCTTTTTTCCGGAAACCGGAGCAGCAGTTTTCCTGGGAGAACCCCCTTGTGTGATTGTTTTTCCTTGTAACTCACGTACCTGTGCCTCTAGGGCTGAGGTAGATTTTCCATCCCACTTCCTCATGTCGTCTCCGTGGTCACGCAGGTAAAACCACAGGGTGCCCCATGCTATATACATTCTATATCCTCTCTCTTGAGCGGAAGAATCCTAATAGCTGAGATACTGGTCCGTACAGGTGGAGAGTAGGACCTATCCTCTTTAAGTTGCTGGACCTTCTGGGGCAATTTCTCCACAGCTGAGACAAGGGAGGAAGAGACACTTTCTTTGTATTCCTGGAGTTTGCCAACCCCTTCATCCACTGTTGGTGCTTCTTCCTCTTTCCAGCACAGTGTTGCCAATGAACTGGCATACAACACTGATGCGTTCCGTACTAACTTCCGCCACATGGATCGCGTGCACTGGACTTCATCTGGATCTTTGGATAATTCCTCATTGTCCAGGTCACTATAAACCACCTCCAGTGGCTAATTCCCTCAGGTACTGGATACCTCTCTCCATAGTGGTCTATTTGCCTAGGCAATTTATAACATCTTCTTTTAAGGGATACCTTTCCTTCACGCCTGACAAGAGTTCCCTCCAGAGGCTGAGGGCCTGTGCCCCTTTTCCAAAACACAGCACTATACCAGCTACTAGGAGGAAAATTAACTCTATCTCAGCCAAAACCAGGACACCATGTAAATTTAAAACATTCATAAACACTTTCAAGCAATAACCTTCTAGGTCAACACGCCCTGGGACAATGCAGACTATTGAAGTACACCTCAGTAGTATTTAACATAATGGTACAGATATAACAAACGGAAAAGACAGGTAAGTTTTCTTGTTGTATTGATTTTATTGAAGAAGTGACATTCCTGTTTACGAAAATTATAAAAGAATCATCATAATTTACAGAGTTTTCAAAGTTCTAGAAGCAAGCATGCAAACAACAGAATTTAAAATTTGTGAAGATCTGTTTTCTTACGAAAAGTTATTTTAACAATTACCACTATAATAAATAAAGCTTGTTGATCAATGCTATATAATGAACTTATTAGCTTAAAACCAAGCTGAAATGTGCACAGTGAGAAAAAAGGAATGTTTAGCTGAGAAAAGTGATGTGATTCAGAGGCTTGTGGGCTGTGCATATGTTTTAATTATCTACCCACATATGAAGTTGGTAGCTTGATAGAATGAAAGGAAAACGTTGAAAGGATTTTTATTTTGTTAACATATACCAGTTAGATTGAAGCAAGAATAGATGAAGTATAGACTTGTAGATTCTACTTTCCTAGTGTAATTCAAAACAAGATTAAAAATTTAAAACGAATGTCAAGATAAGAAAGACCAGTGACTATACCTGTATAGTACATGTTTCATGTCACAAACCAACCAACCAAATGCAAAATCTTCTGGTTTTAACCAATGCAATGGATAAAGGACCAACCACTAAATAAGACAATGCTTAATATTTTCTCTTACGGTGATAGCTTTGCTCCTCTTATACTTCAGTATTGAATATAAAAACAGAATTAAGTTTCCCAAGCTTACTTTTAAAAAGATATTTAGGAACATTATTTTTTAATATGTTGGTCCAGAATGAAATAGGAATTGAGTATCTAGATATTTTTGAAGAGCTGATCCCAAGAGTCCTGAAAAATTAACCAATGTAATCCAACTCTCAATGATAGAAACACCTGGGTTGGTGTGGCAATACCTAGATTGCATTATTCAAGAGTACATCAAGATAGCAATTCAACTTCTTGAGAAGATACCGAGGTGTAAAACGTACCTCCATGCACTGACTTATGTGGGAAGGAAATCATACAAGCAGACCAAAAGGGAATGATACACCCGCTTTGGTCAGGTGTGATCTGAATTGTTGGAAAATGAAGACATCTGGAGGCTTTTGCCATTGGAACGGCAGTGTAGGTGCAGTCTATGTTTATCAACCGGTTCCATATTTCAAAAGTGGATATGATTACACTGCTTATGGCTGAATAACTTCAACTCACAGTTTCCACAGGAATATATTCAGTGACACACCCATTAAAATGTTTGCAATTTGGTGAAATAAATTTTAGAGGACTTTACAGAGATATATGGACATTTAAAGAAATGAGCTTAGAGGGTTTTTGAAATAGCACCTAACCACACCATTCCATTGAAATGGAAACTTGGCATATAGGGAGTGATACAGTGCCTTACAATAGGGCATAAAATGGGATACAGACAGAAGTTAAATATTTAACTGCAAGAACAAAGACAGAAATCTCCTATGACAAGCGTTACCTAGCAGTGAAGATGCTCACATTCACTCAGTACTTATTTCAGATTCTAGAGCTCTTTAAGCAACAGAGTTTTGGCTCTGGAGAAGTTGAGCTAAGTTCCTGCTTAACTTCCTTTGCAGTCCAAAGGCATGCATGGAGAACTATCTAAACTCCATCCAGATCACTAATAGTTGCAATTTAGTAGAAGTTTTGAACTTAACAATTTGTATTTTGTTGGTTTTGCCACTTATATAAAATTTGCCCAAAATCTTCACCACTTTAAGAAGCACATTGCACTCAATCAGATTTCAAATAGGAACATTTTTAATAGGAACGTTTATACAGCCTTCAGCTTAAAACTATTTTAAGAAATTTCATTGCATTCAGTTTTTCTCTAGTAAAACTAAATTAGATTGTTAACATTTATTGCCATTTTCCCCTATTACTTAAAATGACCTAAAAAAGAACATATAAAACATTAAATGGAGACCAGAGGCATTCTAACAAATTATCTTATTACCTATATTTTTTGATAACTCTCCAAACTTTCTGGGTTACTGGGTTTTGCTTTTGTGTATTATTGTGTATCTTTTGAGTCTTTGCACTGTAGAACAACTGGATACAACTTGACACTATATAGGAAGAGTGTAAGATCTCACAGTCCTGTTTCAGCTATGAATATATAAGTAGCTTTCTAAACTACCTGGTTATGTCAAAACACCTACAAATTTAGCCTGTGGTCCAAAGAAATCCTGCTAAGGTTCCTGTGTTACTACCCATTCAAATTCTAATGTGCTTAACTGGGCACTTACCACTACATATTAGATACTATGCAAATCATTGTGCACTGCTGAACAAAGAGGAATAAATTGTCCTCTAACTGAAATCCATGGAAGGTGGCAACCAACTACTGAAGCCACTATGCAATCTTCAGCCTTATTTTACACTATGGGGCTGTAGGAAAACCTGTAGCAACTTTTGTAAATGCATGAAATTTGTTGTTACTTATAGCCTTTGATCATGGGCTACATACTTGTTAGCTGCTATTTCAGCTCATAAAGCAAAGAAGGGAATGTAATAGCCACCAGGAAAAAGGGGAATATCAGGGAAACATTGGGTGGAAAATAAACAAGTGAGCAGGGGAAAGAAACCATGAGCACAAGAAAAACTAAATGGGCAAAGGGAAAAGAGAACATCAAGGCCTGAGACTTAAACCTTTACTAGAAAGCGTAAACAGAATGGTATGTCCTCTCTGCTGACTATCAGCCATCTAAACCCCATAGTTAACAGGAAAGACAGACCTGTTACTTTATCCTAAAAATACCCAAGGTCAAACTAGCCAGCTCTGCAAAGCTTAAAAACAGTATCCATCCTAGATGGGCTCACTAGGATTCACTTATACAATAACAGGATTTGCAATTAGCTTAGTAGAATAGTTCTCTGATTAATGCTCATCTGTCAAAAAGACAAAAGGTAAGGAATACCTAGAAAAGAAATTGAGCACAAAGCAAAAGTCTGTGTCCATGGTAGGATTGTTTTTAAGAATCCTTAATTAAATTATGGACTTATCGGCACAGGGCATTTTGAAGATGAAAAAGGATATATTGACTCAAAAAGAAGTTAATTAATGGAGAAAAAATCCACTCAATGGCGACTGAAAATGATTATTTGTATACTGTCTTCATCTTCTGAAGTTCCTATCCCTGATTGCTGGGCCTGAATGGTACTGCAGGAGATGGATCATTCAAAGTATTTCAGTCTCTAAGTATCTATTACAGACAATTTTCAGAGAGAAGTTACTGGGGATGCCCAAAACAGTACGTTTTACAAAAGAAAGGGAAAAGTAAAAAAAAAGCGGGGGGGTGGGGGTGGGGGGGTGGGGAAGCTGAAATGTTTTTCAGGTATCTGATCTTTTCCTGTTATGAATCAACTTAAAATTTGCATCTTCTAAAGTTACCACATCACTGTATTAACATTTAGTATTGTTGGTCCTGTTTTTTGTATAATATCATTAATAGGTATTATTTATGGTTGTATGAAGGATACTTCCCCAAAGACCTTCTCATTTTGGACATCCTAAATACTTTGACAATAGCTTGACAATAGACTTGACAATAAAGGAGTTTGTATTTACAAGGGAGAATGCGTATGTTTTTTGAATATGAGCCATTCTCTAGAAATTGTTCTAGAAAGGGATCAACATCTGTTGTGCGTCCTTAACAAAGGTGATGCAAGTACTTTCAGAAAGTTGTTGTTGGTATCTTCCAGCATTTCTGGACAACATTACCGAAGGGTAATCTGTGACATTTCACCCTGCTCTGGAAACCAGCCATCAACAAATCAAGGTATTTATTGCCATTTCAGTACCTCTGTCTCTGACATCTCTAGAAACACTCCATGTATTCTTGGTGATCTTAAGTCTTCTCCCCCAAAATATTGAGTTTTGCAAGCAGTGTCGTTAGTATGCCAGTACATAAGACTCTATTTATACTTTACAGACTCAAATAAAAACTCTGAATAAAGCTACA
Organism: Oceanodroma leucorhoa; assembly: GCA_030449065.1. NCBI lineage: Eukaryota > Metazoa > Chordata > Aves > Procellariiformes > Oceanodroma > Oceanodroma leucorhoa. The sequence continues at coordinate 10,714,025 of JASVER010000005.1, forward strand.
GAAAAAAAAGACTATGGGGTCTATTTACGAAGTTAATCATACCAAATTTATGCTGAGATGGGATGCTTGCCTATTTAAAAGTCTTTGGATGATTTCTGAGCGGATAAGTAACACTTTTGAACATGATATATCATACATTTATACCTTTAATCCATTGTGACATGACATTGAAGGTACCTATTCCTTTGTCCAATCTTTCATTATAAATGTTTTTTCTGCTGGGAATACTTAYCGTAAGTTCATGCCTGACATATTTAGTGAACAGATCTACAGCTTCCATGCTTGCAAATTTGCCTTTAATCCCCAGCTCATGACAATTATAATTTAACATTTTATTGCAGTTTTCAACACACTATACAGTAAAGCAAAGTTAAAGTTGTGTGAAATGTGAGCAAAACTGTCTCATAAAAAGTGGATCCTTTTCTTTGTTTTTTTTTTCTTTCTTTTTTTTTCCCCCAGAATGGTCTGGAGCAACACTTGACAATTTWGTCTAACACCCATCCTAGCCATGACTGTCATGTGATTCTAAKACTAAAAATATTTGTTTTCTCTTCCAAGGCGGTTCTGTTGTGCTGTTACACTGTAGGAACGAATCAGAGCCAAAATACCATCTATTCTTGGATTGCTCTTCATATCTGATGTATTAATATCTTCTCACCAGTGCAGTACGGATAATTCAAAATATTTCAGTCTCTAATCTAAGTATCTATTAGATTAGATATTAATCCCTTCTTACTCTCCTGCACAGAAGTACAGCTGGCTTCACAGGTTATCACTGTGATTAAATGGCAAAAATGGACACTGCTCTGTTCTTAACAAGTTTAACCCATTGCTGAGGATTTTGAGGTATGGTGGAGGAAGCACAGCAGTAAATACACCTTCCAAGCTATTGCTGCTGTTCCGTTGTCTGAGGGCTGTAAAGGCCTGCTTATGGACTGGTTCAAGCCAGTTTGGTTACAATAAGAAACAAAGTGAAGTTTTCAGCAGCATTGTATATCCAGAGCCTGAATTGTTCCAGGTGAAGCTGTGAAAGACGTATGCATTTACACTAACCTCGTCTACCGTTACTGGCCCTTACTGGAGCTGTGGGGATCTCAGGAGACAAGGAAACTGGAGAAGTGACACACTGTGAATCACTGATATCTGAGCTTTAGCTTCTTATATCGAACTCCATTACCAGTAACAGCCACAAAAATCTGGCTATTAACAACTCCGAGTCCTCACATCGCTGAATATCTGAGAGGAAAGGGGAAGGAGTATGGCCAAAACCAGCAAGCTGAAATAACATTTTCGGGAGAAAATATGTTGGAAGGATAAGCAGAGACCCAGCCATCCTTACAGAATGGGTTATAAACATAGAGAAATATTTCATTCTTGTGAAGTAGAAAGTTCTGCAGATTTGTTAGAAGACGGAGTCTGCCCCCTTCCTTTCTCCTCCTCCATCCCGCATCTGTTAAGTATTAAGTTTTACAGACATGGAAATAGAACCAAGACTTTTAGTGGTGTTTCCTCTTTGAAATTTTTGTTAGGGAATAGTAGGGGTGCCCATTATCCTGTCCACTTGGTAGGTTAATCTATGTGATAGCCGCCTATAAATTATGCAGCTACTTCTTGACGCAGGCTTGCATCTACTTCCTCCTTTGTTGCCCAGAGGTTTCCACAGGGGAGGACCACAGGTGCAGAGGGATGCTGAGAGAGCAACCACCCACAGGGATGCTGCCGTGCCACCTCTGCTCAGTACAGATGCCAGGGTACCCCCACAGTATTTGTTGCGGTACCAGAAAAAGCTATGCGGATTAGATCCAAACATGTTGTTCTGACACTGTGCTCAAAAACAATGATTCTATTTTGGTCCTAGAAGGGCAGCATGCTCCTCCGCTCAGGCTAATGAGGTGTGCCAAGAGGCTGATGATGTGGTGCTGTTTCTAGACCCCAAACTAGATCTGATGAACTTTTCTCTACAAAGCACATTACTGTACTACGTACAGATTTGCAGTTCCACTGCACTTAAGAGCTCTGGCTGTTATGGCAGTGCCTTGTCCTGCTTCCCTTATCTGAAAATAACTGAACTTTGTAAAAACAGATTTTCAAAAATCCCATACTTACTGAATAATATTACTTTATTATTATACTGAACAACTGTTTTGACCGATACAGGGAATTTCTCAGTTTCATGTACTATTCCAAGCTTATGTTGCCCTACTGAGATAATTCAGGATTTGTCCTTTTTTTTTTTTTTTTATCTATTTCTACAATGGAAAAAAATAACTGAGTAACTTATTTTCTAAGGAGTATTGCACAGTGATCTGCTTATACATGATTGTATTGATCTTCACTGTGTTTTAATGTGTTGGTTTTAAGCATTGTGTCCAGAGTAACCATAGTAAGTAGAATTCATATAAGTAATCTTTATTATTGTTATTATTACTACATCTTCAAGAATCATCTAGCATAGGGTTCACTAACTCAGGAAATAACATACAGAATATCTTGCACTCTTTTGAATTCATGACAGAGTTCAGAAATCTGACTTTTCAAGTAAGAAAAAAGAACCAGTAGTTTTACTGTTCGGAAAAGCTTTAAGGAAACAAATCATTTAAGTAAAACATAGAACTAAGCAGATAATTTGTAACAACTTACTTGTCTGTTTTTTTCTTTGTTCTGCAGAATGTTGATAAATGGATCATAAAGTATTCTTTCAAAAATTATTAAGTTTTCTTACACTTCTTCAAGATGTTTTTAGAAATCTGAATAATTTATGAAGAAGGTTGCAAACAATGCACACTTTGTCTATGATGAACTGTGTGCTAGGTTGTGGAGCTAAACTAAAACAGAATAACCTGTAATACAACCAATAAACTTTTCTGTATGTAAACTGATGAAAGGAGTTAATTCCAGAACAGTAGCTCATGGGCAAGATTACAAGTTGTAAGTCCTCACATCTTGGCTTTATCAAGAAGTGTAACAGTCTGGAGGTGGGTTTTGGATTGAAATGTATGAAAATGAGTATAACAAAAAAAAAAGAATGCAGATATTTTATGGAGATAAAATAATGAGAGGGATGGTACACTACATTTCTTACCCTGTGCTTCTAAAGACAGTCCTGCTTCAGGCACTTTTAAAGACAGTCTCAGCACTGGATTCATCCAATCTCAAAAAAGGTAAAGATTAATAGTGCCAGTGATCCTATAATACAGTTTGAAGTACGCATAGAAGAAGTGCTCTTGTGCCCTATAGCTTGCGTGGTTTTTTTTCCAACTATTCTAGCAGTATTATAAAAGGTCTTACTGTTATCTAAAATAAATGTCTTCCATATGGCAAATCAGCATCTGAGAAATGTATCTCCTACTACTCATTTTGACATAGTAGACTATTTTTAGTAGCTCAAAATGTGTGTAGTATTTTCATTTGATAAATCATCTGTTTACAAATATTTTAACTGATTCACATTTTGCAATATGACATTCAAAGCAGCTATATAAATATACTTTAACAATTGTTAACCAACATTGGTTAAAGTTAATGGAAAGTACAAGTCTTTGCTATCTCAACAAAAAAAATGTCATAGCATAAGGTATCATGATGATGTTAGAACACCAATTCAGAAAAGTCCATATCAGAATACAGTTGTTTTTATTATGCTGGTCTGTATTGCCACTGAGATATAAAGATCACCTGAAGGGTGGACTGAATTCTATGTTAGTTACTGAATGAAAGCCAGGAATAAAACTTTACTGTCTTCAGGCTCCTCCTGCATCTCCTAAAAGTTGTCTGAAAGTTGGAGGTTTCTCTTTTTTAAACATTGAACTTTCTACAGAATAGTTATTTCCTACACTAAAACATGTATCCAGTTTAATAACTATCTAAATAGAATCTAACTATGTCTAGCAGTGTAAAGAAAATCTAATAAACTGACAAATAATCAATGGCCAATCAAATGAGATAAACCTTAAAGTTATTTGATAAGAAAAATAGGGTAAACTACTACATACAGAAATAGAATTGTCGTATCACCAGAACTGTGATAATTTGCTGGACCTGTTTTGTATTTCAACCTGGAACACTGAGTCATTCTTATCACTGAACACTTCCTTTGGTTTGTATTAAACTTCTAAATTATTTTCTTTGGCATGTTAAGAAATGATATAGCAGCTTCTGGATCTAGCATGTTGGTCAGTTAGGTTAATTTTTCAGGATGTGGAACCTTACATTGCTCAGGGAAATAATTTAAACAGTGCATTCTACTCTTAATGTATGTGTGTAATCCCCAAAAAGAATAGCCAGGAATATTTTTTCTAAAACATTTACCAGGATTATCCACAGTTAAAGATTAGTTTCTGAATGTTTTTACTGTGAATATAAGGTGTTCTATCATTTTTTTCTTTCCCTAAGGTCTAATTAGGGTATTAAATCATGGTCTACAAAGGAACTGATAAATACTTTCTGATTCTGCACCATTTACCTTGCTTGTTTCATAAATAAAAAGAACTCTAATGATAGTACATAAAGCAGGGAAAAATTGTATTTACTTTTAATGCATCTAATTTATACTACATATACGTCTGTATCATTTTCATTGACCCCCAGAAAACTACTCATGAATAAAGGTAAGCTACTTCCTATATAGACATGTGAACAAGTAGACAAAAGATGGATAAATCAAGACAATGTCAACAAGAAAGGACAAGACTGTACTAGTAGCAGTGACCACAGGTAATTACTTTTTTTTTTAGTCTTGTTTTTAAATGTTTTCAAAAGGTTTTTAAGAAATTTTAAACACATTAATTGAATTCTTTAAATATCTTGCTTGAAAGAAGCATTAACCCTATTAAAGTGTGGCAAGCTGAGACAAAGACTAAGGGAAAGTAGATCATTCATTTATTTCTACTTCACATATATTTGAACAGGTAAAGAGTTAAAAAAAAAGCAACGGTATTCTTTTTATGTATATAATTTCTTAATATATCTAATTTCTTAGGCCTGCCTGCTGTCAGTTAGTCATGTAATGTGTAAACTGCATTTCCAGCATTCAAGCCCTTCTTCTCCTTCATACTCCAACCTTTATAGAAACAGTATGTCACAAATCTGGTTGCTGGGAGAGAGTCAAGGGAATAATTGGAAGGTTATCAACTTCTACTGTATACGATGCAACTCTGGGCCACCTATGACTTTTAGAATGTATTTGATATTCAAGGTACTAATTTTGAATACAGCATAAATAGGTCAGTGTCTGTGCATGTATATATGTGTATATAAAAACATACACCTGTGTATTCCTAGCTTTTTTACCAATATATGTATTGTATAGAATTTAGTTTGCCAAAAACTATTTAGTAGTCTCTAATACCCATTTCTGTGATAACTCTTCTTTGTTGGAGTACCTTTAAACAAAAGGAGCAGAACAAAATGATCAAGCATATTCCTGAGCAATTAAATTGGCTATAACTTTATTTTCTGAGCTCCAGAACACCTTCTGGTGCTGACTGTGGTTTAAGCTGGCAGTATCATGAGCATAAAACGATGATCTTTCTATTATTTTTCTTTTCTTCTGCAATAATTCTGCTCTTTGCAACAGCTGTGAAAAGGTCTAAACAGCACAGAAGAATAGAGAGGACTAGAGAGATGACACCAGCTGTTCTAGAAAAGTCAGAATACAACACAGCTCCGTGTCCTGGAAACTGAAAAGCAAAGGGCAAACTGTGGTCTAGGGAAACATGAAACCCAATGAACTTTTAACAACACTTTGGTTGTGGAGTTCAAGATGTTCTTACTTGTGTGGTGTACAGGAATCTGTCTGTGCCAATGACACTTGCAAGTGATCCTCTTTGCTCAGCAGCACAGATCTAGCCCCTTCTTCTTAGTTGTCCTGGTTTTGGCTAGGATAGAGTTAAACTTCTTCCTAGCGCTTTGTTTTGGATTTAGTATAAGAAGAATGTTGATAACACACTGATGTTTTTAGTTGTTGCTAGGTAATCTACTTTTCAAGGACTTCTCATCGTCCCATGCTCTACCAAGTGCACAAGAGGCTGGGAGGGAGCATAGCCGGGACAGCCAGCCCAGCTGGCCAACGGGGTATTCCATACCATGTGACGTCATGCCCAGTATATGAATGGGAGGGGAAGGGGTCCCGGAAGGAGTGATCGCTTTGGCTATTGTCTCGGCGGGTGGTGAGCAATTGCATTGTGCATCACTCATTTCATATATTGTATCATTAATATATTATTACCATTGTTATTATTATTATACCTTTCTTTTCTGTTCTATTAAACTGTCTTTATCTCAATCCGTGAATTTTGTTTTCAATTCTCTCCCCGTCCCGCAGCGGGGGCGGGGGAGAGTGAGCGAGCGGCTGTGTGGCGTTTGGCTGCCTGCTGGGTTAAACCACTACATTAGTAAAATATATGCTTCTGCAGTGCATGTATACGTCTCCTGGCATTTTTGCATTCAAGATATTATGTAATATTATGATATTGTTTCCAGATATCAATTTCCTTTTTGCCAGATAAAACAAAGAGATTGAACTTCCCCAAAGAAAAAAAAAGAAAAGCCACCCACTCAATATACCATGCAGTTCCAGTGATGGGTCTGTTTTTAGCAAAACTGTTCTTTTTGCTGGAAGATGGAGCTCTGTGGAGAACTACGTTGTGACCAGACAATGAGTTGAAGCACTGCTTTTCTTACTAAACCAGAAACCATGTTATCTTTCTAGGTTTAATTCCAAACTCTTTTGGTTAAAAAACTGAGTGAACACAAAAAATGTTTTTTTAACTTCTAAAATGAATTGTACTCTTTCTTGCCTTTACAGCTGTCCACTGATATGCCCTATTTATAGGAGGTGCTTGATGCATTTCTTCAGTTAGAGATACCAGGAATAAATGCAGCTGCACCATTTGCAGGACTGTGCAACACGTAGGTGTTCTGCATCACATGATATGGCACCAAGATCTGCACAAATAGTTTCATTGGTGTACACCAAGTCAACCTAAGGAAACTATGGCTCTATATACCTCTTAGCCATTGTTAATAGTTTCTGCCTAGTATTATGTCCCAGGTGGAAATGACTGAATGGAACAAAGACTTTTCTTTTACCTTTTCTGCCATCATATTATTCTTTTTATCTTTTTACAAGCTGGAGGAGGTTTCATCTGTTCTCACGCAGAATTGATGTACCTGTTTGTTGTAATAATTTCCCCAAATCACCAGCAATTTAATGTGGTATTTATTTATAACTTGCTCAGCCCTAAAGTGCATATGTGTAAGATCATTTCCAAGCACATCGTCTTACTTGCTCTCACCTCAGGCTGTGGACAGGCTCAAAGGACAGCTTTTAAAACCTGCAGATCAGAAGGCTCCAGGCATAAGTCTACAAAGATGTGGGAAAGCACCGGAGGTTAGCTGGATTTCAGTCCTCATCTTGGAAAAATATCTGTACTACACTACTGGCAACTGTGCACTGTAGCCATAGCAGCAAACTGAAATGTCCTATAGAGATGCCAAAGTTGGGCCTCATTCAGCCAGGCTCAGCTATGAGCAACAGTCCAGGTACAGCAGCAGAGAAATTACTTATCTTCCAAGTTACATGTATGACTTTAGCATAGATAAATCCTTTCTCTAAATCTGCTTTCAAAGCATGCCTTACTAATATCTTTGTTGTTCAAGAATTTTATAATTATTCTTACGAAATGGTAATGACAAAAATAGCAATGGATTGCTCTACCTTTCTGTGATTTTTTTTTTTTTTTTTTATTGTTGGCAATTGCTAGCCCTTCAAGTCTTATTGAGGGTTCCATTTATAGAAGAAAACTGGCAATGTACAAGATTTCTATCGGTTTTTACCTAATCCCTCCTGGGTCTTTTTATTCCAATTATAATTCTTCTAAAGAGCTGGAACTTTCTATTTTTCTTTCCATAATTACTTAGGAAAATATTCTGACAGCCTGACTGTTATAGAAGTCTGACTGCTAGAAAACAAGCATTGCAGGAAGGGAGAACAGATACTATTTTACTTAATGCTTACATCTGTGGGTCTTGTGGAAAGGCACATTTGCAGAAACACATTCTGAAAGACATTTCCACACAGAATTAGCTGGACTGCATATGTAAACGAGATGCTATAAATAAGCAAACACAGCAACTTCTTATTCAAAAGTTAGCCCACCAAAATAATGCTACACAAAAATTTTTTATGCTTTGGTTTTTTACCAGATTCTTTTAAAATTTTCATTTGAGACAGTTTGTGGCCAGTGTTTGAATTGTACTTAAAGTTAAGTTTATAATTCATTTATATTTGAGATACCGCAAGCTAAAAAAAAAACCACAAAGCAACAAAACTCCATGAAACTCCCAAATTTCATTAAGCTCTGTGTATCATCTATAGATTTGCTGAGGTTCACTCTGGACTGGGAGTGAGCACACTGGAAATTCGAATTCACGGGAGGAAGTTAGGTGAATTATAGTCTCTGCCAGTAAGACAGATTGAACAAAACGGCTGTTGTGTTTTTATGTTATGGCCTTTCAGTTAGGGAAATCTGCCCTGAAAAATAATAACACCCTCTGGAATATAAGCAGAGCACTAGTACTCTTTGATTCTTTAGTGAAAGTACTGAACAAACATAAATTGTCTGTGTCTGCTTCTTACCTACTTAAATTATGCTTTTCTTTCAAAGTTGATAATTCCTTCAAAAAAATTGTAAGAGACAGAGACACACACCCCACTTATCTTGAGTTCAGATATTTTAGTTTTAACAACACATTTTTCAACTGAGTAACTAACCATCTGTGTATATATCTCTCAGGAGGAAATTCATTCACAAATAAATGTAATTTAAATATTCTCAAACTTGGGAGTAAGCACCTACTATTTTGCCTGGCATGCAATTTGCTTTTCTGGTTCTAAAATTATCTTAATCTCCCTTGTCTGTCTCTGTGCTCTGTTGCTCAGCACTACATACTTCTCCTTCTCATTTACTCTCTCCTCCATTCTCTTCAGGGAAGATTAAATCTTACCACAAATTATTCCTGCCTTATCACATTGAGCCATATTTTATGGACAGGACAAGATTTGGCCTATAATGTAATGTTTGTAGGTTTACCTCAAAGATTTGTAGGGATATTTTCAAATTGCTACTGGCAGCATAGATTTCTAATTTGCCTTCTATTAAGGAAACTGCTCTAAAGAAATGGTTGAGACTTCCTGATTATCAAAACTTGGTGAATATTAAGCATTTTCCCTTTAAAATCGTTGTAATGGTAAAGAAGCAACAGAGAAATACAATATGTCCGCGTCTAAGTAGCCTTAGCAGGTTCTTTTTTTCCATAACATTGCACAATATTTTAGTATGGGTTTAAGCTTCATAGACCATTTTAAATCTATAGGAGATATCTTACTAAAATCCCTTGATAATGTAGTTTTCTCTTCTGTTATGGCTAAGTATTATTATTATTATATTTGTAGCGAAAGACTGTCCAGAAGCCACAGTCATGACTGAAGCCACATTCTCATAGGGATTGTACAAACACACAGGATGACATGACTCTCAAAAACTTATGACCAGGCAATTAGAAATAAATTGTAGTCAATTTTATTTTATGCAACTTACTACCATGTCAAAAAACAGTAAATCAGTTTCATTAAGTTACAGCTTCTCTAACCATAGAATTAACAGTAATTGCATATCGTGTTTACTAGAGTTAAGATACTGATTTTACCAGGACAGAATTTAGTTACTCTGCCTGGTTTACCACAATTTACCAGTAGCCCTTATTGTATATGAGGAAGCCATTACTCTTCCTACCCAGTGTAAATGCATGGTACATGAGAACCACAGATTCTGAAAAACTGTTAAATTTAGTACCGCACTGATTATTTTTTATAATTGCTAGTGTAGGCATATCATATGATATTAAATGCAGCTTCCCTTTTCCTAACACATTTAATTTTGACAAAGAGCCAAACACATATTTTTTCAGTACATTAGACTTTCATTTCTGTATCTTAATTTGTTAAGTAACTGATCTTATTTCACAAAAGGACTTCAAACATGTCCATGGAAATAGGGACTTCTCCAGCAAATTCATTACACTTTTCCTTGGTGGAGGGTTTATTATTTGCAAGCAAACATTTGCTACTGGCAAAATCCCACCTTATATATTCTTGGCTTGTATATAATTCTATTTCTCATTTTTATCATAGCAAACACATTGATTTTTCTGAAGTTTCACTTTTACAGTTAAAATATAGAAATGAAATCCTTTAATTTTTTTTTTTAAGATTCCACTGGGTAATCAGAAATATGTCTGCATAAAATTACTGAAATGTTCATATTCAGCAAAGAGGCCACAATTTTCACATGAACCTTGTGGGGTAGGCTGAGATAACTACTCTCCTTTTGACTTGTAATAGAAATCACGACTCTGGTGTATTGTAAACACCAGAGTAATCAGTTCAGCTCATGTGCCAGTGCACAGCAGATTGAGGGGGGTGAGAGTGTAGCCAATAGTTTTAGTACATTAACACGGCCCATCACAGTAGCAGAAGGTTCTGCAAAGAGGGTTTGACATAGAGAAAACACGGTGCTTCTGCTTCTAAGAAAAGGCGTCCTGCTCTTGCATGTAGAAGGATTTCATTAATGAGTCATTCCATAAACAGCAGATGGTATGAAGAGTGTAAACACATGAAACTAAGACAGAAGGTCAAGGATCCCAGCGGAGTAGTGCAAAGGCTAATAGAGCTAAAAGAGCGCTAACCATCACCTCGGCTGGTGTAAATCAGAGTAACTGTTGATAACAGCCAAGCTATCCTGATTCACATACTCTGGGGATACCCCCTAACTGCTTCTCCCTGAGTGTCAGCCATGTCTCTGCATCCTCTTTTTGGATATTCTGGATATTACCAGTTAAGTTTTAGTAATCCATCAGCATAAGGTGTGCATTATGATCTGCAGAGAAATGCTCTGTGAAACTGGAACTTTTCTCCAGGGCTGGTTGTGCAAGAATAAAACAAAAGAGCTAAGGACATGGAAAATGTCAGGTCCATAAGGGTCAGCAAAAAATAAAAGGGACAGGCCTTACAAAATTTTATTTCCCACTGAGAAAAACGGGGATGTGACAACATCTCAGTGACTGCACAGTAACTTTAAGATACCTAATCTTGTTGTAAATTACTCTGCTTTTGTACAGGTGGCAGTTTAGCCATGAAGTTCACTGCAAGCTAATTTACCTTGCAGAGATTTTCCTACAGAGTTGCTGGTAAATGATTTTTTGCAGAAGTAGTAAGTTTTAAGCAGAAAGGAAGCAAATACACTCTTGGCAGTCATTCCACACATCAGAACTATTGTGGAGTATGTTCATGAAGACAAAAAAAAAAAAAACATCATAAAAAAAACAGATGGAGATTGAAGTAAGTAGCTGAGCAGAGAGCTGGCGTAGTCAAGCAATACTGATATGTTAGTCTGTTTGAATGATTTAAACAATTTTTCATCTCCTTTTCTATTTGGTCAATAACTTTTTCCTCTATATTTGATCACCTATGTTCAGTTTGGTCTTATGGTAATGTCTTCTGGATAGTCAAATATATTATTTGCCACTATACCCAAACCGCTCTAGAGAGAAAAGTAGGAGTTGGAGAAAATATGCATTCGGAGTTGTACAGAGCATGAAGTTGTACTAAACCATGGACAGGTCCCAGGAGCTTTATGGTGTTGTGGAAAGTTAAAGCCAGCCAACAAAAATAATTGAACAGGGGAAAAAAGTGGTTAAATGACCAGGAGAGGAAAATGTTGAGGGTAACACAGTAAAGTAAAGCAGTAGATTATAGTAATGAGACCCATGTTATTACTGTAAAATGTGATTTTTATGTCTAATCTTGTTACTTTTTACCGCAAAAAAACAACTCACTTGGGTGGTGTCCCTGGTTGCCATCCTATCCCTTTTGCTTCTTTCTCCCTGTCAGCTCTCCAATGAGCCAACGTCCTTCTCATATTTCCTGCAGTATGAATTGCTCTGCAGGGGTGGAACATGCTCTTCTGCTACTGCTGTTCATAACCCAAGTAGTGCAACCAGTCTAGCAAGCCCAGCAGATAAAAAGGACAGAACATGTTCAAGGCTAAAATTCAGCCTCATCTGCAGTTTGAGGTTGAACTCAGATTTTAATTTCGGAGAGTGTTTTGCATTTATGGGTGGGTGGAATGCTGCTACGCTGGAGAAAAATGCAGCAGCAGTGGTCCAAAAATCTCCCTCCCCAAGGACCCTTCTTGCAGTTTAGGAGTGAAAGAAATGGGACAGTGATGGGACTGTGTGAAAGAATTCATCCTCAAGATTTCATAACTTTCTGAGCTGATAGCACAACAGGGTGAATCAACATTAAGCTGCTCTTAAAAAAAAATCTACTGAAGTAAAATTTCAGTCATCTACTGCAATTTAGCAGGCTGCACTTCACTAAATCTGGGCAGTGCTGTTTCACAGGATGCATACAGAAAGGGTATTTGAAAGGCCAGTGTTCACTGTTTCTTGGTTCTAAAAAATCAGAGTTGAAACAAAGATAAGGGCACTTGAATTGAGCAGTCTCATTACGAGTTTGATTTGGCATTTTTAATGTTCATGAAACACCACTGACTGAATTGTAATCGGTGTTGCGGGTTTTTTTAAACATCTGAAAGTATGTAGAGATATAACTTCCAAGAMAGACATGACAGTGGAAAACAACCTCTCTCCAGCAAATGCTGTTGAAATGCAGAGTAGGAAAGAAAGGGCAGTATGTTTCTGTGCTGAGCTAGCGCCTTCCTTGCACATAGAGAAGTACCTCCCCATGTAATATGGCATTTCTGTATAACTGCACATCATTTTACATCATCACAACTGAATCGTATACCGGTGCCAATTTTAGCATTTAAAAGCACACATATTAGGAGCTTCCCACTAGTATTTACACTCCTTGAATGGATGAGGACATTGTGAGTGAAAACATGCTTAAAGGGAGTATAAATGGGTTACTTTCACAATGACAGAATTGCCATAGGCCTGCCCTGAGTTAAGGACATGTTTAAATACTAATCTGTAGAGTATTGTGTAAATGTACCCTCCCTTATTTCTCCCTTTACAATTCATTCAGTAGAGCTGCTTGAGGGAAAGATCCCTGGATTTGCACATTTAAGAAGTAAGAGTTGAGTGGTTTTAGTTGAGAGATTGTGAATCTGAATTTCCCCTTCTGCGTATAGCACAAGGCTCCTCTGTTTAAAGAAGTTTTAGATTGATGTGACTGTATATTATTTAATTGTGGATTTACTGATGCTAAGCAAATTATATAAAAATGTTAATGCAGTTGTTTTCGTATATGCATTCTCCTTATTTCTCTATGAACTTTGATCTATGTACATCAACACAAATGGTTTTTGAGACAGCTTTGCTTTTTTTCCCCTGAAAAGTGTATGTATTCATGTGCCAAACAGAGATGGAGAAGTAAATTCCTGCTGGAATTTCTCAAGCACCACCTGTTTCCCCCATAACTCCAGTTCTAAATAACTACAGTTTGCCAGTGGAAATCGGATGGAAGAAACAGAAAAGGTAAAATTTCAAGCTTGCCAATAAACCCAGTTAATAGACCTCAGAATTTATCCCTAAGGCCTAAATGTGCAGGCAACTACATTGTACAGAGGAACTGAAAAGATTTTAAGTGCCCTAAATATATATATATTTATACTCACTTGTATTACATAACTCCCTTCTAAGTGTTCTATATTATTCCCTGAAGAATTTGGCAATCTTTTTTCTTCTCATGCATTTCCTCTTCTTTGCAAAGATTTGATAAATTGGTCAGGGAACAGAAGACTGCAAGGTGACTTAGGCAGCTGTTCATATAGCTTGAGTTTTGACTATTCAGTGGATGTTCAGGCTGTTAGTAATTTGCATAAGAAACCTGTGGATATGAATATGTCTATAAAATTGTTCATTCAGCCAACTTGAATAATGGTTTGCAACAATGTACAAATGGATGAAAATCAGTTCTGCATAAAGCCCAAGCTTTAGAAAAAGGCTTAGGGTCAGATTCAAATAGTGCATAAGCCTCATAAATAGTAAATCTCATCCAGATAAAAATATCCTTGTTGAATCTGACTAATAATATTGTCAAGCTCAGTAGTCTAAATCGTTGAGTTCAGTCCTTCACTTGGACTAAGGTGGGAATTGTGTTTGATGATTTACAGTTTCATGGATGCCAGAAAGAACAGAAGAGTCAAGGGACAGTTTATTTCTCTCTTGTAAACTTCTCAATCTCCAGTGAGACCACACTTAACTTTAACAAATAATGATCTGGCAACCATGATAAAAAACTATCTTCATGTCCAGCAGAAAGGAATCCTTAATAATATACTGTATGCTCCTATAGAGAAAGATTTCCCTGAAGTCAACCTGTAGCTGGAGTTTGAGATTGAAAAGCTATTTGTGCATGTTATTTACTCCATAAGTAAGCAGTTAATTCGTCAAAATGCCTTTTAAGCCCTGTGGCTCACAGATATAGGAGGCAGACACTTTTTGAACACCTGTCTCATAAATTCTCTTCTACCACAGTCATACATAACAAAAATGATAAAGTTTGTCATATTAGATCTGCTAAGTTACAGTGGTATCACCCCTCATAAATCCATGGAACTTTGTAAAACAAGCTTTCAGAAGTACTCAAAATTTTCTTTCTTTTTTTTTTTTTTTTTTTTAATCTGTGTTTTCTTTTTGTTCTTGGCAGTGTTAAAAAAAACCACAAACAACTCATGGGTAAGAGCTGTAACTTCTGAAATAAATCCAAAACTGTTATTCAGTGGAAATAAAGAGACTTACACTTGACATGGTACTGAATTGTGGTCACAGAGTAGTGATGTTTTAAATGGGCAAAATAAAACCTTTTGATTAAATAATACTTTGTGGTTGTTGAAAATAAATGGGTACAAACAGGTAGTTAGAAGATTTCTCTGTTGGATCACTGTTTCTTCTCTTGTCCCAGTGGGATGTATAAGTGATATTTCACAGCCTAGCACATGCAAGTACAAGCTATTCCCTCGTCAATGGTCTCTCACCATGACATCATTTATCACTAATCATGATTTTTGTTACACATATTTCATTTTAAAGTTTTCCATTCTTCTATTGAAACAATAGAAATATGTTTGTGGGCCAAGATTGTAAAAAAGCATACTCTAGTTTGAGATTTAGAATTTTTCATTTGAAATCATTGGGTTTTTACCAATCATATCCAAAAGCCAGGATTTCACTCCCAAGAAGCAATTTAAGAAACAACAGCTGCAACATCTATGGCATTCCTTATCATTCTTTACACCAAGACATAACAAAGTATTTACTTGAACAACTTCAATTCAATTAAGAATTTAGCTGAGCTTTTTATTTTTAAAAGGCATCTTTAAAGGATGCATATATTTTTTGAAAGATGCATAAATTTAGATACAATCACTGACTGAAATGCAAACTTTATTCTTTTACCATTTAAAATTTAGTACAGTAATGGTGATATTTTGCTTCTTTCAAAGAACTCACAAATTTAAAAAACCTAGCAGGCAAATATGAATAATTCAATAGTACCACATATTTTTGGATCAAGTACTAAAATACTAAACAATCACACCAAGTGATTTGATATTCTTTGCTCAGTGGTAGTGCTATGTATGTGTACAGAGTTACACTGCATTATAATTGTGAAATGCATTTTTAATCAGACAAAGCATGAAGTGGCTTTGTATTTTAGCCCCAATCTTTCATTTTAAATGATGATTCTCCTGGTGAGTTTTGTGATGTCTCTTCCTTTGAGGTAAAAATTGCCCAGACCAAGAATTCTTCATTGGAGAAATGTGATAATGAACTCTCACCTGAGCTCTCCCACCTGAATTCTAAATTTTCAGCTAATAATCTTGCTTAGTCCATGTATTTGTGTAGGGAAAGAATATGATACCATACAATGAACAGAGGGTAAGTGGAATTATGTCATATTACTGTTGCAACCTTGATGTTGCTCCATCACCCTTTCAGTGACTTCAGTCCGACAGAGGCTACATCCAATCAGTCTGAATAATGATATTTTGGCTGAAGTGAGCTGTTCATTCAAAGACCACTTCTAATAACATACTCCTACTTGCAGGACTTCGAGTAATACTTCTAGCCTGAATAGTTATTTCATAGGGTAATCAAACCTTGCCTTTCTAACTTCACTGGTGGAAGAGGAGATGGCACCTGCTTTTGCAGGTTTTATTTTAGGTGTATCATTAAACTTTTTTGTTCACATCTCGGGGAAACAAAAGGTAGTACATATTATTTTAAAAGGTGATTAAATTTTTTTTTTTAAAATTGAGAATCTTATTTTAATTATTTTAATCTAATTATATACAGGGTATTTTACTGGATATAAGTCACAAAATGCAGCATGCCTGTGGGCAATTTGACATCCATTATTCTTCAGTGATTTACCTGCCATGAAAGAGATGATAAGTTCACACAGAGAAGGTGAGAAGTAAAAGCTATAAAGTCTAAATGAAAACTTTGTAAGGCATAAAAAAAGATCCTTTTTCAATTATTGAGCCTGTCTCATGAAGGTTGACTTTTATATGATGGATGAACGTGGACCACTACCCTTTACTTTAGTATACCCATGTCAGACTACCTCATACAGAGCAGTTTTCTTGATTAATCCAACTTATGGAGATAGACGTCTCCCCTTCTGGTTAGCAGCCTATATTTTGGTGCCAAACTCTGCAAGTTCTAATCCCAATACCTGAAGTAAGCAGTTGTCTGATGACTGAAGTGTGAAATAAAGTGCCACAAACATCTCATCTTGGTAAATATTTTTTTCTTTATTGAATGTTTTATTGTTTATTTATTGAATTTGGGGTTGGGGAAAAAATTGAGATCAATTATTTTCAGTGCTGGAAATTTTTAGAAAAATCAATTTGCTGCAATCCAGCATCCATAAAACAACATTTTCCTTTTTCAGTAGAGAAAACTGGAAATTATGAGTGAAAGCATTGATAAGAATTTTGATTGGGAAAACGGGGATGGTCCTGTATATCTTAGTCCGTTGGGTCTACCCATTACCCAGTCTTTCTTCATTGGGTAGAATGAATGGTGCTGTTGCATCTGTGCTGCATCCTCTTTACAAGAATTTCACTCTGTGGCTCTGAAACACGCTCAATTTATACAAATTGTTCCACAATTTTTAGTAGCCAAATTCTGACAAATTATAACAACTACAGGGGAAAAAGACAGTATTTTGAGGACAGAGACAGATACTTTGCTGAACTCAGAGGTGCTATAGTTATCATACTGAATATTTTTGTTTTAAAACCTAGGGGCACCATTCCTCTCAACTAGGTCTGTATTATGGAATCTGCCTGCAGCCAAACGAAAGCTTACCTTTTAAGTCTGCAGATGCTGTGTGGCCACAGACTTCACAGCTAGTATATTTCAGAAAAAAAAAAAAAGTCTGTTGGCATGAAGCTGAGTTACTATGGGTTTTTCCTCATCTCTACCGCTATATCAAAACTTTGATTTACTTCCAAAATTATAGCTGCAACTTTTTTTCCCCAAAAAAATATTTTTCTGAATATGTGCAGCATTTAAACAAATGAAGAATGTAGATATGTTAAAAAGAAGGAAAACAACACTGTTTCTATTGGTAATGTATTTTCTGCTCTAACCTCTCTGAGAGCTTTGTTGGACTCTTGAAGTGGATTAGGTGATGACTTGGAAATTTCAGTTACATAATGAGTCCAGTACAACAAATTGCTGAGGGTCACTGGGAAAATATTTCTCATTTTTTAAATGGTTGGTTTAATCTCAAATGCTCTTAAGGAGGAATCTGCTAGAAACATCACTAGTTACTGAACCATATTTATATTTGATAACATCTCTACAAGAGTTCAAAGAGAACGTCAAATACACAGTAACTACAGGTCACTGTAATTTTTGTGAGACCGGTGCACAAAGAGGTACACTTAAGGATAGAAAGGAAAAAGAAGAAAGTCTGGAGCTGAGCAGGAAATATTTGTTTCTATCCTAGGGGCATTTTTGAAATTTCAAATGTTTTTTCCTGTCATGGATTGGAGCAAGAAGTCAATAGCTCAATTTTTTTTTGAATCCTAGAATCAACTATATTGATGAGGGTCAAACACTATGTATATATTATGCGTATATTTGTGTGTGAGTGTGTGTACACGTACATATGTACTACACTATTTTCATCTGCTTGCAACAAGACCATGCCACTACTGCAGACTCCTGAACACAGAGCCATGCAGCAAACACAAGGAAGAAAGAGGCAGGATGAAGAGGCAGAGCTGTTGGCAGGGGAAACAGGACACTTTAAGGCCAGGAGGGTGGTCTCAGATGCTGCCTATAGCCAGTGGAGACCTGTGTCCTTTTGAGAGCAGCTTTGTGTATGAACCTGACCTGATTTGGGGTACATGACCCAAAAAAAGATCCCTTTAGATCCCCTCTTGTGTATCAGAGGGACAATTGTCTTTCAATACTGTATTAAAGAAGAATTATTTGGTGAGAGAAAATCTTGAATGCCCCAGCTCTATTTCATACTATAGTAATACTAATTATACCCTGGCAAAAAGCAGTTAAGTGTATGTATGTGGCAGAATTAGTGAAAAGAGTAGATTTGATACAAAACAGCATTAAAAACCCTTCAAGATAAAATGTGTATTATTTTATATGATCTTGCTATTGCTAATTTATCTATCATAATTTATTAGAGGCACTTTGATGATTATCCACTGAGGAAGAATCCAGGTATGCCAAACAAGGTAAGCAAGCTCCATGTTCAAGACAAAAGAAGTGGGAAAAGCTGAGGCACGGAGTGAAATAGTAAAATAACAATAATAAGTCATCATGAAGATGTGTTACAGCATGAAGTCAAAGATTTCCCAGAGATCCAATCTTAAAGGAGTTCTGAAAATGAAGTATTTAATTTTTCAGAATTACCCAGTATGCAATTTTTATTGTTCTTGGAAGTATCAAGCAAGAAGCTCACTATTATGATACAATTAAAGAACCGATAGAGGAAAATATTTCCCAGGAGCAAGACTGCTTGATAAAATGCAAGTCTTTACTAAATAGAAGAGGAAAGCATCAACAGCCTCAGCAAAATTCCAAAAGTTCAGTGGGTCCTGTGAAACAAAATGTTCTTGCTTCAAGAATAGTTGAAGAAAAGATCTATCATCTTGATAACCATGCCTATGCATACATTTTATATATGTATGTATGTTTACACATGCTTACATATATTTATTTCTACAAATAATTATTTATTACATGGTTTGTCAGCCTGCTGATTCCTCAGATTGTGAGGCAAATCTAGTAATCCATCAATTAGCAATTGAATTAATCAGAGCTAACTTTATGAAAAAAAAAAAAAAAAAAAAACAAAAACCAACTCATAGTTTTCTGAATTGAAGTTCAAGCCATAAGGTAATTTTAGGGGTGTTTAAATACCTCAGTTTTATACTGTTCTTGTTATGAGTTTTTCTCTTTTGTTCTTTTGAGAAAAAGTCTTGCTCATCAACAAACTAAGACAAGCTAAATACTGTTTAAACTCCCAGGAGATGAGATTTTTTCCAAGCCTCTTAATTATCCAGACATTCTTGCAGCCATGAATGTGGTTCCTAAGCCAAACAAAAGTCTAGAATCAAAATAGCATGCGAACTGTCCAGCCTCTTTAAGTATTGGTTGATGGTCTTTTCAAGCTTCATACTTTGTGAAGATTAGGAACATACTGCCTGATTTATAGGCCACTTTTAATGGCCTGTTTTGCAGGTAGCAAGAGTTTTTATTTAACCATTCAGTTTCTCACATCACTAAAGGAATCTAGGAGCTTCTTACAAAAAAAGATCTTTGTCTCTGCCAGTCTCTGCCGGTCTGGTTATCAAGTTATTCAACATGCCTTAGTTTTAACTTGCTTTTTAGTAATAAATCTGAAAGAGTTATTGAATGAAGAAGAATCACAAGGAGGAAGAGGGTGGTTTTTCTTTTTTGCAACAATTTTAATATCTGATCAACGGAAGATAGGCCTTAAAATTGCCTAATATTATTACCTCCAGCAATATTTCTTTCAATTTGAATCAAATCTCCAAGGCTTCAATGGTTTCTTGAAATTTATTATGATGAATTTGTATATATCTGTGTTCGCATGTGGAAAAGGAAAGTTGCAGGCAAAGGGAAGAGATTTAATAAAATGTGGTCTAAATATCAGAAGACTCGTGTTTATATTCTCTAAAATGTACAGCTAAAATTCAACAGCAACAAAATAAAGCCTATTTACATTAATAGAGTCACCCTTTCAAACCCTTTAGTCTAAATTAAGATGATTCTCCATAGGATTCTCCCTTTTTTTTCTACTTACTGGGGAGTTAACACAACTGGCTTAGACTTGGCAGCTAACTTTTAGATTAATATGTTTAGTAATATCAGACAAAATGTTCTCATGGAAATCAGTAAGGGTCTTTCTACAGAATGGAATGTGGGTTTTGCTGTATAAGAAAGAAAGGAAAATTAAGTATTCTTCTTTCTTTAACATTGTCAGGAGCTTAGATGAGAAGATTTGTCCCCTGAGAAACTCTGCTTGAATCTGTAAGTACTCCACTGTGATCTGAGAGTATCTATCTCACCACTTTGTATGACATGACATGAGCCTCTGATGGCATAAAATACCGAAAAACACCTCTCACCTTCCATGGAGAAACATAACACATTTAAAATAAATTAAGTGTGGGTTGAGCACTCTGCCAAGAGACAACATCCCTAATTGGCAGCTGCTGTTACAGCAGAGAAAGTTGATTAGAGATGAGAAAGTAGTAATTCTCCACAGAAAGGAACTGTCTGATATTATTAAAAATTACCTGCTCGTCACAGATGTTCATTATGCTTATTTTTAGCATGAGTTTGAGTTTGAAAGACTGGAATCCAAATTTGTCATTACCCAACACACAAAGAATGTTTTTGGCAGACATTTGTACACTATCAGCAGAAAATTAACTAAAATGCTTGACAAGTTGTAAAAATTCAGAGTAATATATGAAGGTGTTTGTAAAAGCAGCTTTTCTCCCAGTATTTTCTGGTAGAGGTGGCATTACCATGCCATAACACTGGAGAAAAATGTGGGAAAAACTTCAGGGAAGAATAAGGAGAAAAGGGATAAGGTGTAAAAGCAGAAATAGGTATAGTGAAACAGAAGAAAAAAACTACCTTTGAAAGTAAAAAACAGTTGGAAGAAGTTTGCAAAAAGCATTTAGAACCAGATATACATGCTCTTGAGTTGTGCTTCAGGGAAAGTCAATATTACTTTTTAAGTAAGGTAATGTTCATCACTAATGACAGCAAGGTCTGTCTCTCTTCCTCCCATTCCCATGCTTATTCTTTTTACAAGTTGATCATTTTTTAACTTGGTTTGGAAGGCAACATCCAAACGTCACTATTTAAAAAATAATGCAAAGAAATCTTCCCTGGTAGCCTCTGACCGTAAGTCTAAGACTTGTGTGACTTCAGGTACCTTTTGCTTATAGTGAAAGTACTGCATAATGTGCAAGTGTTCTCTTTCACTGAATGATGTCAGAACCTGAAAAGAAAAACAGTGGGATTTAGAAAGTCTAAGAATAAACAAAAGGCAATAAAATGGAAACTAAAGGATATCAAAGGATAACAATGGTATTTCAAAGTCTGTATTTTAAATTACTGCAAAAATAGGAGTAAAGAATAAATACTCTAAAATATTTTCATACGGAACTTATCTTGCATGTGAACATTATCATTTGATGAACTGCCAAAGGACTAGAATATAGACACTTTTCTGTTCCTCATCAGTGCCTATTTAAAAGCCCCAAACATTTTGAATGGAGGCCTCTCTCAATGCTTCAGACTCCTGATGCTGCCTAGCGTCTAAGCGCCTTTTTCTCCTTCGTATATCAACTGCATCTGCTACTCCATCTGCACTCCTCTCAACTTGCAGAGATGAAGAGAAGGAGGTTACTAACAGCAAAGCAAAAGAGTTTCTTTAAGTGGCTTAGCTTTTTCTGTACCCCATGAAAAACATAAATGCCTATGAATGACAAGTTTCAGATGAGTATCTGGATAGTCAATAAACCCCTCATAAAAAACAGAATAAACCAGATGCTGGTACTTAGCACCAGATTTATTTTTTTTTTAAGTGTCACAGCCTACTTAGTCCCATTTAAGAAATGTTATCTTTTTCAAAGTTATTTTGACATAGTAGGTGTAAAAACAGTCAGAACCCCCACAGACTTCAAAATCATAACTCAGCAAGATATCTGGAGGAGAGTCTTAAGCATTAAAGATGTTTAAGCATGTAGAGCCATATGCGTATTCTAACTACAGTGAATTTACTTTGAGTTACTTTTGATTTATATCAATGCCACTAAGAACAGAAACTGGATTGTTGAGGCCATTATCCTTCTCCTTTTGAAGGTGATAGCAAAATTTGTATTGATTTCAAATGACACACTCTTTTTTTTTTTTTTTTAATATAGCAAGATAGCCAGAAGTGATAAATACAAATTGGTGACATTAATAAACCAGTTGTGAAATACAAATTTTCTATACCAAAAAAATATCACTGATTATAGCTTTGGAAAACCCCACAAGATATAAATTTTACTCAGTTCAGTGTTGTTGCAAAGAACAGACTATTACAGCTAAGAACACAGTAGTTTCTTTACACCTGTTAAAATAGTACTAGCAGATTATAATATTGCAGCCATAATAATAATAGGTCTATTTGACACGGTAAAAATATCTGTATAAATTAAGATGAGAGCTCATGATTCAAGGTTTTTTTTAAACTATTTTCAATTTTGTTCAGGTATTTATCACAGCAGTAAATAAACTCACTGCTATAAAATGGGAAATTACAAGGTAAGGTTTTCTTCCTTTCATCTAACTTCATAATCAAGAATAAACAAAATAATTACAGCCCCCAACGCTTTGCATAACAATATTTCATGAGGGACAGGTATGAAGAACACCAAGGACAATAAACTTATAGGAATGAGTAAGGGATAAATCAGAATATCACTACTTTCCTGTTTGTATGCTCAGACATTTCGTTTGGATACTCAAGTGAAAATTTATGAAAAACTGCGCATATTTAGAGAGAGAGCTTTTGTATATTTCTTTTTAGTTTATTTGAGCATTTAAACTATATGCACTTTGCTCTCCATTCAAAACCATGAATTTGTGTCCCTACCTCACTGTAGGTACTTGGTGAAGACCTATGTAGTCTTCAGTAAGGGAACTCATTCAAAAGTCTTCATTATGAAATACTATAGTGGTGAAAACATAGCAAATTATGGTCATGAAAAGAAGACTAGCAACAACTTGTCTATTTTGCTGAGATTCCAACTTTATTGGTACCTCCGTGATCTGTAGCCAGCCAGAGAGCAGCCACAGCACATTACAGAAATCTGAAAGTTACTTTGTGCTACAACTTTTCTCCAGACAATTCCTTTTCTTCCACTTGAGCTCAGGGCAGAAAAAGAGGAGTAGAAAATTGGTGTGATCAGGTAAATCTTTTTCAATGGATAACAGCTTTTCCCTAGAGAAAACCTGTTCCTACACTGATGTTCCAGGAGTTTCAGCCAAAGTAAAAGGTGAAACAATAGTTGCTAAAGTCTCTATTGCAGCTAAATTTCCTCCACCAATTGAGGTTTATATTGCCTGGTATAATATCAAATTGTGTAATGTCTTTGTGAGCCTGATCAGAAGCTATAAACTTAAATGGCTTCTTCTGGTTTTAAAGGATGAGTCTGACTGTTACATATTATATCCTATATATTAAATGTATCTATATAACTATATTAAAAGATATATATATAAAAGCCACGTATATATTATGTGCCATAGGTATTCTGTACTATACACATTTTATTCTATATAGCTATACTGTATACTATGTATTATATATTATAATGAAATACTACATCATACTCTATATTAATTATTTACTATTTATTATACATCATAAATTTTTATACATTGTATCATAAAGTACATCTGTAGGGTTTCCTAAGCTCCTTAGTTCATGTAGTAAATCACAAGATTATTGAAAAAGATAAACAGTGGTATTATTCAGGACACTATGAGAGGCAGAGCTGATTTACTGTAGCATTCAGCATCCAAGATTTTAATTCTGGACTATGTGTTTCCTTTGGAGGCACACCTTCTTTCCTCTATTTTTTCCGTAACTTGAGCACGTAACACAAAGCAGTCATCCAATTTTCATGAACATTGACAATGAGTGGTACTTGCATTCATATTTCAAACAAAGGGTTATCAGACAGCTTGTTTAACCATGATTCTGCTTTAAGTTAAAACGTTATTAGAAAATTTAATGGGCTTTTTTTTTTTTWAAATATATGAAAGTATTTTTACTAGATTGTTAATAAAGACAGTATTGAATTATTTTGGTTAAACTTGTTTAATTTGCAGAAGAGATAAGTGGTAAAATATACAAAGCATTTACAGGACTTTGGAGTCTAAGTTCTAGTTTTAAAAGGGATTTAAAAATGTACAAGACTGAATCCTGTTTACTTTCAAGACGATTTAGACTATTAAACTTCATGGTTACTCTTAAAAATTTTACCAAATTTCTAAGAACTGAATAATACAAACCACAGAAGTAATAAAAAACCCTTCTATGCCAATCAAAATATACTTCTTGTTGGTTTTATTCCTGTTTTCCCACAGTTAAAAAATAATCCCAAAATGGCTGACTATGGAAACAAATACAATCTCATCAAATTTGTCTCATTATATGAACAGGAAAATAACATAGAAGAAAGGGAAGATAAAAAGCTACTATGGAAAAAATTATATATGTTCCTTATGTTATGCATCTATTCTCTTTTCCTTGTATTTCAGTCTTCTTCTTTTAAAAAAAGAATATATACTATTTTCATGCAAATTATGCTGAAGTGACACCTTGTGATTTGAAGAGACATAGGTAATTGCACCTTTTTGAGCTGGGTAGTTATATTAGGGTGCCAGAAGTTATTGCTGAACGACTAAAAATAGGTGACCTGCAGATTGACCTTAAACACTGTTTCTGCTGTATTGTACTTAATTATGTATATCTTACAGACATGGGATCAAATAACTAGAATAGTGCCAAAAGGAAGGAGAAACATCTTTCAAGTGGTTCACTTCCGTTATTCAAGGAAAGGTGTTATATATTTTTTGCTGAAAATACAGCGTGTGAGCAACCTTGGCAAAGGAAATCTTAATGACAGGAATATGCAGTGGTGACTTCCACTTATGGCCTCTGTCAAAATTAAAGGGTTGGTCCCAAGAGGATACCAAACCAGGAAAATTACGGATGGGATAATCATGAATACAGAGAAGAGACAGTAATAAAGAAATCCCATATTCAGAAGTCTGTCTCTAGGCACTGTCAGGAAGAATCTTTTTTTTTGTCATTTGTCATAAACTCTCTATTTGTTGATGCTTAAAGTAAGAGGAACATTTATCTCATTGTAAATAAATGTATTGGCTTTCATTAATTTTACAAGTAATCTTAGGGCAAAATTAATCTCTAAGAGTTGTAAATTTATTCCTCAGAAGTCCAGAAGTTAATTCAAGGTCCAGTCGTAGGGTCTAAGTTCATCCCTCTATCTGGCTAAACAGTGCTTCAGCATTTCAAAGACTTCTGAGTTAACCTTGGAGTATAAGACAGAGAATGAAGAGGGCTTGAGCACTGTATGTAATATCATGAGAGGGGTGGGGAGAAATAAGTTTTTGTAATATAAATGTACCTGCCAGGAACAGGTCCCACAGAATGACAGGGATCCTTTTGTATTAAACAAAAACATCACAAAAATAATGGTTATACTAAAGGTATCATTGATTTTTTATTCCTTGACAAGGAAAAAAATCACACTAAAGAAAAACCTAGCAATATTTGACTGGAAGAGTCTGATGTTCTCCACCCAGCTCCATTAGTTCCTGTTTTTCCATTTCTGGAAAAGGGGACGAAAAAACGTTATGCAGTGAAACACAGATGTCTGGCGTAGCTCCACTAATAAATCCAACTTCTATTGTACCAAGACTACACCTCCTTAATGAAAACACAGATCTTAATATTACCAAAGGACTCTCTGTCCTTCTTTTACAATTACAAACAATTATTTTATGTGCATGTAATGTATCTAAAGTACTTCTTAACATGTTGAAACCAGAGACTTAGGCTTAAGGATGTCTTCCTGCTTTATGAAGAGAGGGGCAACTTGTTCAGATTATTTTGAATTAAAAAAAAATATATGAAGATTGTGTCAGACTCCAGCCATGTTAAAATAATCTAATTCTTTAGTTAATTTGATTTGCTTGCTATTTTAACTAGGCTACTGATTCAAAATTTGTCAGAGTATCAAACTTTTTCAGAGCTCTCACAAGTCTGGTGAGCTTGCCTCCCTAATAGAAAGAGCTCAGTGATCAGGCTTAAATTTGAAAGTTATTCCATATACTGCTTCTCTTCTGGAGATATGGTCTTTGTGCCACAGATGTGCAATTTTCATTAGCTTTAATAGAATTTGCTTTGCCAGCCTAGAGAACAATTTACTGCAATGTATCAGTTAATTTTAGAGAGGATATTTTAGGCTACATGATGATGTAGCTATATAGGACTAACATGAAAATGGTTTCAAACTTTCCTTTAAGTGTAACATTTTAAATTTACATTTAGACTACCTAGATAAAGCCCAGAATGGGGAATTTCAGAAAAGTAAGACAGCTAATGCAGAATACTGCAACATAGATCTGAAAAAATGTGTGTAAATTATTATGAATCCACAATTTAAAACAGAAGGGAGAAAAATAATTAGATTAACTGAAATTACACAGTGATAAGCATTTATGTATGAATTAACTACCTGACTCATCTATACGAGTCCTACAATATGCAGTAGGTGTAATTTCACAAAGTGATTTTTGCATCTGACTCCAAAAACTCTGTTGCAGATTACCTTTTTCTCATGTCCATGAAGGTAAATCTGGCTACTGTCACAGGATTCAGAGACATAATCAGGCCAAAGTTGAAAAGAGTTTTGCACTCCACCATGCTACTATTTTCCAAAACTCTGATGAATTCCTTCTCTAACTGCAACATCAAGTCTCTAAAGGAATCGGAAATCAAAAGCTAACCATTATTTCTGAAGGAAATACTAAGGTTATTCTGGCTCTTTGCGTCATCATATTGGCCATCCTTGCCCCCAGCAGGTAGAATTTTCTGATTGAAGTAGCATTACTGTAGAAAGTGGTGTGGATAGTGGTAGTCAAAACAGAGAATTAGATTTGGGCTTTGTTTTTTCAATCCCCTACTGTATTTCTATGATACTTCTGTCAAATTGTCATTGTATGAGCCCATGTTCCCCCTAAGTACCTAGTATCTAATGTACATGTTGGTAAGAAACTAGGCAATTCAAATGCATTCAAAGATGGATACATTGGTGAAAGAACTGAAAACTTGTTTTGGAAGACAAGTTCCACTGAAATAATCACATATAATCTCTGGAAAGCAGGGACTATTTGATTGCTCTCCTATAGCAACCTCCAGCAGTTTAAGATTGCTGCAATATTGTTAGGTTTTATAGGATGGGGAAGGACAGAGTGGAACTTTCTTAACTTATTTAGAAAAAAAAAAAAATCACTCTCCTGTTTCAGTGAAACCTTCCATTACATTATTTTGATAGAGAAATGTATTTTTATATAATGCTTCGGGATTTTACCTCAGAAAGCCTAGGTGAAGCTGGTATGCCTCTTTCCTAAAGCAAAGGAAATAAAACACAGATTGGCCTTAAAACTACATAAACTTATAGTACTCCTGAATGGAATACTATTTAGTTATTTACTATCATGATTATTAACAGTCTCCAACTATGTGTATTGCACTGAAATGAAAAGTAAATATTAAAAGTTCTACGATATTAATACCTGCCACTTTTAGGTTACAGGTAAAAAACAAGACAAGAATATTTATGTGGGTGAAACAACTTAAAATACTGCTCACATGCACAATAGCAGTTCATTATGTAGTGCAGCCTGCAGACCAAAAAACAGCAACTGTGCACAAAAATACCTTTTTGAAAACCAAATGGATTACAATATCTTTGCTTCTAAAAAGGCCATATTGACTATTATTTTACATAACCTTTAGTTAGATCTGTTAATGTGCTCAGTCTTCTTTGAAAGTGTGAAAACAATTATTTTCTGGTAGTGGTACTTTAATATCTTTTCATACAAATGTATTTATTTTTTCAAAACATTCAGGAACTAACAAGACCAAACATTTAAGAAAATATTGTCACTGCAAAATCCTAAGGTAGCTACAAAACCAGACTTGTTTCATTTACACTTAGAGATGAAGGATGAAATTCATCTACTGGGAAGAACTAAAAAAGCTCAAATACCAGTTGATTTCAAGTGAGGCTCAAATCAGGACTAAACTCAGCCCCATGCAACATTTAGCCATTATTTTGGCACTCTGCAGAGAGAAAATCATAACTTTAGTGAACTCATTAAAGTTTCAGCCACTATGACTCAGATCTCATTGATTTCACTGAAAGCAGCTGGCTAGGTGCAAAAATGAATCCCTGGTCCCTAAGTTTACGTGTGTTTCTGTTGAAAGCTTTTAAACATCTACCTCCTTACCTGTAGATCAGCATGGGAAAATTTCCTCCTGAGTCACATCTTTTCCTGTTTGTGTACTAGCTTATTTAGTAATTCTCTGTGCATTCTTTCCCCGTTTGTTCTTATTGTTCAAATTCCCTGGAGAATAAGGAAACTCACACACTCGAGCTTCTTTCTCGCTATTAATTCTGTACTCCAGCTCAATACAAGGTGGTTTTCGTGCTTCTGCCAAAGAAAAATGAAAGCTTTCTAACCACTTCCATTTAAATGCAGAGTTATGTTCATGCAGAACTTTTCCTCAGTAAGAAGAACCACAGATGCAGTGGCTTGTAGCTGTCATTACTGTGTCATAGACATATGATTAGATTGTGTTTTTCAGAAGGCAAATGTAAACTTTCCTAACTTACCTTTACTTTGAAAACCATAAAGAAACCCTACCATTATATAAAATCGTTTCAATAGAAGTTTATTTTCTTTTGTGTCTCCTAGCCACAATAACATTATATATCCTTGTTTCATGTCGCTGCTGTGAGACTCACTTTCACATGTAATTACTTTAAAACTCTTCACTTATCTTTGGAATGGTATTCAGTGACATGCTGGATTTACAATAAATCATTCTTATTCTCCTTATATATAGATTGCTAATGGATAGATAAATATATATTGGGCTTTTAGTCTTTTGTTCAGGACTCTTTTCTGGCCAGTATCACCAAAATATTTAGTCAAAATATTGGGCAGCACAAGAAGCATAAAGCAAGTTTAGTGTTCACATCCATAGCAATGTATTACTGAGGAATGAAAGAAAATGGAAGGAGATTTACAATCTTGTGTTTTTATTGCATGATAGAAGTCCCCAGGACAGATGAGAAACTGGAAAATGTAGGCCTGTTTTCTATATTTGATGGAAACATATACAGTGAGATTTCCCTGGGCTGCCAAGGGAATGATACACAGAATGTGAACTTCTCCACACCATACCGAAATAAACGTTTTAAAATACTGAGTAGGATTCTACTCCATTTCATTGGAGTGTTTATGATGTATTTGTTAGTTATGAAGCAAGGGCATAGCAAAATCTCAATAAACCTTAACCATCTTTACTGTAATAATTTTTTGTAGATGTATTTAAAATTGCAAGAAGTACCAATCAAACATGAAATAGACTGTGGAAAGCTATTTTGTATGAAGTGCAAGTAATTTGGGGCTGGGACAAAGTCAAAGAAATACTATTCATCTTGTTAATAAATTATGGGGTGAATAATTATTCCTGTATTTACATTTTTTTCTTTCTTATGTATGCAAAAATATGCTACCTTATCTATTCTAACATATCTTCTGGACTTCCACAAGCAGAAAGGAAGTTGGAAGCATCTCAGAAAAGTAAATGTTGATTCATATTTTTATCTCAAGCTGTTTCATTGTGCTGTCTCAGTTTAATTGAGTTTCTTGCTATCATTTTCAAAGAAATTTACTGACAAAGTCTGCTGCATATAGCATACAGCAAGCATAACCAGAATCAATGTAATGACAGAAATGTAGTTAGAAAATGGTAGACATACACAATGTGTTCAATCTTTTCATCTCCTAGTGTAACTGCAACTGATGGGACAATCCAAATAGAGTTCCCTGAATGCCATTAAATTCAAAAGACCTCTCAGAATTCTCACAGATCTCAGCTCCACTCACTCTGTGAAGAATATAGCTAACTGCACAAACAACCTATTTGTCTTACTTAATATTGTAGCAAAGTTTAAGACAAAAAATTAGAAAAACTCAAAGCTAACATAGCCTAGAAAGTTCAGGTCTTATTTTGATGTACAGCCATTCTCAAATCAAGCACCCAGGACTAAAAATTTAGGATTGCAACTGCTATCTCAATCTAATTTCTGAGCTTATCTTAATTAGAACAAAAAGAAGAAAGAAAAAGCAGAATCAAAAATTTGCATTTGTGAGAGCCTATCCCGATACCCGAAAGCCATAGGAAAAAATTACAAGTTTTCAAGAACTAGAGCTACTGCAAAATTCACTGCTATTTAGATCCCAGGTGCTGATTAACTAATCAAAGGCTTTCAAGTAGATCAAGCCAATCAGGGAAGGATCTCAATAAGAGACTTCCAGATACAGTTATAATGCCAGAAGCAGAGTTAGAGCCCCCTTGTCAAGTAAGGAGAAGCTGATGGGATAAGTGAGCACATAGTTTGGTGAAGATTCCTATGGTTATGAGAACTGATGTAGGTTTCTTTTTCTTCCATTCATAGGTAACACTAAAACAAGAGGCTGACTTGATCTAGTGTATGTAGAAACAAGTACCAGGAGTCTCCTTTTTGTATCATAACAAAGATATGAAGGTAGAATTATAAAAGGAAGACAAGGGCTACTGACATTGTTGTTTCAATTACCATATGCATAATTACCTTCCATCTGGGTAAGTGATATAGATACATATGTGTATAGTTCAATTAAACTTGAAGTTCAAAAAGATTTTTAGTGTTCAAAAAGATTTTTAGTCCTCTAGGCATGATTGGGTGCCCTAAGAGACTTAACGGGAAATAAAATCTTTCTCTTACTAGAAAACACTTCTATATCTCTAAGGATGTTGAAAGCAGAAATCTCTAATTATTAAGAGTATAGCTCTGAAGAGGAAGCTATAGAATCAGGTACATAAACAGCTGATCTTGTGACCTTAGTGAATGTAAAGAACAACTTAACTACAAAATGCATAAGTACTGAACTGACTTCTACGAAGATCTAAGCAGAAATTTTCAGTTGGGCATTGTGTGGATAACAATGATGTAGTGAACGGTAGGAGCAGAATTTCAGAATGAAAATTATGATTCCTATAAGAAAAGCTGAGAACAAGTTTTCTTTTAAATTATTCCAGTACCCATCCAGTCCACAAACTTACTTCACATGTATTTCACTACAGCTACATGGTTACTGGCTTTTTCTTGTTTAACAAACTTAGGTTTTGACATATCCCCAGTTATGTCTCTGCTGATCAGTGCATTGCTCTCACTTTACAGCAGTTATTCTTTGCATCTCAATTTATGACCTGTAAGTAAGCAGGGAATTTGGGAAGATCATATTTTCACTGTGTCCTGACTATAGATCCAGAGTTCTTTTCCTTTTTCTAGAACTCTGATGTTCAGACAAGTTTCTGTGAAACTCATTGAAACCCAAAGGCTGCAAGGGAGCCCTGGACCATGACGGTGGTTCCTTAACCAGGAATAGATGGTACTGGAGTATGTTCTGGTTGACCTGAAACTCTTAATGTATGGGTGACTTAATACAATAAAGAACTCTTAAGGTTTTATAATCCTTCTTGGTGTTTAAGTCCAAAACAAAAATCCATAACCTACTGGTATGTTTCTGCTTTAGAAGGATTTTCTTTTACAGAGTTTGAGCTTAGTTTCAGGAAGTGTCTCACACTTTCACAATCAGTGCTGCACTGCTCAGGAGCATTCCTGGATTGTTCTGTAATGCTTCTGCAGATGTAAGTGATAAATGGCCAGTGGATTTTATATGGGTAAATAGAAACTGTTAGATCCACCATAGGAGGAATGGTTAGGGGGAACTGTAAGGACTGGAAGAGAAACAGTTGTAAAGAATCTACAGGATCAGTTTACAAGGCACTGAGCACCATATAATGAGTTTCAATTTGAACAGGACTCTACCTTGTTAGAACTTATAATTCGAGGATTTTCTGACATTCAAATTAAATTACAGTAGCTGCAAGCAGTGTGCAGGGCTGTTAAAGCTACTCAGTTGCAAAGCCAGGGGATTTGATAACGTATACAGTTTTTCCCTTGAGGTCAAAAATGTAATTATGAAGAAGTTGTGAACTGAAAAATAGTCTTGTCATCTGTTTTCATGCAAGATAAAAGATCACTTTAAGGTGAAGAGGTTACAGATAAGAAAGAAAATTAAATTTAAAAAACCCAACATGACCAACAGTACAGCTGCTGAAGAACAGTAAGAACAAAATTAAATATTATAATTAGAAGGGGAAATCATTCTACCTTTACTAGACATATGCTATTAAAATATTTAATTCATCTCCTGATTAATTCACTGGATGATGTGAAGATTATTATAGAGGTGATAAATCAGTAGATTAATATGTATTCAGCAGGGATACATGAGGTAAGACTGAATGAAACTCCCGAGTTCAACAGGAGACCAGTTAGACCCTTTTCACTATATTGGGTCTAGAGCAATGTATCTTCTTTTTAGATGTGGTTCTAAATTATAATACTGTCTTAATAACTCCAGATCAAGGGAATATAATGATTGGCTTCTGGTGCAAGCAGTTTCATTATTCTAAATATTTCTTCCTGAATTTTCCGAAGAAATGTTTATATATACTTCGGTAAATTAACTCTTCTTAATTCTCTGATTAAGGGTGATACTGTCCCTAACCTTTCCTCAGCCAATAGCATTCCCTTATATCTGAAGAAAAATATATCCTTCAGACTTGTCACATGTTTGTCTTATTCCACTCATTCCATTCAGCTGTATTAAATGGCCTCAAACTTTGGAGTTGTAGTTCGTTGCAAAGTTTTCTGTGACAAGTCTCTCTTACAGGAACCTGAGAAAACAATTCAATATTCATGTAGCTTTAACATTCTTCATTGTTTATATTAGGAAGCCTTGCAAATCGGAACCTTTAGAATAAATACGGGTATGTAGAACAGCTGGGAGACAAAAAGCAAACAAACAAACAAAAAAATATTTAGAGGTAGAAAAGAGATTTTTAATTTTTTTTAAAGAAAAAAATTCCCACAGATAACAAATAACCAAGTGGTGAAAAAATGCAGACTGGAAGTAGGATACTCAAATTTAAGCCATATCTGAACAGGAACATTTTTTCTTATCCTTAGGAATTTTCACTTACACTGATATGTTTTGATGGAATTATGTTTTAAAGCAGAACAGAGAAAATTTGCTTTCAGTGTCTCTACTTGCCTCGTTAAGTAACATAAGAATCTATATCATGTGACCAGAATCAGGCACATGGTCATGATGCTCCCTACACTGTAATTAAAACATGACTTTTAAGTTTGGTAAATTACAAAACTGTACTACCTCAGGAGAAGGGTAAGAAAAATCGTTTATCAACTAGGCACAGACTCTCCTTAGATACAAAACAAATTGCAGAGGTCCTGCCAACCTCTAATTGTTTTGGCATGAACTGGAGAAGATCTGGATCTATAACTAAGCAGTTTTATTCACTGTTTAACTATAATTTGAGTTAACGTAAGGAAGGTGCTTTAAATTAAGGTAGCTTAGTAATGCATTATGTCCGGCCACACCTTGAAGGATGCATGTAATTACRGTGAATCAGAGAAGGATTAACATCTAGTGGATTTTTGTTGCTGTAGCTGTCAGTTTTGATTGAGTCTACACTGGTGAATAATCTAAGATGAGCCAATGCACCATTTCTAAAATGTCATTTGTGATCTATACTATGGATTGCAATTGCAGTACTAAGTGTTCAGGAGAGAAATTAAGTACTTGAAGTTTGACTATCTGGAAATGGGGTGGAGAAGCAATCCCCAATAAACCTGACCAAATCAAAACCATAGATGATGCAGCCCCATATTTCGGGGAACAGTCAGTCCACCAAGCTGTGTGCTTGACATATACCCAACAAAAAGATTCTTCCTGCACTTCCAGATAGTGTCATGATTCCTTTCTCACAGTCGTCACTTCGGACTATTTGCTACTCCAAGAATAGAATAATGAGAAGGTAAAACATGCATAAGGAAGAAAGTGCAGAATCAAATTCGCTGAAGGGAAGATGAGAATAAGAAGATATTGGAAGTCAATATCTAGGAACGGATGAAGGGAAGAGAGATAAAAAGTCAGATTAAAAGACACTATTAGCTTTTAGCATGGCTGCCTAAAAAACAGTATGATAAGTCCTTGTCAATGTTCCTTCAGAGTTTATCAAATTATTTCTTTTGGCTGAAATGGGGAGAGGAGGAGAAGGAATTGGCCTGAGACTAATGACAGAGGACCTAGGTGTTTTCTGTGCTAAACTACTTAATGAACTGGCAGTAAAATCATGGTTCCACTAGTAATTTTTTTAAATACTATTATTCAAGCAATAGTGGTATCATGCAACAAGTGCTGAGTTTATTTTGGAGATATACACGACAAGGAATGAAAATGTAAAGTATTTACCAGGGATAATTCATAGCAGACTAGCATCCTGATTGTTTCTTTTTCTGGAAAAATCTAATTTGTTGTATTTTAT
Source organism: Oceanodroma leucorhoa (assembly GCA_030449065.1). Taxonomy (NCBI): domain Eukaryota; kingdom Metazoa; phylum Chordata; class Aves; order Procellariiformes; genus Oceanodroma; species Oceanodroma leucorhoa. The sequence continues at coordinate 10,748,970 of JASVER010000005.1, forward strand.
TTGTCTAAAACTGTATTTTATCTGAATCTCAAGTATTGCATACTGGGAAGTTTGGAAATTAGACTGGAAATAATGAGGTTCAGCTGAGACTTTGAAGAGAGGAGACAGAAGACAGCTGGTTGTATTGAAAGCTGAATAATGTGTAAAGAGAAATTAACCATTTCCTTAATGATCTAGTGTAGGATGATTGGTATTGAACAGATTCATTAGCAAAGTTGGTAAAAGCAGGAAAAGTATGTTAACTAATTTTACCATTGACACAAAGTTGGAAGATATCATTAGTACTGCAGAGTTAGAAGATTTGACAGGAAGATGAGGATGACTGAGGAATAAAGAAATAGGAATAGAATTAAAATAATCATATCAAAGTAAAGGTCTGAGCTGACAGTAAAAAATGAGCCACTCTATTAGCAGCTCCAGCCTTGTATTGGCTTTGAGTTCACTGACTAGGACAGAAGGAGGGATTTGCTGTCTATTAACCACTGAGTAACTATGAGACAGCAATGCAACAAGACTGAAGATTTCAGGTCCCTCTCAAAACATTTCATGTGAGGCTTTTTCAGTTGAGATGGGGGAGTATCAACAGTCTTATAGATGTCTCTAGACTTTCTAGTATACCGTCCATAGTTCTGTAGAGGAAAGGAGAAGAAAAAAAAAAAAAAAAGGAAAAAAAAAAAAAAAAAAAAAAAAAAAAGGAAAAAAAAAAGGGGGGGGGAAAAAAAAGAAATATTCTTAGCCTCCCTTACAAGGAGTCAAAGACTTGGCTTTTTAAACCAAGCAAACAAAAACCTGAAAGGACAGAAAAAATAAATTGTGCACTGTAAATTACAGTCATTCACTGAATATCAAAGAYGGAATATTCTGATATTTCAGGCCAGCAAGAACAGAAAATGGCATGACATTATGCCATGCATAATTCTGTGTTTTGACCAACTACGTATGTCACTTCTCTTTGCTTGCAGCTCCACAGAGGTTTTTAATTCATCATGGAAAAGAGAAGCATAGAACTACTTTAACTAAATTCTGGCACAAGAATAAGTAGGTATAAACTGATCATAAATAAAGTGACTCCTGAAAATTAAAAGGAGGTTTTTAATCACCAAAGGGTTGATTTTGTAACAGTGTTTAAATGGCAACACTGAAGCAGAAAACCTCTTTCACTGAAAGTTGGAATTTTAAAAAGATTAAACAGTGTATTTGTTTGTCATATCAGGGACTAAACTTGATAAACTTCCTAGTTTTGTACTGTAAAGGATACTTACGTACAGCTGGAATTACTTCCAACAACTTTCTGTTTTCCTAAACACAGACACTGAACAGAGATCTCAAGGATTCAGAGGATGTGCATAATCACATACAGTCTGGTGCTTTGTGGAACGTGGTACCACAAAAGCCATGTCACACTGATCACTTACTGTTTCCAGTGCTGATTTGATGCTCTTCTCCTTTCCACTGAAACGGGACACTGGAGTTGTAGACATATGGCATGCATGCTCAGTCAAAATCCCAAATACTAATGAGGTCAAGATTGCACATTGTTATCTGCAATTTACTCAGTATCTGAGACACTGATGTTTTCCTTTTTTCATTTCCATGACAGCATCTGTAAAAGGAATAGAAAATGGCACAAACTTAAGCTGTTGAAAGAGAGTTTTAATAAATATAGAGGTGGTCTGATGATACCTTTTGATTAGAGATTTGCTAAAAATTAAAAGGGGTCATCAGTATTGGATTTGTCGATTCGTTGAGATGTCATTCTACTAGCTATATTCCTTTTGCTGATATCATTAAAACCGGTTCTGCAAATGAAAGGAGTTAAGCTAGGAAAAGGACTTTTCTGCTCATATGTTCTACAGTAGAGTCATGACGACTTTCATACTCTTGACAGACTACCCTTAACAGGTTTCCTAATGTGTAAGTCTAGGATTATAAGTACCCGAGAAATAAAGAAAACAGAAAAGCTATTTTTCTTGCACAATATCTGGATATTTTTTTAATGGGGAAAAAAAAAAGTTTTATTGCTTTTTTCTCTACATATAATAATAAAATTATATGTAGTCTGAATCATGGCATCCTTATTAGAATATTTCCAAAGCAGAAACAGAAACACAAGAAGGTTTAGCAATGCAAAATTTTTGTAGAGTTCAGCAGGATTTGTGTTCTTTCTTCTGTAGGAATGACATTAAGCCCCAGAAATGGTGCATACACATATCCATGTTGTGGAGAAATTCCAAAATCCAAAACGACTCAGTCAGAGGTTATTTGTTAGTTCAGTTTTCCACAGTGCCCTTCTCTATTCACCACTTCTCAGCTTTCCACCAGGCTCTAGAATGAGGAGCGAGGGATTTTTAATTCCAGAACATAGAACATGAAGCCATTTAGATAACTAATATTTGTACATGTATTACTTATAGATTCTCTTACAAATCTTGCTTCTTGTTGTGGCAGGATAATTTTAGTCCGGAGTTCCCATCTCCTTCTAAGCCCTACTGTTACAGTTTGCTGCTTCTTTTCAGGGATTTTCTGAAGGTAAAAGTCATATTAAGAGTGTATGTTGCACAAAAATGTAATAAACCTGTTAGTATTAATACTTTCAAAACTAGGGAAGTCTTGCATCATCTTCCTCTGCAAATTGTGAAGATCAAAAAACACATGGAAGGTTGTGGAAAGCAAATGGCAAGTGAGCAGATGAAAGCAGGAGGGAATTTTCTTCCCTTCTATGACTCCTGGACAAGTGTCTATTTAATTTTCTGCTTCTTCATGTAGAAACCTAATATATCCCGTAGGAACATATGAGTTTTATGCACCAGAAGGAGGTATTTTTTAAAGATGGTTTTAGGTGCATGTTTACATGTACAGGCTTTTCAGCAGCAACACTGAATGCTAATAGTTCTTGCAATTTAAAATAAGCCAACTGGGGAAAGCAGACTGATAATGTAACCCAACTACATGTTAACACACAATTGTGTGCAACAGTATAGATTTTCAAATAACACTGAACATATAATGATCCTCTTCAAAAAACAATCCTCTGTTAGGGGATAGAGCAGATGCCTGACTAAGCACTGAAGCAAAAAGAAAAAAAAAATCTATTGATTACTGCAACTGATCCTGACATTGTTTTATATACAGAGCTTTCCATGGCTTTGTAATAGTTCTTATCCACAGTTGCTGCATTGCTAAACTTGGCACTGAGCCCTGTATCTGCAGATCCCAGAACATTAAATATTTAGGTTAAAGTAAGTAAAGAAAAGAAAAGCTAGTCAAACAAATCTTGCATTCACTTGGATGGATACACTGACCGTTTGTCAGTATAGTAAACACATTGTGTTCAGCAGCGTCGTAGAATTATAATAGCTTTTTACTGATCCCTTTAACTGGTCTTTGCTCAGTGACAGAAAGACACCTGAACAAACATTTTTGCCAGCGGTAGTATTACGTGATAGATAAGGCAAAATAAGATAGCTATTCACTTACAGATAAGGGATTTTTAAAAAGAGACAAGATAATAACTGCAGGTGTGATTTGGTAAGAAAAGGTAGTGAAGCATTCTGTGTTTGGAGAAAATCTATAAAAGCACTGAGGAAAACTGTGATTGGGCCAGCTAAGGGTGTAAGCTTCAGAAGAAAGCACAGTGGTGTACAGAGGCTGTGTGAACTCTTCTAACCTGTGCTTATGACAGTCAGCGCCATAAGGGAGAACCCTTGAGATCCCATAAATACCATTTCCCAGAAGAATCCTGACAAAAATAGGAGGCTGCCTAGTTGAACAGGCAGATGATATAGTCATAAAATGTGTTAATAAGTAATTAGCATTTTTTCAGCATTCTGCTAGGGTGCCAAGATCTCTAAGGGTGAATTATTATGGGATTACAGATCCAGAAGATTTGAGAAGGGACTTGAAAAATTTTTTGTGGTGATTCTTTAAGAAAACTTAAAGCTGGTGATGAGTTAACATGTAAGTGGAAATAATACATGATACTGTCTTATTGCACCATGTTTTCAGCCTTACAGGTATTGTGCAAAGTTAAATGACTTTTCAGTTGTGTAATAAAATAAAGATATCTTATTGAATCATTTGGAGAAGAGGTTCTCAGATTTGCAATGGTATCGAGTTCTTATCAAGGAAGTAGACACAAATAATTGAATTGCAATATTGCAGTATCACATGTTGTGAGATTACTTATGCTGGGCTCGTTAATAAGAGTCTTAGTTTCTGCTTCTTAAAATTTGTGAATTAGAAGATCCATTTTCTTTCCATCTAAAATCCCCCAAAACATAAGAACAATAGTAAAAACAAATCTCAGGTGATGATCAAGCTGGTTCTGTTTCCTGATATATACAGTATTTCTTGCGCTTCAGAAAGGACTGCTGCATTGTAAAATGTACTTTTTGACGCATAAAATACCCATGGGACTGATTACTTTTAAAAAGTAACAGGAATGCACTGAGAAGCAGATGAAAAGTGTGTGTGTGGAGAGTGGGAAAGGAACCTATGGAAGTACAAAAGAAATCCTGATTCACCACTTTTGGGTATCATGATGAAATACTCTGTACAGAGTCCTTGCGACTAGCCAGGGTCAAGCTGGCTGGAGGAGCAAAGCGGTATATCTGTGTATGCATGGTCCTGTCTCTAAGTAAATTAACCTCGCTGAAAGCATGTTTATTAGTTCAGTTTTACAGAGCCTAACTAACCTGACAACAGAGTGTTCCCAGTTCAAACCAGTACCTCTGCACAGCACTGCACACAACCGTGGGAAGACAGCAGATCCATGGATGGTGGGCTCAATGCCTCTGCGCTACTTCTACTGTACAAAACACCTATTTAGCCTGTGTCATTATTTATATCGATGTCACTCCTTTGATTTTGTTAAAGGCAGATAAATTGCAGAAAGATACAGGGGAATGAAATCATAGATATCTAGAAAGACATATTTTTATAGACAGCAAAATGATGGAATTGGGGGCAAGGCAATAAAATGAGACCAAAAAATAGAGTATAATTTGGAAGAGATTTCAGTAAAAAAAATGAAAGTTTGATAACAGGAAAATGTTCACAAACTAATTTTTATTTCATTGAACTGCTTTTCTTCCCCCAAAAATCACAACATGAAAAAGAAGCAATTTCCAGTGAAATATTCCAGAAGTGTATTTGAAATCACTTTTATAAAATTTCCCTTAATACAGAAAAAGCTCAAAATTCAGCAATTTAACAATTAGATTAATTGAAAATACAGCAAAAAATCACTTTCCGTTCCACCTAAGTATGGTTTCTGATAACAGCAGCAAACGTACCATTTGTTTAGCCCTACTTAGGATTAATTTCTGTGAGCTAAAGGCAAATAATTTAATCTTTTTCATTTGCAACTGCACATTAGGAATATTACTTCTGAATTCCATAAGGTTGTTCAGAATGTGGACATCAGTGAATACTTGGCAATGGTAGCAAGGTATGAGGAACTGTGAATCAGCTGGGAGTAAGCCAATCTAAAAATGGCATTCTATGTGATAATGTAAAGAAGATAATTAAGTTTTCAACATTCATAAATGTAATCACGCTGATCTTTTATGTCCTGTTTAGATTGCCAATTATTTGAGAGGTATTTTCATTCCTCTAAATATTGCAAATCATTGTAAAATGTTTCTTATGGGAAACAAAGTAATCCTTTGAAAGAAGGTATTAAGCAGCCCAACCAGCAACATGACACGTAGCAAACTGCTACTGGATCATATATGGGTGATAATGCAAAATGAACTCATGGGATAAGACCATGGGTACTTCTGGGAGCACTGTGATTTAGCATTTGACAGGCACGCACTATGCTGTTTGCTGACTTTGACAATGCTTTTACGACATGTCATGCCAATAAAGCTACAATGCTAATGAACTTGTCTGAACGTGAAAACACATATCACTTTGTACACTATTGTGTTAATTTATTATGACCATTTTTTTATTTGCTTTTCTATGGGGTGAAGAGAGAACATCTTCAGCCACTAGCCCTAGCTAACTGTCCATAACAACTCATGGGTGTTTACTGGACAAACCTACAACCCTCAGTCAAGTGGTAACCTATCAGCTGAAAGAAAAATGTTCATTTTGTATGAAATACTAATTTCCTCTTTGCTTTTCTTCTCTTCTTCTATCCTCCTCCTTATTATAGTTAGCTTAAGCGTGGATCACAATTCCAAGCTGTTACCATACTGTATCTGTTTTCTAGACGGGAAATACGGATTTCATAGGCCCAAAACTGCTTTTATGAACCTAGAGATTGCCTTATCAAACTTCATGAGGAGTAAGTCGATAAAGAGAGGAGGTCAATAAATACACCTATGACCTTCATTGACACATTTTTCTGGCTTCCTAAAATTTGATACTGAAACCACAGATAATGTTCAGGCTCAGAAAATGTGTACTCACCTCTGAGCTTCCATTATGTACTTGCTAAAAGTCTTTAACAATACTATATAGTCTTAATTAAATTCTGATGTTTTTAAAGTTCCCAGTGGCACAATCTAACCTTTCTATTGCCTTTTCTGCTTAATTTAAGGATAGTTTCCTTAAATTGGTTTCAGAATGATGAAATAGTGCAGAAAGGCTTGTACTTGGAAAGAAAAAAAATCTTCCCAATAAACTGCAGTTTTGTGCTCATTTATTCTAACCTTAAATGTTCCCGTTACGAGCAAAATGACACAAGAGGACACATGAATGTGTAAAAATATGGATTATATCATAGTATGTAAGTCTCCTTTTTATTTCAATTTTGTTATAATGTCTGAAAAAGTTCCATTTATTAAACTTGAGCCTGTTCTTGGTATATTCAATGTTAGTTTACTCATTTCATGTCTGTATGTAGTCACTGACTCTTGTGGAAAACTGTGTATAAGCATGTAAGAACAAATTGTAATACTTTAAAGTAAAACAAGAAAACCACTTTTGCCAAAGGGTCCATAGGTATGAGTCATGCGAGCAGCTCTAAAGCTCTGTTGCCTGCAAGGGTAAGAATCTCTGAAGTATCCTGACTGGAATGGTGCTTATATAAGTTCAATGATACACATAGATTTTGTCTTCTAATCAAAGAGACTTACTGGCCATGAAACACAATGATACCAATAATCATTAACAATACAAATTCTGACCATAGAGAGTGATACCCAGGCATTCTGAAGAGCCTGATTCAGTGTGCATGTATTTACTTCTTGAGAGGTAGTATGATTCAGCTGCAGTGGTCAGTTCATAACACCATCAAGGACCACTGAGGCAATCAAGTCCTACCAATCACAGGGAATCATGAAGCTGACAGTTACTCCAGAATAGTTTGCATATCTGTTTTACTTATCCCCAGAAAAAAACACAAACCACAAAAACCATGTCTCAGTAAAATGATATGGCTCAAACAGGAAAAAAATCCACCTCAGAAGTAATAATATGCCGTAGGAAAAAAGCTCCAATATCATTTCCCTGCTACTAATCGCTTCATCCAATGAAACCAGGGAAAGAATGAAGGTTTCTTTATAACCCAAAAGAAAAAAAAATGCTATTATAGTTATGAACTGTAGTTAGTCATATTATCTTCAGATGATGTCTCTTTCAGTAAGATGGGCTTGAGCGTCCACACTGACTCTTTTTACATAAAACAGAATTAGAATGTACTGTCATCATGAGTTGACAATATTAGAGACTAGCAAGAGCGTTGATTGAAGAATAATAAACGAAATTCCAGAAAGGGTTCCAAAGGACACAGATATATACAGCTGTAACATTAAACCTGGCTATCTCTTTCACTGCTACCACATGCCACAGGTGTGGAATAGGTAAAATTATGTAGTGAGGGAGTGATGACAGGTCTGTATCCATATATCATTCCTATTGAATTGCATATGTGCACCTTTTATTTATTTAGGTATTTTTGTTATTACTCTTGGATGTGTTTCAGCAAGTTAGAATTTCTAATTGACTTAATGGAAACATTCTGAAAAAAGAATTCTGTTCTGAGAATATTTTGATTATGCATTTGACATTTGCCTGTTTTTCTTCTTATTAGGAGTATTTGCATGAAAAACAGAACACAGAAGTTCATTCGGTTCCAAGATCTATTCCCCACCTGAAGTCAGAATCAATTCCATATTAACTAACTGAACTTCAATGGATTTTAAGTAGATTTTATACTTACAGATATATTCTGCTTGATGCAGGAAAGAAGAAGGTGAAACTGGCTTAAAGCCAGTTTAGAACTCTCCTGCTCGTAGCCTAAATCCCAGTAGAAGCTAAAATAGCCTCAGGCTTTCTGTAACTTGCACCAGATGGTAGAACCCCTTAGAGGCAATTACATTGGCAGGGATGACTGGAGCATGGTATGCTCCAAGTATAGTCCTTCCTGACCCAGTATATTTCCGATAAGCATTTCCTTAGCCAGGTTTCTGCAATGACAGTTTTACATTGCTCAGAGATTTCTCCCATGTGGGATAAGTCCCCAGTTAGTCAGAACAGGTTTAATTCTGCTTAGAACTGCTAAAGCAATACAGGGCCAACGTGGACTAACAATTGGCCCCACAGCCATAGGTAATGAATAAGCAATAGCCCGGTTCTGTATGACATCAATTTTGTGTGKTTTTTTTTTTTTTTAATGATTCTATTTTTTCTCCATCCTTGTAACAGTTCATACCTACAGATTATCTGTATGGAAAAATGATTTCTGATACCTATACTAAATTGCTTTTCCTTTAATTCACACCCACTTGTCCAATTAGCACAGTTATGCTGGAAAAAAAACAAGTTCCCCTCCCGAAATTTCAGATTAGCATTCAATACAACATTTCAACAGCCTGCTTTCTCAGGCCTTATGGATCTAAGATCTCAGCCTGTCCTCATAGCTCATAACCTTTAATCCTGACATCAATCTCAGTGCTCAGTTCAATTACTATAGTACTGTGTTCTGAAAACTGGCAGAGGCTCAAGGGAAGTTTTTGAAAACTTGCAAGTTTCTCATTCATTTTCATTAGAAAACTGGTAAGACACAAATTTCCTTCAGAAGTTCTCCAGAATTACTCCTACTCATCAGTGAGGTATTGAATAGCAACTTTAGTCACTGTGGTTGAAAAATCACAGAAAACTGCTCTGATTGTTTACTGATTTCTACAGGTTGGCACAAGCCCTGCATGCATTTTTAAATTCTTTCCAGGAGTGCCTGGTGATTTTTTTTTACTTTAATCTAGTGTCTGGCATGAATGTACAGCTCCAACACTAAAAGTCTTAACAGGGTGCTCACCAGAGTCTCCATTTTGTGTATTGCAGGTTCGCAGTCTGTTTCTAGATCAGAAGATTATACTGCAATAGTTATTTCTGCATAGCAGCCCCTTCAGAAAACAAAAAATGCCAGCTGAGGAGCTTTTATGGGGTATAGATTCTGATGTTTGAGAACAATGCGTATTTTAAAATTGTGATTATATTTGAGATGAAAAAACCGAGGAAAGTTTTGCAGTATTTCTTTAAGATCTCATTTCCCCTGAGAATTGCTTCATAGCCATTGATAAAATATACCTTTTCCCTAGCGTCCAAATATTCTGTCCTGAGCTTTAGGGCTTAGAAGAGCAAAACCAGAAGAGTGATTCACAGAGTGAAAATCTCATCTGAACTGACATGGGTGGGGTTAAAACCACTCTTTTGTTTTAGAAAGTAGTCCCCCTCCTACCTGCAGCTTACCAGCAACAGCAGCGAGACCCGATGATAGGCCATCTGCACTGTTTGAGTCTGGGAAAAAGCAAGGTGACACAGTTTCTGAAACAGCCTATGCATTGTCTTTATAAATGTCTTCAGAAAAATGAATTACTTGTCCAGCCTGAAGGTATCAAATTGCTTTTTGTGACTGAGGTCCTTAAGAAGCTGACAGAGAAAGCATATTTTCTGGAAAGTGGAGCTTTTTTCTCTGTCTGAGCTCAGCGAGGTACCTAGGCTTGGTCTCTGAAGACTTTTTTGCTTTGGTCCATTTGGCGATACATCTTGGCATTGATTTGAGGCTTTATTTCCCTACATATTTTCATAGCCTTACAGTATAATCCTACAGTATGTCAAGAAAACACATTGGAAAACTTGTTTATATTCCACTGTTTCCTGGCCTCCCTGATACATTCTGTACAGCACAAAAATCAAGTCTTCACCTTTGTTAACATCATGGGTCTCCACCTCACCATGAAACACTGACTTCCTCATTTCTTTATATTTGCTATGTTATACATTCTGCAGTGATATACACTAGTGAAGCCAGTGTTGTCTCAGCTTCACTTTTAGACAACACCAGCAGTGTTATGGTTTTCTGTCATTTGCAGATCAAGCAAAGAATACTGAAAATGTATAATTTGCCAAATACACAAGCTGAATATTTTACTTCCAAAATCTATTTTTTCAAAAAATAATGCCAACAGACATTGTAAACACATACATCACTTACTACTGTCTTTTACTTGGTTTCATGATGAAAATCTAAAAAAATCCCCAACCCTGCAGAAAAGTAAACAATTCCAACTAGGACTGTCTAACTCTAAAAAGAAATTAAATAAACAGGTTAATATTGCTAACGTAATGTTTTCTGCATGGTAATGAGTAGGTAAAGTAACCCGCACAGTTTCTGGAAAAACACACTATATGAAGGATATACATACTTTCCAACAACTCTTTCTTTTCTTTCTTTCTTTTTTTTTCTTTTTCTCCTCTCTCTGCTGAAAGTTAAGGTCTGTGGGATCTTAGGTATCATTCTCAGTTTATTAGTCAATAACTTTATGATATTTTAACAGCTTGGCAAACTGGAATGCAATAATGTTGTAAATTGTATTGACAGCCTTTTCATTCCTAAGCCTCATTTTTATTGTACCTGTATCTTGTACAAATTGGCACACAAGATCCTATTAGATTAGACAGCTAGATTGTTTGACATACAAAAAATATTAAATGTCACTGTATTTTGATGAAGGTCAATCAATACCAGTTTGCTAGAAAATTCCTAGTATGTACTTCTCAGATTTCAGCCCTTTAAGTCCTTTTTTTGAAGAAAAAAAAAAATTAAAAAATTGAGGACCAGAATTAAAAATAACTTCAAAGGAGAGAGTTTGTTACAATTTTGACACCCATCAGAAGCCTGTAGAGTGATTAAGTCACCCTATACAGTATTATATAAACCTCTTGGTCATTAACCACCATCAACATTTTTCAGGGACCAAATACATTCTTGTCATTAAACCTTTAAACCATAATACTATAAGGGAGACATGGTTTTGTGGCATAAGTGTTGATCACTGGCGGTGAGCTGATGATCACTGTTTGGGAATGACCATTCTACAACATATGCTATTTTATTATTCACAAATACTAACGAATTTCATACTCTGTGTTACTAAGATAAATCTTAGCTCATTAAATATTTTAAATCAAAATATGGCATTAGCAAGCATAAATAAAAGCCTTCTAGGTTTTATTTATTACATTACCTTGATCCCTGTTTTTTATTACTGCGATCCTTACCTGTGAAGGTGAAATCCTTAAAAACAGTGAACACCTACATGTAGAGTTCTTCCTGTGCAAAAGTTGATAGGTTTTCATATTGAGGTTTAGCAGGGGTCTTACTTTTTTCTTTTTTTTTTCTTTTGAAAAACTATCTTGCATGATAGACGCATCAGTGACAAGGGCATTTCTTAGCTGTGAATTTTATTTTCCAATTACAAGAAAAGTGATATTTCAAGGTCATGGAGAAAGGATACAGTAATATAACATAGGTGGACTGGATACAGGGCAACTCGTACAAGGTAATTGTGAATTTTTATTTCTGCAACTAACAGTTGTTTGTCTATTTGCAAGCTCCATATGTAATCAATAAACATTTGCAAGTGTAGTAATACTTGTCATAAATCTCCCCTTTACACTCTTTGTTCTGTCTCCTAGAGAACCCATTTTTTAAGAAAAACTGTTGAAAAAATACTCAGATATTTTATGTTGAAACTAAATGAACATTTTTACACTCTTACAAAGGCGTTCACACACTGTTGTTTCTTTTCACCCTTGATACCAGGTTTTAGAAACATGTTTTAAGACAAAATGAGCATGACTTGTACAAGTTAAAGGAATCTTAGACATAAAGAATAATAATTTCACAGTCTCCTGGAGTACTTTTTTTTTTTTTTAATTTCACATTAAAGTGAAGAGAGTTTCTTTCTGAGAAAGAAACTATTTCGACAGGGTGAACATATACACTCTGACTGGAGTAAAGGAAAMTTGAATTACCTTTTACCTCTTTAGATTTAGCATGGGATGGACATTTTTCTGGGATACCAAATTCTATTCACTTACCTTCCCACTAATTACTGAGGAAGGGGACACTTCTAGGGTGAAGTCACTAAGGCAGTCAGGCTTCGTTCCACTTCTCATAGAAAGCCAAAAGTGGGAGGGGATGGAAGGAGTGTAGGGAACTGCTGGACAACTGTCCTAGGACACAACATGTCAGGAGACTTGATTTCCTGAATTTGTGTTCTTATTTTCTCTTTGTGGAGAGGCTTTTCTTTTTAGTCTCTCTTTCTTAGTCTTCTACTTAATTCCTCCACAGTAAACAACCCCTTCTGGCTCCCTGTGATGACCTTAATCTTTCCTTTCCCTCCTCATATCAATATTATAGCTTTTTATACTTCATCTTGCTTTTCTGTTAACCCAAAACCTGCATCTTTATCAGACATACACAGGACATAAAACATCCACCACGGAGAGTGTTAGTCCCAGTTCACATTTGACTCATCCTGACTTTCTGACTTCCTTTTCTCTCCTTTAAAGACAATTTTTCTCCCACTATACAATTTCTACAATGCTTATTTGTGCATTAAATTCTCTAAAATATTTTTTCCAATTCTGTCTTCCTGCTGAAAGGGACAAAGATGAAGTGGATCAATGATAAAGAGTTGTGACAGTATCTCAGCATCAATAGATATGCATTTTGTTTCTCAGCCATACAGCAGAACTATACAAACCTTTTTTTTTTTTGTGTAACCCACTTAAGTATCAAATTATGATATAAGCCACACAGCAAATTGTACTAGGAGGCATTTACCTTACCTTCATTTAGAGACAACAGGGTATAGTGAACCACAAATGAGGTCTGAAGGTTTAAATAAAGCTTAATTCCACCTAAAAGCATATTTTTGCACTGTGGTTTTCAATGTATGAATGTATGTCAGGTGCTTTCTGTTCTGATTCTGTCCTGGTTTTGGCTGGGGTGGAATTAATTTTCTTTCTAGTAGTTGGTATAGTGCTATGTTTTGGATTTAGTGTAAGAAGAATGTTGATGACACGCTGATGTTTTTAGTTGTTGCTAGGTAGTCTACTTTCTCAAGGACTTTTCAGCTCACATGCTCTGTGAGGTGCACAAGAAGCTGGGAGGGAGCATAGCCAGGACAGCTAGGCCAGCTGGCCAATGGGGTATTCCATACCATGTGATGTCA
>JASVER010000005.1:10764573-10782324 GCA_030449065.1 Oceanodroma leucorhoa
GATGGCTCAACACCTGCCTGCCCATGGGAAGTAGTGAATGAATTCCTTGTTTTGCTTTGCTTGCATGCGCGGCTTTTGCTTTACCTATTAAACTGTCTTTATCTCAACCCACGAGTTTTCTCACTTTTACCCTTCTGATTCTCTCCCCCATCCCACCCGAGGGAGAGTGAGCGAGCGGCTGTGTGGTGCTTAGTTGCCGGCTGGGCTTAAACCACGACAGATTCTCAAGTGATATGCTGCTTAGGATCAATATTTGTCTCATTAGTGGCAAGTTTAGAAATTGTGAGAACCTGGCCTTCCATAGGTTCTTGCAAACCTATCAAATTGCTTCACAAACCATGCATATCCTCCCCTACTCCAAAGCTATATTTCAGAAGCAAAATGAGGTGTAAAGTTAAAGAGAGCAAATGAGCAAGCAAGCAGGAAGTGGATGTTACAAAGGAAAAATGGCACAATGATCGAAGTGCAACAGTACACACAAGCATTTACATTAATTTTCTTCAAATCTGACAAAGTGCATGTACAATTGTTTTTGTATTTAACTGGTTGACTGCATTTACAAGTATTTCCCATGCCAATACATGGATTATTTGGCTATTATAAAAGAATCCCATTCCTGTTGTGTAAAGCAGCATGTGGAGATGGAAAAAAAGGAAGTTTGCACCAATGTGTAGAGCTCGTGGTTAAGAATCAGCAGTTCCTACACACAACAAGTGAGAGACTACTATCAGTTTAGAAGGATTTTTGAGATTAGGCCTTTCTGCAACCCCTTGTCCAACAGGCAGGAGAAAGTTATCTAAAAACAATAGCTAAAAAAAAAACTATTTAGAAAGTATAACCATTTTGGCAGTAGAAATATTCAAACTTCATCTTATTATTGGCAACACATTAAGTTTCTTAATCTGTGAGCAAATGGTTCAGGCAAACTAGTTTACAACAGCGACCTCTTGGACTAGTGTCAGCCTTCAGTTCCCTCAGTCTTTCCATCCTCCTCTGCCAGGATTTCCTTGATTTAAGAATGTCAAAAATTCCAAGTCCTGTTGATTTCTCTATATTTGAATATATCTTCCTTCCTGTTGAAATAGCTATATTAACTTACTTATCTGTTTAGCTGGTAAATTTTTTGTTGTTGTTGCATCATCTTTTCTACTAGGCTGCAGGAGAAAAGAAGGTTCACATGCCAAGTAAATTTGCTCTGTCACTCACAGGCAAAAGATCTCAAAATTCTCTGCAGCCTTATTCTCCTATAAATTCATCTTTGCTCTTTGCATTTGTCTTTTTCTGCCCCACAAAGAAGGATGTAAGTGTAGGTGTGACTGCTTCAAATTAAGAGACCTGGAGTTAGGTGTCTACACATAGCTGGCTGTGTTTTCTCTGAACTCTCCCTATAGTCATCTCAGAACTATTCAATATATCGTCATCTTAGAACTATTCACTCTATCAGTGGAGCTTGGAGAGTGATTCAACTCACCCTCAAATACATTTCAACTACAATATAGCTCAGTTCTCTAATGACATGTATTTTCTGTCACCCCGTCAACAGTTAACATCAGTGAGGACAATCTGCATCAAGAGATGCAGGGAGTTTACATTGATGGAAAAGCAATAAATTTCAGGTCAGCTTGCTCACCTATTATATCTCACCTATTGCTAACTTGCTTACTGAGGGTGGAGTAGGATAAAAGGAGACACTTCCTCTCCTTAGGAACACTTAATCCAAGGAAAATAGTATTGTTAACTTCCAAAACCTAATGACTTTTAAGCTTAGGATGTAGGCAATATTAGCATGTAACAACAATAGAGGACACTCAGTTTACCACACAGATAATTACATGCAATCCTACATGCATCACAAGATTGTTTGCCCAGGGAGCAGGTTTT
The DNA here is from genome assembly GCA_030449065.1 of Oceanodroma leucorhoa. Classification (NCBI taxonomy): domain Eukaryota; kingdom Metazoa; phylum Chordata; class Aves; order Procellariiformes; genus Oceanodroma; species Oceanodroma leucorhoa. The sequence continues at coordinate 10,766,455 of JASVER010000005.1, forward strand.
GCATGGCTGCATATGGTTCAGGGAGCTCCTGGCACTGTAAAAAAACGGTGAGAGTGTCCAAACTAAGACAACAGCAAAGAGAAACAGAGGTTCATGGGTAGGACCTACAGGGACACTGTAGATGCTGGATCACAGACAGTCACTCGGTTCACAAGCTTTTGCTAAATAACAGCTATTACCAATGTCAGAGAGAATACAGAGCTAGACAGATTTTTGTTTTGATCGTGTAGGGCATCTCTTATGTGCTTATGGTTACCTGAGATGCTTGGATGTATCTTGGCCTCCAGCTGCCAGTCAATAAGGGTTCCCATATATGCTGAAGATGTCCTGAAGATATTAGGGTCCTCAAAGTGACACTACACCACCCATGCAATGAATTCAGACAACTGACTTTAACCTTTGCTGGCTGAGTRGCTGTGCAGACTTCAGTGACTGTAATTAGCGATATAACCAGGAATCAACTGGTTGCTTGAACAGAGGTGTCTAGTGCCATTTGAGATGCCCTAGACAATTCCAGTTATGACATAGGTTTGATGTCATGTCACATCTGACAGCTCTGTGTAGAGCTGTTAATACCCTAGTGCATCTCAAATGTCATGGGATGTTTAGTTATAAGCCAACTGAATCAAGACCTCACTGAAAATAATGAGATTTAAATAAGATGAGGTAAATAAGCACAGATGCTGAGAACTAGGTTTGCTCAAAAATGGATGGCTGCTGCCATTTCAGATGTTCTAGACTATCTGAAATATATTTACAGGACAGGCAGATTTAACAAATGACTTGTGCTCTTCTTTACCAGTAGTTGGTAATTAGGTATGATACCCTAGAGCATCTCAAAAAGCACTGGAGGCCTGACTTTGTCCAATCTATTGAACTTTCAAACTATGTAGATAAGTAAATTCAGGTTTCTCCCACTCTAGACACTCAGGTCCTCCTTATTTAGACAAATTTATTTTCTACATACAAAAATGCTGAATTAATTTTAAGGTTTTAAGACATAAAACCACTTTTATGTATAACAAATTTCAGTGGGGAAATACCTCCAGAGAAATAATTATCTTTAAATTAAAACTGTAACCAACACCTACAGAGAGTCCTGATACACAGTGTACATGTGTATTTACATGTGTGTGTGAGAGGATACTTTTAAATTAGTATATACACGTGAACAGTAGACTTGAAACATATTTTCAGAAAGGAGCAGAATGAGACATGTGAATCGCTTACTTATTGCTACAACTGCAGGATCCTATTCTGTAGCTACTATGCAGGGTAAATAAGGGTTGTAAATTCAGATCCTCATTAAACTAGTCATTGCTGGCGATTATTTTTTTTTGTTCCATTTGTCTCAACATTTATAACTTAAGTGTAAACACAGACTTTGTGGGACTCCTAATCTAACTATAATGTTAGCATAAAAGGAAATATTTGCAAGGGCAAGCTGCAAAAAGAATGGAGGAGGTTTCACCTTATTTGTAGGGGGTGTCTACATCCATTCTGAGGTCTGGAGTGATTGCAGGAGGAAATAATCTGGACTAAGGAACAAGAGGCTAAATAGCATCTCGTCAGAGAATAAAGAGGAGGGTGCAAGGAACATCCAGAAAAAAAMCAAACAAGTCAACAATGAAATTTGTTTGTAAAAAAAAAAAAACAAACACACGGTACTGAGATGTTTAAAGAGAAGGATAATCTTCAAAATACACAAAATCATGTTTCTGTTCAGCATTGGTGGGTCCTCATTTGATGCAAATATCTGCATTTTGTCACTATGTTTCAAGAAAGTGCAAAGAAAATGAAGATGCCAGAAGTGATCAGGGATAAGACATGATTTAAAAGGAAAGACTGAAATAATTGGAGTTGTTTAGCCTGAAGAAAAAAGGGGGAAGAAGGAAACAAGTGATGCCATAACAGCCTTCAGATACATAAATTTTTTTGCAAAATTAAAAGTAATAGTCTGTTTTCTGTACCTAAAATCAACCTAACAAGAAGTTATAGACCTAAACACAAGCGAGATTCAAAGTAAATTCTTGGGRGAAAAGTCCTGAGTGTAAGCATAGTGAATCAATAGGAATAAATTTCCCAGGAAAGTTGCAGATTTTCTGTCATTGCAGAAATGCCAGAGCAGTTAGACAAATGTCTGTCAAATGACCTGAAGTATGAGAATGGACTAGAAAACCTTTCATGTTCCCTATCAATCAACCCCATTCTTCAATATGTAGGTTTTAGAAATACTGAGTTTACTCAAATTTAATAAAGAGATTGTGTAGAATTTAAGTAAAAAAGATGGTATGACTTGGCACTGCTGGCTAGTGGAAATATTAGACACAAAATCTTTACAGTATTAGTCATTGCTTTATCACCATCTTACCTTTCAAGGTATTAACCGTGATGCTACAGAAAATACTACCATGTTGAGATAGCATGAGGTTCTTTGTGAACTCCAAACTGCATTGTTTGGCAGCTCACATGTGGTATTTTAAGAGCCAATTCTTGCCCTCAAACCTCTCAATATCCACAAACTCTTTTCATTTTGTTGCTATAAACAGTGTCAGTATCAAAAAATCCCATTAATTATACAAAAATCTTGGGTTTAGAATGTGCATATTAGAGTTACTGATTTAATAATCAGTGACAAAAGTGTCATTTGCTGCTTTGTTTAATTTCATGTTTTTATAATGTGTTCTTCAGTCTCATCCATTTTTTAATGTCAGTGTTCTATATATATTAAATAATTCATGTACACTAATTTTCCACAAGTTTAATTTCAACATTTAGTCTTTATTTTTGTCTCCAATAATAGAACACCACATGAAGAAAAAAACCCAGATTTTTCTCCCAGCCTATGATAGAATACAGAAATAACGGAGGGTGGTATAGCATATCTATACTATGGTTTACACAATATGTTTGCAGTTTGGGTTTGCATCTTCTTCTCTAAAATTCCTTTTCCTCTAGGCTTAACCTAGACTTATTAATACTTTAATGTAGAGATTGTGCAGGTGTGAGGCTTAATTACAAAATATGATGGTTCTGATTGAATAAATTATATGACTAAATCCAACTTTGGATACAGAACAGTGCAAGTTATATTAAAAAGTCATTATATTTGGAAGTTGGAGCAAGACACTATAGCTAAAAGGCAATTGGATTAAATTAGCTTTGAGATTACAAGATTTTAAGCAGAATTTAGTAACTGAATATGAACATGTGCATTTTATTATAAACCTCTCGTCTTTTTTTTCATTTCTTATTTACTTTAGATGTCAGCGAAATAAGACACATAAAAGACTCCCACACCAATTTGCACCATTGCACTTTGGGTCTGCTCAAGCTCATAAAATTGTTCTCCTGTGTCTCAGACACTGGTGAATCAAAGCTGAAGCCATCATGTGGGCTACAATAAACTCTTTGTTCTTCTAACTTGTTTTCATCAATGATATTTTGTTTCCTACAGCTGCGTGTCACAGAAAATATGCAGCTGTCTTGTACAGAGTTCCAAGTATTACTAATCTAAACAGTTAGCACTATCTTCAAGGCATCACAAGAACAATCAAGCAAGCCCAGGGAGTTCTGTCTTTTATAAACAAGTGTTTAATACTTCAGGACTACTGAATGAGACGGCGCAAGGCTATGAATAATTGTACCTTGTACAATTTTAAAGTCTGAGAAATGTGTATGCTATCACAATATCTGCTATCTTCAGATACCTCCCAGCCCTACTGCAAGCCTTTCATGAATATTCTACAGTGCAAATCTTGTTTTCTATTGCTCTGTGTGAAATCTTTTGCTTTGATTCTCTGTGCTTCCTTTCGTGCTGGTAAAGTGTTATGAGTGCATGAAATACTTCCCAAGTGACTAACATAATGTGCCCAATGCCAGCGAAGCTCTGAGCAAGCATATCCCTTTTGCTGAATGCAAAAAGGGAGATATCAGTAACAGCATTATAACCTACACGTTTTAAACAAAAATAATATAATAGCAATGCATCAACCTAGCAGGAATTGCACATAAATCATTGGAGTTAGGAACGCAGAGCCATGCACAGAAGATTAAATTTATTCATACTGTTCTTTTCCTGTCTTTTTTATTCATTATGTATCACCAAAATGACATGCAATGTCTCAGTCATATTTCTGATATATGTCTGCCAATTTTTTTAGGCAAATCCTTCAGACTTTACTTAGATAAGATCTTCTGCTGAAGGAAAAGTGAGCATTTACCTGAGTAAAACCTTCTACACTTGCTCTTATTAGACACATTGCAGCTGTCCTTAAAGACATAGCTTGTTACCTGACAGATCACTTGAAGTGATTCTACAGATGCGTGAGCAGACATGGAAAACATCATTCAATATGCATATGAGCTCCCTGTGGATACTGGCACCAGCAGCCACTGGGATAGACCGTGTCAGTACCTCGCATAGTTTATTTATGATATCTTCCATTAACGCTGCTGGATCAGATTTATTCAAATAACTTCTAGTTTGCATGCATGCAATATTTGTGAGTGGACTTCTATAAATGCATATGTTCTGGGTTTCTCTCAAAAATTCAGCCTATTCACTCTAGCCTTAAAGCTTGATTTATCATGCACATAAATACTTTTGTACATGTATATGTGAGTTTTGTTTGCCTATGTATGAGAGGTCTAGGCAAATCTTCCCTAAGGAATTCTTTACACACTGCCGGCGCAGATCATAGTAAAATTACATACTATAACGTATCTTGACTGATGTTTAAGACCATGTTGTAACAGCTGGTGAAAGTCAATGCTACTGTAATGACTAAAATGGAGGTACTCTGATTTACAGAATATCTAGTTATTGTCAATTTATTTGCTGTACTCAACATGTGGAAGTCCCTTTAAAACARTATTAACATAAATAAGAACAGATATGTACGCTAGATTGCTCCTTCTCTAATTCACTAAGATTCAAGAAGAGGTAGGAATTCTAGCTTAGAAAAGCAAGGAAAAGTTTAAGAAACTAAAAGCTGAACCATCACCAGTATCTTCATATGGAAAACTAAACTTCATCTGGTTTTCTTTGAATTATATATTACTGCCCACACATTCAGTTAGGATGTATTCAGAAGAGATCAGGGTGTGTAGTGAAGGTTCCTATTGCACGGAATGAACTACAAAGTTAATCAATTGATTCATTTCATGGTTTATCTATTTTTGAACGCTTACTATTTTCAACAACAAAATGTGGGATTCAGATAACCAAAAAAGTAACTTCCCTTCCAAAAGGACTGTGTTCAAAAGATATGCAGGTTCTGAATTTTGAGAGATGCTCCAGTGACTTGCTCATCTCCACCCTTGCAGAAAGTCACTGCAGAATCCTGGGTGGCTGTGACCTAAGGGAGACAAACTGACCTATTCAGAGAAATGCCTGCCCCTCACCTCCGCCCCCCACCCCCCAAAATAATCAGGTCTTACTGAGTGGTAAAGAGCTCCATTATTGTAGTCAGTGAATGGTCATTTTTTAACTCCAATCCCCACTCATCCACAAAAAAAAATCATGTCTCTGGAGCAATGTTTTTCTGCTAGATCACAGGGATGAAATATCAAACTAGAAAAATCAATGTTCTTTCCTCATTTCATACATGCTTCAGACTCTGCATTTACTTCTTTCTGTCCAGAGAAGCAAAGAGAGAAAGCGTCTGGCTCTAGACCAAGACCTCTGGATATTCTTCTTCAGAAAAGCTTCTTTTTAATGTGAATCTGGATAAACAATTAGGAATCCCAGAAGAGAGCCAGTCTGTAGTACTCTTTTCTTTGGTCTCAGTTGTGTTATCAAGGTACACTTGGATGGAAATAGGGTGTAAATGTTCATTGACTCAGGTCTGTGTTATTTTGGTAGTATGTGTAAACTTCAATCCCGAGCTAAGAATCAATCACACTTAGCAGGATATTGAAATTCATGACAGAATAACAAAAGAACTGAGCAATGTTGATCTGAGTCTGTGCCTTGGTAGTTTACTGTTTTATTACTGTTTACATCTTTCATTGCAGTTTTGCTCAAAGGCTACTTTACAGAATCAAACCCTATTTTGTCTGGCTCTGTGAGAAAACCACAATATATATATATATCTCTAAAAAAACCTGCAGAACTATCAACCTGATGGCCATCACTCATTTGTTAGTTCCATAGTGCTTGGTTGTAAAATAGTCTGTCCCCAGCTTCCCCTTTTCCTAAGCATTCTTATTCTGTTTCAGCACAATATCTCCCAAAGTATATTTAACAATCCTTCTCTGCTCCCATATCACTTACTACTGCCAGCTTGCATGGATTCATCACTATGTCCTTCTGGTCTTACTTATTTGGAACTATAGATAGATATACATATACACAGAGAGAGAGAGAGAGATCTTAGGTTTTACACTAGATTTGATGGCACTTTTAATTAGGTCAGTTAACAGAGTTCAACAGCAAGATAGACTGCTTTTTATTTTCCATATGTATTTTTCTATACTATGTGGAATTATAGATGCTAAAAYCAATTTGTTATCAAACCATAGCCCATACTGGCAGAAAGACAAAGTTAAAGCTCAGGGTAGAAGGGCTGGCAGGATAAACATTTTGCTTGTTAATTCTAACATTTTGGAGTCCTAGTCTCTAAAATAAAAAGTGGGTCAAAGCCCAAGGTGTGTACAGCCATGATAATCTTATACTTGACAGCAGGCCAATCTTATTCAAAACAAGTCCYTTACAGGGTATTTCCAACCAAATGGGTCCTGGTCTTAAATCTGTGATTAACAGAAATATRTAATATTTTTTTCTCTATACTAAAAGAACACAAATTTATATTGAAGGTAAATCCATTAATATATGTTGACTACATAAGACCAGCTTCGTAGCCCATATAAATTAGTAAATCAGAGTTACCTAGTTGAACTTTCTGAATAGGAGACAGAATCCGAACAATGCCAAAAGCATATCAGTTAATGAAATATCAAAACAAAACAGTCTGAAGACAATACAGGACTTTGAAGGGCACAGCCAGACATTAAATTAGAAAAAAAGCATTATTTTGGTTGYAAAGAATTACTTTTGTTACTGTCTTTTAATCCTTCCTTTATGAAAATGTCAAACAGCAATAAAGTCTAGAAATTGAACAAATCAYAGAAATTTCAGAAGTTCCCCTCAGAATTGTTCTACACATTTTTGATGATTTGGTTGGCCATTACAGTGTACGATGTAATATACAATATCAAACACAAAATAATTATATACAACTAATAGCTGAGCACTATCACTCAAGTATATCTAGGATTTAGGTATACTGGGTTGACCGCAGAATCTAGTAAGAAGACTATTGTGTGAATGTATKTGTCACGTATCTGTGCTGCACCGAAGCTGTTCCACCTCTTTCTCACTCTTGGCTCTGATGAGAAACTCGTATCACACAGAGCAAAAGTTCTTTTCCAAATTTCTTGAGATTATCTGAAAAAAAGCTTCAGCTCAGAGAAATCTCCTTGCAAATAACAACTGCTTATTTCCCAAGCAATGGCCATTTTATTAAATACAGCTCCTCCATTTCAGAATTCATTTCTGTGCAATTCAAGAACTTCTTCCACTGCCACGACTTTCATCCAATGTATATTTGTCTAAATTTAATGTCTGCTTTAAAACAAAGTAGAACTCCAGCTAATACTATCTCTAGGTATGGGTATATGAAATCTGTTAGAGTGGACTCACAATAAAATAATAATAATAACAATAACAATAACAATAATAATAATAATAATAATAATAATAATAAAAGACAAGGATCATTTGACTGTGTATGACATTCTAAAAGCAGCTTATGAAAACCTGCTGAGTAAGCTCAATTAGTTAATAGGGACGAAGTTCCAGGATACTAAAACTCAGCTCATTTTTCTCTGATCACAGGAGTGAAATTTCYTCTTTATTTTAGTGACAACACTCTATATTCAATTATATATGCATTTAATAATTTATGCATGTGTACAGTTTTTATTTTCAGAATGTTTTGGAAAAAAGAGTAGACATTACAGACAATTACGTGCAACATGCAAATAATTTCAATTTTCTTTTCAGACCAAATCTSCCAGACAGATGGCCCTGGAAACAGCATCGTTGACTTAAAATGAGATACTCAAATGATACAGAAAGAGAAGCAAACAAATTACCATTGTCAAAAAGGGACTCCAGGAACATTTCATGCACCAACCACCACAACGTTAAAAATGAACCTATAAGTGCAGGTAAGCAATATTGAKGTATACGAGGATTCCAGGGGTTTTTTGTGTTTGTGGTTTGTTTTGTGGTTTTTTTTTTACAGTGATTTCCAGCGAGAACAAAACTGAAAACTATGAATTCCAATTCATATCYGGGTACTATTTTCTGAAATGCTCAGATGCTGCAGTCAGCAAGAGTCCTACCACTGCCTTCCAAAGCAGGGGATTACAAGCACTGTAACCCTTATCTCTTGCAAAGAGCAAAAAAACCCTGCAAGCAACTCCCTCAAAGCCCATCACAAAGAAAACAGAATAGTGATGGGAAATCATAAAATTAAGGAAAATGAATCCATGATTATTGATGACACTCAGTCAAAACCTGTTTTTGTAAGTGACTTGAAGTATCACTGCATTTCTTGAGGAGAGGGRTGCTCAGGGAATGATTAGCTTTAGGGAGACGCTCTCCGGAGCTGCTGCAAGTATGCAATATGAGGCTACAAATTCTGAGCCTGCCTTGTGATACCTTCCACAGAGGGTGAGRTGTGGTGATGGTAGGGGTACTGGACTTTTTACTCCAGTGTGTTAGCCCAAACAGTTTGTGGGGACTTCTGGTTCATGACAAACAGGAGGTGGCATAAGCAGATGCCAGTCACAACCTGCGTGTCCCTTCTGGGAGCCAAGCCACCAGGAGAAAGACATAATAAATGAAAAGGTTGAAGAAAAGTAAGCAAACGTATTTCAGGAAGTATCAGGCAGATAAGGAGACATCTGCCTTTGAAGGACCTGGGTAAGTTCTTCCTGTGCCTACACGCACAGAGCTCCTCAGCAGTTTCTGACCCTCAGAACTGTTAGGCATTCAGCCAGTTTCAGTATTTCCAAGCCACGGCAGGTCTTCCTGCTTGAAGTAAAAAGTTAAAAACAAGTTTAAGAGAGGTATAGAAATATCAAAGTCATTACTAATCAAATGAGTCCTTCAAACCAATGCTATTCCTGCCAGCTGTTGAATATTAAATGAGGCAAGACACAGACATGACTGAGAGCCTGAAGCCTTGCCCTTCTAATCAGTGCCTGGAGAAAGAGAGTTTCTGGCCACTGAAGTAGTCAACCAGTACCTGACAAGCCATTCATTAAAACAGAATGGTCTATTAATGTCTCTCCTTGTTTCAAGGTTACCATATAAATCAAATTACAAAACCCGAGACCTTTAGGAAGATGAGTAGAGCAATTTGATCCAGAAAAATGGAAGCTGTAAGAATTGCTCACAAAAAAAAAACAAACCCAAACCCTGAAATGTAACAACAATAACTACATAATTGACATGGCTGAAGTCCAGGAAGGTTCAACAATGACATTTTAATAAATTGTTACTAAATRTCTCTAAAAACAAAGACTGTTTGCAGATGATACCACCCATTTCTCTTAAAGGAAAAATTTTCTTGAGAAACCTATAGCAGGAAAATACTAATAAGTGACAACAAATATAAATCTACCATGAACTTTGAAGAGAAACTGTTCCACAGAACAAGCCAGTCCTCACAGATACTGCACAGAATTTTGATGTTCTTTTCACAGTAACTAAATTTGTTTTCTTCAGTGGGTCCTAGTAGCTGAAGTGTGTTACAGTCCTGTAGTGCAAAAGTGAAAGACATTTATGCCAACATTTGTGGCCAAAAGCTACATTAAACATGGTCAATTACTTTCATTCAGCATGAAAAAGAGAGAATGGCAAGCCAGCTTTCTAGAGAACAATGAAGCTCCTGTGCCTGCAGGCTACATGGAGCATAAATTGCAGCAGAGTGAGAAAACTGGACTTTTAAAAGTACATTTATTTTCTCAAAACACCTGACAATTACCTGTAATCCAACTATTTTGCTAAAAATCCAGTTGATGACAGCCTTGAAATGGTTATTATATTTCAGTGACATAGATATACCTGGTTACAGCTATTATTAAGAAGCCCACTAATGTGTTTATAGCTTAAATAACATTGGTTGTTGCTGGAATGGTATTTCACACAGCTGGACAAAAACTTGTAGTAAACTTCAAGGACTTCAGACTGCATAAATAATATTCAGTAGATGTTCTGTAAGCTGCATTTTTTTTCAGATGTTTTTTTTTGTCTGACTTTGTGAAATACATCTTCCAGGCAGCTGCCTTAGCTTTGAGCTTCTACACAGATAGTAAACTTCTGTTCTCCTGACTAGGGCTATATGATCTCACCTGAGGTTATGTCACCATCATCTTTCATCGCAGATCCAAGGTGGGGCAATGTATGTTCTATCTCAACACTGAAACAATGAGAGTTGCCTGAATATCAAATCAATCACTTATTTGAGCTAGTTTGTTTAAACATCAGCACTTGTGGGTGACTTTTTTCAGAGTTTGCTTGGGCTATGCATGTCTTTTGGATGTGAAAAATTGTTCTAGAAATCAGGCAACAAATGCCTTATTCATAAGAATACAGTTTTTTTTTTTTCCTTTTTTTTTTTCCTTTCTGTAGGCCAATTATATCCCAAATATTCTGAAATGCATCTAAAGTAACAAGGACAAAGTTTAGCCAGACTTGAAGCTTTAAGTCTATGGATTAAGTGTAGGTAAAGGTGAAGAGGGTTGTTTGTAGATTATCCAAGACAGCATGTCAGGACTAGGGACTGAAAGAAAGCCTGTGCAGCACTGAGAGGAAAGAAAGAAATTTTGTAATTTTGGGACTACTGAGGGCTATATATCATCAATGAACATAAGTAGATGGAGTAGTGGCATGTCAGATAAATGTATGCAATAAATGATGCTACGAGGTCATGAAAGAGTCATCTAGGTCTAGCACCTACTGCGGATATAGCAAAGAAGCTGTAATTAAGATCAAGCCAAACTATATTAACTCTTTCCTAGACAGCATGTAAAATTACTCTCCTACAATCTTTCTTCTAAACATGTTTAATGTTGATGTAAACAAGTCATAGTCTATAAGAGAAACAATTTTTTCAGAAAGACTAGGATGTGATCTAAACATTTATCCAAAATACACACATGAAAGGGTACTACATATTACTAAGTATATATATAATATATGTATTTCGCAGATGAGCGAAATATTTTTGCCTTTTCTTAAAACCACAAAAAGACACATAAAGTTAGCTGATTTTGACTTGTATGACAAAACTGTTTACCCTAGAGTCTAGGCAACTTAGCCAAGTCAAAAATCTGAATCTAATTTAAAAAACAAATAGCAGACCAAATATATCATTAGCTGAGAAAACATTCTAGCTGTTACACCAAATAAAAAAGTAAGCTCCTAAAACCTGAAACAAAAACATATTAATATAGGAGTGTTATACAGAAAACATCCATTACACAGATCATACCAAATAAACCATTATACAGTCCTCAGAGGTCCCAGTCTGCATAGCTAAATTAAAGCAGGGATTTAAAAATTCTGACAGCCCGTTCCGACTAGTCTGATTTGGACAAATTAAATCAGATGCAAACAGCTTTTCATACAGTTTGCAAGGAAAACTTATGGTAGCAAATTATATTTCAAAGTGCTATAAAATATATATGAGACTGAAATATCAGCATTTCCAGACTATTTCCTTACTGCTCTTATAAATGCTTTCTATGCAATCTCAGAAACAACCAGGACATCGAAAGGACAATTAAGTGTTCTATATTTAAAATAAAAATAAACAAAATCTTCCTCTCAACCTGTAAACATGCAAAACCTTCATTGTGGTTTCATATCTTATAAAAGTCTGGTCTTTTCAGATCAAGCAATTTTTCTTTTTTTTTTTTTTTTTCCCCAGAGTAACTCTATTATCTTACATGTAGACTGAATGCTACAGCCATTAGGTTGAAGRATAGATTTCAGGTATCATCTCTTTCTGAGATAATTTCTCATGTGTCTGAGAAACTTCCCAAGGAAAACTTCCTGAAAAATAATGTATTTCAGACAAGTTACTGGTATTCCAACCAGCTCTGTTAATGATGGCATACTAGTGAAAAACAGACCTGGATCAAAGACAAGTATGAAATCATTTATTACAGCCAACTTGGTTTTATTACCAATATATTCTCTATTCAAAAAAGAAAAAGAAAAAAACCCACCATCACCATCCCCCAAAACCTGAAAGCATATTGGACTATACTAGAAGGCCTAAAACCGACAAAAAGACAAAGAAGCATTCTCCAGAAACCATCTTGATTCCACCTTTGCCAGGCATACAGCTATTGAATATCATAGTCAATTAAAGTTAATCCTGTTATTCCAATATTCAATTAGCACGCTAGCTGTATCCATGTAAACTGTCGGAAATGGTCCTTATCCACCACTCACCATTATTATGGTGAAAATCTTATGTTGCCACGTCTGACTAGTTAATGAAATTCTCACCTCTTTTCATGTTGCCAGTCAATAAGGCAGTCTTTTCTAAATGGGAAAACACTTAATAAATACAAGCAAATACTGTCATTTCTGCACAGCCAGCTGGCATATGAATATGCATGTACCTACAAAAACCGGCAATTTCCTAAACATTTGAGTACACATAAACCTGTGAGCATTCTCAAAGCAAATGAAAATGGACACAGACATGTCTGATCAGCAAAACCATTAGATTTTTGAACGTGTTCACAAACACTGCATTTTACTATTCAGCTACCTACCTTAGTATGATGTGTTGCATTGCCAAATGGTCACAATATTTACCTTTGAAGTAGTTTTCAGAGGCAGTGTGGCATAGCTGTTATTATAGCTACGTCACAGGTATGAAAATCAAATAAAACAGAAACAAAAAGGGTTACTTCCTTAGATGCTATTATTTCTCAAAGGGATAATGATCACAAACTAATTAAATATATACATACACATATATATAAGGTCAAATACKTTAGATTTTGTACATTATTAATGTACTGAAATAAGATATGCCAATACTTCAACTAGCTTACATATATTTATGGTAAATCAAAATTTCATATAGATTTGCCTTCCTTTCCCCACAAATTATACACTCTCCAAATCAGCTGCTTCTTAACACAAACACAAATGAATCAAAATTACAATTTCACTTTAATTGCTTTTGAAGAAAACCAAAATTTTTTTCCARACCCATCAGAAATTAAATATGGAGAATAGAAATCATCCTTTGGGATGGAAATAGGACAACTGGTAAAAGCTCCATGAATTTTTGAAATCTTAATTTCAAYGAACTGTCACATATCAATTTTGTCATTTTAATGTGATAATATAACAATACTATAACATTCTCAGTGGTGTGGAAAATAAATATATTTTAAGTAGATACCAGTTTCAAAACTGAAAACTCTAAAGAGCTATTGCTGAAAAACATCAACATTAAATATTTAAACATTTTTTGAACTTTGGCAGAGCAGAGATTTTTGGTCTGTTTTTAATTTCTGGGCTTAGTTTGAACTAATCTGACGACAGTTTTCAAACCATTTCAATTCCAGTGAAGCAACAAATCCCAACAGAAAGGCATCTGCAAAAACATATTTTCAGAGAGGCAATGGCAACTCTACTATTCTTCCATATTCCTTAGTCAGAGTAGTTTCAATGAAGCACACCTTAAAGTGCACAAGGATTTCTAAGTTCTTAGATGGGTCATACAACCTTTTGCTACTACTGCATTTGAGATCCTGGCTTAGGATTGAAAGTTAGTATCTTGTAAAACATCAGGCATAGGATATAAGGTGGAAAGTTCTTTGTGTGCCCATAAGAGTGCTAATCACAGAAGGGTGTTTAGCATGGTCTTTTCACTACTTAGTTCAGGCAAGCAAGTCATGCAAATCACGCCTGCTTTAGAAATGTTGCTYTCCTCCTGCCTACACCTCTCCAGAGGTGTAGAACGGCAGAACGCCACATTCTTGTCCTAAAGGTACTTGGTCTGCACTTATTCCGCAATCACTTGTGTAATGTGTTACTATTTCTATTTCAGTAAGAGTAAATACTGAGCCTGGTAATAAAGCTCTTGGAAGGGCTAAATTGTAGCTGGGCTCGGTGGGTGTCAAATCACAGAAGCTCTTCAACTAGACACATATGGAGCTGGGTTTCGGATGAAGAGATCTCACACCCATCAGCATGTAATCTCTTCTTTTTAAAGTACCTTGAAGCATGACAGCTGTGATGCATGAATATTGATAATGAAAAAGGCCATTCAGCCCACTGATGTTCATCCTTTCCTTGTACATTATTTCCCCAAGACATATGCAGTCATTACTTGTATGACCTAGTGTTTTCTGTGTTCACAAGTTTGCCCTGTGGGGTCTTCTCACATTTATTATTCGGTAACYGAAAAAAGTGTTTCTCATCGCCTTGCCTGAACTTATTTTTCTTTCACTTCCTATTATGCTAGCGACTCACTCATCTGTAGCAAGCTGAACACAGTAACTTCAGCTTTAGTTTTCAGAGTGGCATCGCATTTTCATTCTTATTAATACTGGTTTTTTAGGTAATGTTCTGTCTTGGTGCTTTAATTTGTTCTTGAAGGAGCTGTCAATCAGCCAATTTGTACTGTCTGGGTCCAGCTAGCAGATGCGGATAATAAATAAAGAAAAAAGCAGAAAGAAAATCCTTAGAAAAACTGGAACTTCAAAGCATTGAATCATCCTCACAAATCTTACAGTAAAGATGTGCAGAACTACAGTATATTTCATCTGGAGTTACATACAGAGGGACACATTTGTCCTTAGATTTCTAAGCAGCTTCAATATAAGACTCATTCATACACCTAAGTTCAGAATGTGGGTCATAAGCTCTGGTTCAGTATTTTCATCTTGGAAAATGTTGTCCTGTTACAATTGCAAGAGTCCTAAGAACAAATTGTTTGCCCTTATGACAGCCAGTACTGACCTTCTATTCATTAACCAGGAAATAAAATCTTTTGTATTCAGAATCAAATGATCATCTTGTTTGCCCAATTTGGTTCTACAGTGTTTAGATGCAACAAATTTTATAAAATCATAGAATCATAGAATCATYAAGGTCGGAAAAGACCTCTAAGATCATCAACTCCAACYGTCAACCCAACACCATCATGCCCACTAAACCATGTCCTGAAGCACCACATCTACATGTTTTTTGAACGCCTCCAGGGATCGTGACTCCACCACTTCCCTGGGCAGCCTGTTCCAGTGCTTGACAACCCTTTTGGTGAAGACATTTTTCCTAATATCCAATCTAAACCTCCCCTGGCGCAACTTGAGGCCATTTCCTCTCGTCCTATCGCTTGTTACTTGGGAGTACTTGGTATTACCCAATATACCCACCTCGCTACAACCTTCTTTCAGRTAGTTGTAGAGAGCGATAAGGTCTCCCCTCAGCCTCCTCTTCTCCAGACTAAACAACACCAGCTCCCTCAGCCGCTCCTCATAAGACCTGTTCTCTAGACCCTTCACCAGCCTCGTTGCCCTTCTCTGGACACGCTCCAGCACCTCAATGTCCTTCTTGTAGTGAGGGGCCCAAGACTAACACAGTATTYGAGGTGCGGCCTCACCAGTGCCGAGTACAGGGGGATGATCACCTCCCTACTCCTGCTGGTCACACTATTCCTGATACACGCCAGGATGCCGTTGGCCTTCTTGGCCACCTGGGCACACTGCCGGCTCATGTTCAGCCGGCCGTCGACCAGCACCCCCAGGTCCTTTTCC
>JASVER010000005.1:10782899-11092993 GCA_030449065.1 Oceanodroma leucorhoa
GAACCGCTCCATGATCTTCCCCGGCACCGAGGTCAGGCTGACAGGCCTGTAGTTCCCCGGATCCTCCTTCCGGCCCTTCTTGTAGATGGGCGTCACATTGGCAAGCCTCCAGTCGTCAATTATATTACAAATAAGTAAAGGATTAGAATTAATATATAATGATTTTCATATAACTGATGAATAAAGGATTGCAAGTACAAATACAATAAAAATTACTATCAGAAAAAATATGCTATTTTAGCAAAAATTAAAATTTCCTAGAATCTTCTTGCAATTACAAGATCAGGTTAGCTGACACCATCCACATAACTTTGCATTTTCATATACATTCAATTTAAATAGCTTAGATACTGCACTGTGATCAAAACAATGAAACAATACACCCAGACAGTCCAAAAGCTACATCAGTCATAGTAGGTCAAGTCAACAGGCCAGCAGCACAATCAGAAGCCACATTGACAGGACAGAGTATTGAACAGTGAAGAAATCCTGACTCCAATAAAATTTGAGTTAACTTGGCTGTTTACATATGGTCAGGTGTTTCTTAAAATTTGAGGCATGACTGCATACTGAGTTCAAAGTAATTTATATAATATTGAGGCCAGAGATTAATGTTGGATGTTAGCAGAATTATATGGTTAATAAAAACCTAAGTAAGTACTGTGTGATCTTCTAAACAATACTTCAAAGAAGGTCTTGCTCTTCATTTTTTTTCAAATTAATGAGAACATTTCCTTCATTGCTGCCTACTGCAAGCAACACTGGGGTTTGTGTAATTTTGTCCTTGCCATTGCTAGATTCAGGGACAAAGAAATACATTTTTTATCTGGGGCTTATTATCATACGTAGGAAAAACATAAATATGCTTTGTTCTTGCTACTGCCATGTGGACAAGGATGAATGCATTTTTTTGCTAGCTTTGCTGCTGTTGCCAAGCAGAGATGAATATTATCTTATCTTTTTTGTTTTGCTTAACAAAATCCTGCCCCAAGATGAAGCCAAGGCCAAGGGCAGACAAATATTTCATATGGAAAAGAAAGATAAGTAAATATTCACCACAGGGATGTTTGCTCCTGCATGGAAATGCTAGTGAGAATCATGTGAGGAAAACAAGTGTGTTTACATATTTTTGATTCTCTCTTTAATATAGCATTCTCATTAGGGGCACTGGAGCCATTTTCCACTATATGGAAACATCCTGTAAAACATTCCTGCTCTGTACCGAGTTAGCGCAACTGCCCTTTACTCACAAAGAGTGCTTAAAATACTGGGTACATTATGCCAGATACAAGAACTTCATTATATTATTGAGAAAAAAGGAAAACAGTTAATATTGTGTTCAAAGGAATATTATATCTTTCCCACTGAGCTTAGCAGTCCAAAAGTTCATATTTTAGGAATCTGATGCTGCAGCCTTTATTCATCCAAATTACTTAAATCAAACTATTTTTGTGAGCAAAATTGCTTTCAACTGGACTTGAAGATAAAATTCTYATCAACTCCTTGATATGAATTGATACAAAGATAGATTTCAAAAACTGTTTGTTACACGGACAGGAAACTTCAAATACAGAACTGCATCTGAATTTTCTGGTTCCACAGCATTTTGACCTGGGTTTTTGTTCTCATTTGTGAGCGAAGAGAGCATTTACAAGGACTTAAAATGCAGTCAGATTTTATCTCAGGATTTTATTATATCACTGATGATCCAAATTCTGCAATATCTCTGGGGAGCTTCCAGAGAAAATCAGTCTGTATATGTATGTATATGTATATGTATATGTATATGTATATGTATATGTATATGTATATGTATATGTATTTTTTTGTGTGTGTGTGCACGTGTGCATTTGTGTATTTGTGTTGTGTTCTCCTGTCACTGGGCCCTCTGGTGTTTAACAGAATGTGTTCCAGAACTGCTCAGATGTGACTTGTGTTCTTTTTGGAATGACTTCGCTTTGAGGTGATCAAACATCCCTTATATGACCATGCTTTTTATGTAAACCACCTCTGCTAGACCATCGCCGCTATGATTGATTAGTTTGATTTTAGGTCTTTTTTTTTTTTTTGAAAATATAGGTAGAACTTTCCAAACGTACCTGAGGGTTTGTTACTGTGGTTTTAAGTCACAATTTATAAACATTTAAGAGTCCGGGCAGTGTGCTAAGACTTAGAATTCCTACTTAATAATTTAGTAAAGATTGTGTCTTTAAAAGGAACCTTATTTGAACTTATATTTATTATGGCTGCAAAACTAGCCAATTGAAAACAGTTTATAGAACTTCTATACAGCTTCAATAACAATAGTGTTAAAATAACACCTTGATAACAAATAACTTCTATAATTTCCTTAATAACATATAAATAGGAAGCAAGGAAAACCAAGTTGTTACAAGCCTTTATTGTCAAACATATTTTCAAAGTATGCTTTTCTCACCTAGTTACTTGAATTCTTTACTCCTAAATGTTAAGGGTTCTGCTCTGAAAACAGTGACTGTTGCTTATTTAAAAAAATAAATATATAAATAAACCAAGAATGCATCTGATGGTATTTATAGCTACATTATGACAATCACTGCTGGCAGCTTAACTTTCATTTATGCAAAGTTTATGCACATAAGACATTAATAGTTCTAGAAGAAAGGAACTAAAAATAAATGGAATTTCAGCAGTAATCAAACCATTACTATATTTTGGTGGCACCATTTCAACTATTATTAATGCCACATTTCCAAAAGGTCATAAAATGAATGTAGCTTTTTTCAAGAAAGAAAACACAATAAAAGTGATGAATATCAAAGGGATAAACTAAGTAATGGTAGACAAATGCTCAGCACATCAAAATCCAGATAGAATGGTTGTACTATGACCTGTCTTTCTGTTCTAAATGAGTAAATCACTTGTGACTGAACTCTATTTAATCTCACTAAAGCTCTGTAAAAGCCCTGAAGTCTGCTCACATGGTAGTGAAAGATAGGTGGATACTGTGCAAACCCTCAACAGATGAAAACTGACATGCTAACAGCATCATCAGATGTATGAAAATTTACACCAGCTGGAGATAGTGAACATGTTCTTCAATAATTTCAACTATTCTTAACTAGCCGTGTGTGAAACATGCATCACAGTGGCTCAAAAACTAGCAGTACGGAAAAATGTTCTGCCTTATCTCATATAGTTTTCACCTGGCAAATCTTACTTCCATTATCAGTATTTTTATATAAAGAACACAAAATGGCATTATATTGCCCAGAACAAGAAGTAAAAACAAATATACTTCTTATAGATATTGTTTGCTAGGGGACTCTTTCTTATGGGAAAAGTTGTTTGAATTTCCTCTTCTTTTTTTTTGTTTCTTCCAAAGGTGCTGTGTCAGCAGCATAGAAATGGATTAAAGCAGTTCTGGAAGATAAACTTATCCAAAAAATTTCCAAAATTTGTGAAGCTCTTTTTTGCCTTTCTTGGGCTCATTTATATTATCTTGGTTAATTTTTATATCCATTTGATTTAAACCTAGAATTTCAATCAACTCAAAAAAAGAAATTGTAATGGTGATTTGCATTCTTTTTTTTGTTAAATTTCACAGAAGCAACAACAAGAAACCTGTAGATTTTTCCCCAAAATTGAAAAACCTGGTGTTAGCAAGCAAAGGGAAAAGATTCCTTAGTTCCCATTAATTTTTAGTGGAATTAGATCTCTCATTCCTTGTACAGCTGCTTATCACTTATGGAATCAAACTATCATGGCTATGCATTTCCTTTCGCTAAAGTCAAGTTATGAGAAATTAATAGACTTTCTGTTTGCTTAATATTGCATTAAATGCTTAACATATATTTAAAAACATTTCAATAGGCAATGCTTGTACCTGGCAACAAGAAGCACTAAATTATGCAGTAAAGCCCCAGGCAAGGTACTATTAGACAGTAGAGAGTTCCAGATTTTTCTGCTATGAATAGAGGTATAACCTCAAAGTATATCCATTGATGTCAATACAACAGGGTAAAGAACATAGGGAAAATTATTTATATTCATTATTCGATGAGGATTTAATTCAAGTAAAAGCTGTAGACTCAAATTCCAAACATATGCAGGACAGTTTTTCTGTGAGTCTACAGTCTACAGCCTGGTAGATTTAAAAAAAAAGAAAAAATTATATTCTTACCTGGATAAGATGCATAGTTGCTGGCCACAAAGTCTGCATCGATCACTGAGGATTTTATTCATCTGCCGGTCACTAGCATCTGATGGTATCTTAGATGCCTTAGAGTATCAGGCCAATGTTATGGGGCTGGACTGTATATATATCCTGTGGAAAACTGAAATGTTCTGAACCAGAAGCTGTATAGGATGTGGGATGTTTTGGGGCATATCAAATGGCAAGAGATGCCTATGGGTGGCCAAACGAATAAAGTACCGAAGTCTGAGAAACATTTAAAATTGAAAATAAATCCTGAAAATGTAAGGCGATTTTATATGTCATTATAAATAAAAGGAATGCACACGATATTTCGTGATATTCCTTTTCAAATAATGGGGGTAGGGAGGAAGAAAAGTGATGTTGCTAGTTATCCTGTAAGTCTTACAAAGGCATTATAGTGAGCACTACTGACAAATTATGCAGATCTTCCAGTTTAGATTCTAGTCTTAAGCAAAGCCTGTTTCAAGTAAAACCATCTTTTTTTCTGTTTATGAATAATAACCAGTCTGAATCAAATGAAAACCTTTTCCAAATGGATAAAACCCAAAAAGTGTTTCAAAGTAATTACTCTGAGCTAATCAGATTTGATCTGTAATCTGGGATACTGGCTACTCACTGCAGATCTTTTCCTCTCATTGAACTAACTCCAGCCTACTGAAAAAATGATGACATCTAGGTTAACAGTAATGAAGAAATGGCTTTCATCCCTGAATAGTAGCTAAACTCTTTCTGGTACATATTTCTTTCAGACATATATCAGATTGGATGCTATCAACAAAATAATTATTTCACTCAAAGAACTTGTGTACCTTTTATCTACAACTCCATCATAGTTTAGCCCCAGCCGGCAGCTAAGCCCCACACAGCCGCTCGCTCACTCCCCCCTGGGTGGGATGGGGGAGAGAATCAGGAGGGTAAAAGTGAGGAAAATCGTGGGTTGAGATACAGTTTAATAGGTAAAGCAAAAGCTACACACACAAGCAAAGCAAAACAAGGAATTCCTTCTACTTCCCATCGGCAGGCAGGTGTTCAGCCATCTGCCGGAAAGCAGGGCTCCATCACGCGTAACGGTTACTTGGGAAGACAAACGCCATCACTCCGAACGTCCCCCCTTCCTCCTTCTTCCCCCAGCCTTATATGCTGAGCATGACGTCATATGGTATGGAATATCCCTTGGGTCAGTTGGGGTCAGCTGTCCCGGCTGTGTCCCCTCCCAACTTCTTGTGCACCCCCAGCCTACTCACTGGTGGGGTGGTGTGAGGAGCAGCAAAGGCCTTGAYTCTGTGTAAGCACTGCTCAGCAATAACTAAAACATCTCTGTATTATCAACGCTGTTTTCTGCACAAATCCAAAATATAGACCCACACTAGCTGCTATGAAGAAAATTAACTCTATCCCAGCCAAAACCAGCACAAACTCAAATAAACAAGTTTCACACTGCCTGAAATAAAGGTAACAAAATAAGGTACCTTGTTGCTAGTAAAGAGGCTATTCTATCGCTGACACAATGGTTTTCAATAACTTTTAGGACTTAATCTTCACCCTATACGCTTGCTATCCAGTTGCATACATATCGTTACATCAGTACCACAGGTAACAACGTAGTGAAACACACACATATATAGAAATGTGGATAGCTGAGAAAACACAGATCCTTTTTGCAAAACTCAAAGCTTCAAATAGCTTCCTTTCGTAGAAGCTATAGAATTGTATGAATCAGACTAACATATAAAATATGCATAGTAGATTAAAATTAACATGGATTCACTCTGCAAAGGTGAAGTACCATCTGAAAAGATGTATTGTATGTACCTAAACAGACTTTGAGATATACATATCAATGTAATTTAAGCAAGTTCCCCATTTACTATGCTTTGGTCTGCGTTGTGAAACCTTCTCAGAAAGTAGAAACTGGATTTTTTAACTTTTTTTTTTAAATGAAACTGGAGCAGAAGTTGGAGTCCAGGAGTCGCATAATGCACTCCAGCTGTGAACAGGCATTCGATCTTTGGAACCAGACTACAAGTGGTCTGAAGTTAAAAAAAATAAAATAAAATTAAATGTGTATAGTGTGGACACCATACATGTAAGTATAAATTTTAGGAACATCTCAAGAGGCCCTAAAAGAGTTAGTAATACTGTGATAATAAGGTCTGATATTTGAATTAGTCTGAAGCCAAGAGTAACTACTGCATTTACAATGTCATCAAACCATTTTTTAACATTGATAGTTGACAAAATGACAGATCTTGAGCTTTCTGTTAACCTATGACTGAATAGTCTCCCTTCTATCCCAGTCCAACATAATCAAGAGCAGGGAATTCCAGTTAGGGAAGAAATACTTTGAGATGATAGCTTAAATAAATTATAATGATTTAAAAGCTGTTTAGAAGCTTGGAATTGTAGAAGTATTTCTATTGGATTACTCAACACAATTCATATATGACTATTAAAAATGTATGATAGATACTTCTTAATTAACTACAAGGACAAGTCCATCTCATCTGTGTGCATTTAAAGATGCCAAGCTGACTACATTTATAACGTTAAAAATATTTTAATCTGCCTCAGTTCTTACCTATGTGGATATTTTTTTTCTTAATGACTATGAAAGAAAAGAGTGGAATTAAGTTCATATGTGATAAATGAGATTCTAAGTAAACAAGAACTGGGTTTAAAGGTCTATCTGATTTTGTGAATTCTTGAGGAATGCAAAACATTAATAGTGCATTATTGATTCAACAAGGAAGTGCAATCATTCAAAATCTATAGACCTGCATATATTCAGCTAAGTATCTTGTTCACTGTCTTTAAAGACTAAGGAATGAATATAAGTAGTCAGGAGAGCAGTTTCTAACCCTTGGACTAATCTATGAACAAATGTCCAGAAATTAGGCCAGTCTTTACTGCGGAGTCCAAACACCTTCCTGCAAACATGCAGGAGTGACCAGCTGTATGAATGTGTGTGAAGCAAACACTCAGAGAAGAAAGGCTTATTTACAGTGCTTGGGATTCTTCTGAGATTCATACATTCACTTCCAAATCTCCTTGCCTTTTCTCTGGAAGTTTCTTTATGTTGTGGAAATGTGTACTTGGTATCTAACCAAAGATCTTATTGCAGGCATGTCTTTTATGCCTGAGAATGAAATAGGTAGAGACTGGAAAATATGTAATCTCTCTAGATAATGCAAAAGAATAAAAAAAAAAAGTCCTTGACTTCAAGAGCCTTGGTACATGATTGCTTACAAAACAAATATTCATGTGTACAAGACATCTCAAAAAAATCTGGTTATTGATAAGTAACTTTCCCTTTCTTTGTTATCAGTGCACTTTTCAACTGGAAATAACCAAGATGAGATGCTGACTCTAGCCATATTCTTTTAGCATTCTTTTTGCATTGATGTAGTGTCACTCTTGAAATCATGCCAGGCTAAAATAAGCACCCCACTTCTCTAGCTTGGAAAATCTGGCTCCCCCATCTTCATCATCTACCTGAGCTGGGATTTATGTAGCTTTTGGCAAGCACAGATGAGGTTTCTCACCCAAATACCTGAACATATATTTAAGCCAATCATATGCACACATACACACACATTTGCCAAATGGCATTGATTTTACTGGCTCATTGTATAAAAAGATATATAAAATTTGTGTTCATATCCTTTTCCTTTTTTTCATGCTGTCTGTATAAAAACTCCACTATTTAAAAATATTTCTCCCTTCAGAATATATTATACATGACTTTTATGCTTGTCCATCTCTCTTGAGATATAATAAAGACATGATAAAGGTCCCACGCTCATTATTTGCAAATCTGTATAACTAGTACTAATATTATACACTTAGCTAACAAATACTATTTTAGGAAGTTGGGGTTTTGGGGTTTTTTTTACTGTTAAGCTATTGTCTAGTGAGAACTCATGTTACAGTGTACCAGAGTGAGCATCCATTTTTTGTTCATACTGATTCAAATACCTTAAAGTGCATTATTTTACTTATAGAGCTCACTGGGGTTCAGCTACAACATCTAACCATCTGTACACTTAATCATTTCATTATTAGTAATTCCTACACAGCCATCACCTTCAGTTTTACATCAGTATTTTCTAATGATTTCTTTTTTAAAATCCTTTTTATAGTTGCTGGGAGTTTCTGGGAAGTAATGATCAAAAAGGGAGTGTATAAATCAACGTAAATGACTCATCTGCTACAGCCATTCAAACAGTATCTATCCCAGGTCCACAGGTGCCATACTTTGAAACTGGGGAAAAATAGGTAAAACTCAACATATAATTAATCACCTTTTAAAATATTAAGAAAATCTAGAGTTCTTTAAGATTCGAACATAACTGATGTCTGAAATATATTACATACATTTGTGAGTTCCACATTACATGTTAGCAAGCCTGAAATGAAGAATATCATACATATGCATCTATGTGTTGGTGTAAAAAGTTCTGAACAAGCACAGAATTTTACATTATTGAAGATATAACTGATTAATTCAGAGCCAAAATTGTGGTTCTGATGAAAAAGAGAAGGTTGACTACAGAACTAGAGTTTTTGCATCACACTTTCTACCAGCATGGAAAATGAAGCTTATCAACAGCTTTTCCAATTCCCTATGGGATAAGCAAATGCAGAGCATCCAAAACTTCTCAGTGGCACAGAATCAATCTTTACATGTGGTATATCCAACCCTGACAGAGCTGTGGCTGTTGCCAGGCCTGCTGATAACTTCTTGGTCTTTGGCTTCAGCTGCTTTCTAGTGATTTGATCTCTATTTCTAAGTATGGGTATAACTTTGAGGGGGAAAAAATAAAAACTCATCAACACACCTTTATTTTACAAAGACAGCAACAATGTTGAGTATTCCTTTAAGAATGTTTTGAAATTTATGTTCTTACATAATTTCAGAAAATGAAGTAGAACTTTAAAATTTTTTCCATAATTAGGAATTAGGAGAAGACAACATTACAAGAGCTGATGGAAAGAAATCCAAAGTAGAATCACAACTAGTGAATCACAGAATCACAGAATCATAGAATAGTTTGGCTTGAAAGGGACCTCCAATGATCATCTAGTCCAACCCTCTGCAATGAGCCGGGACATATTCAACTTCATCAGGTTGCTCAGAGCCCCATCCAATTATTCAGTGGTGATTTGTTTCAGAGAGAAGTGTAATGGAATGAAATAGAGGAGATTCAAATTGTTAGGCCAAAAACTTCTAAATTTTACATGTCATGGGTTCATTCATTTATTTTCAGAAAAGAAACACATTCTGTTTTATCGGGGGCCATCAAAGGAAAAGGACACCGCTGTATCGCTCTCCTTTATGTTAATCAGTGTACTGCTGCCTCCTGTAAAACCCACAAGATAAAAAAAATGCTGAATTCCTCAGTTTCCTGGTCACAACAGCAAGTGTGGCTGTGATCAGGTCACCACCAGTAAGTAATTGCATAATCACTGCATAATGTATTGCTAAAACCAGAAAGATAGCTGTCTCTGAAGTTTTTATTGAAAGTGTTTAGTCAAAAGTATCATCACTACAATTTGCTTAAAAAATGTATGTCTAAGCCACCACCTTATTTCTAAATCATCTTCCCTAACAGTAAAAAGAGCTGTCTTTTTCAAAATAACAAAGTATTTTTTCAGATATTGAAATTTCAATAGGCTTCAGTCTACCTAGGAAACCTAGAGGCTCCTAGAAGACATCTGACTACTTAGAAAAGCTGGATCTGCACAAATGACCTGAATATTAATGGTACTAGTGTTGGTTTTGCCAATGATCTCATCACTGCATTTACTTTGAACAACGTAGCAATAAGAAATTCTTTCTAGGAAGACACACGGCAGACCTATGATAACTACAGAAAATCATCAGCACCGTATAAAGAACTGTTAAATCCTCTTGATATTCTGGACAAGTCCCTTTTCTCCAGTTCTAATTAAGGCCATTGATTATATTCTTAGCAAGAAATCAGTTAAAATCCTGTGTACCATTGTTTTTAAAATTTTATATTGTCGATGAAAGCTGAGCTAGCTGTTGTCTACAAAGCCAAGAAAGGAAGGAATGAACAAATAAACAAATGAAACAAGAATGAAGGAAGGAACAAAGAGAGGGACAAAAGAAGGGCAGCATTAGGAGAATCCAAAGGACCTGAATTCCCCCACGTGGAAATCATAAATATCTTTGAGAACAGGATGAAACTTGGATAAAATAAAGGTACAGATAAATGAATGAAGCTTAGGTGGTGTGTGTGTGGGCATTTAAATGGGTAACTGGCTCCTCAGACTGAACACCTCACTTAGCATACGTGAAAACATTCCACAAAAATTATTCTGCAATTATTCTCCTCTTTCTTTCTGTATTCAAATGCCTGAGTATGGAAGCAGTCACTCCGTGGTTCTGTGCAGTAATTGGCTGTAATCACTTCATCAGAATTACATGAAAATGCTTCTCTCCTTCAGTAACAACTGTGGGAGAGATTGAGGATTATCGTCCTAAATTTAGTCCATGTTCACATTGGCACTAGTGTTTTACACAGCCCCAACTAGGCAGATGTTTGTGCATCTGGAGATGGCAGGCTAATGCACAGCTCGGACTGTAAATTTATCCTGTGTGAAATGACCAGGAGAGTGAGACGTAATGAGTATCTGTATTGAGTTTAGAAGCGTAGGAGAAGGTGAATGAAAAATAGGAAGGTAAGGAATAAAGTGAGAAATAGGAAAGGGTAGAAAATGAAAGGACTGTATTCATATGTATTAAACGTGTGCAAAGTCACTTGCCATTAAACACAGTAAAAATTAGAAGGGACGTCATTGTCCATCTGACTCCATTTATCTGATAATCAACACTTTTTATACTCGTAATCCTGAACCCTCATTTAAAACCCATATTAACAAGATGATCAGGCTGTTTTACTACTGACTTATGAACCCTGCCAAAGAGAACTCATTTTCTCAGATCATTTGCTGCGGTATCAGTCCATTGTTTCATCCTGACCAGACTGTTATAACACTGCTTCTGTCTCACCTGTTAGTTTAAAATTATACAGATGGATAAATTAAAATGCTTTGACATTCCAGTACTCACTTTTTTGGCTGAGGAATCTGCTTCTGATTGTCTGTAACCAAAATAGTGGTTTCAAAATATTAACATTTACCCATTTTAACGTAACTAAATTTTCTTTTACTAATCACTTAGTTTCGTATGTACCGGAGTGACTTGTTATGCTCTTCCATATTTTTTATTCTTCTTATTCTGAGGATTTTTGTTTGCATGTGCAAACCAATACCTTTCCTATTGCCATCTTCTTTTTAAACAAACACAATGAGGTTCATTTTGACCTTTTAAATCARTGAGAGTTATGCCAGGAGCAGCAGTCTCGTATGACTTTTTTGGGGAGGCTTGTGTTTCATACACACAGGGTTTGCTACTGTTGAGCCTTAGACTTCTGGTCTCCATCTCAAGTTTTAAAGCACATTACAGTGTGCTGCATGCGCCGACCCTAGCTAAAACTATGCCAGCATTTCCATAATAAAAGCTCTTATTTCCAGAGGTTTCAGCTGTACATTCAGCTGTAAAAATGTGCACTAGGCTAAAATTGGATGTACAGGATTTCAATGTGGAATTAATACAAATTAAAAAACATTCCACTTGATGATTTCTGAGCTATAATTTCTGAAAAAGTAGCAGGTTTTGAGATTCCTTTTTGCCCTTTCATCTTGTAAATCAAAAAGCAATTTAACTTTTTCAAAATAATTATGTAGTTAAGTGAGGAGCCTGTTTCCGCTTCCATAGAAGGCTTGCTCTATACCTTAGACATGGGAATTGGCTTTCATGTACACAACAGTGATGAACATATGTAGTTATTTACCGAGAAAAATTAAAAAATGACACACTGTCATCCTGCCTACACAGTTCACTGCTACTGATGTTTTTGCTCATCAGAATCCTACTTCTGCAAAAGCAGAGATGTGTACATCAACATATAATTTTGATTTCTTGGCAGGGGGCAGAACTCATAATGCACTTTGTCCTAAACTAGTTGTGGAAACCTTGTTGCTTTAACTTTATTTTTATGCTTTGTGCAGTTCTTTTACTTCACTTAGTATAAAGGTAGAAATAATACTAAATAATAAATTAAATTCTGGCAGGTCTTGCTATTTCTCCCTACTTCTATCATCTGCATAATTCCATGAAGCCTTCCTAGGCCCATTCTCAGTGATCCCATGTTATGCACCTTCCCTGTCTGAATGCCGAATTCTGACTCAGGTGATGCACTGTTTTCATATTTTCATTTATGTGGATTTTTCTCTCTGACAAGGATATCTATAATTTATCCATACCTTACTGATGGACCTTTCCAAGAAGAAATGTATATGTTTCAGAGAACTAATTGCATTTGTTCTGCTAGTGGGCAGACAGGAATGTGCAAGGCATTCCTTCCACAGCCTTCACCACAACCTGTGACTGTTCTGCAGTCATGGGGCAGGTTTGGAAACAAGGGTTTAAAGGTGCCTGGACCCCACAGGTTGCTGGAATCCCTCCTGGATGGTCAAAGACAACAAAGAGAAACTGTCTGCTTATTCAGGGGCACCAAATCTTTATCCACACCATTGTGCAATGGGAAGTAAATGACGGGATTTTTTTAACCACATTATGAACATGAAAATATCTAGGTTAAAAAAATATATGAACCAGTGAGTATCCTGATGAGTATCCTTAGTGTG
Source organism: Oceanodroma leucorhoa (assembly GCA_030449065.1). Lineage (NCBI taxonomy): Eukaryota > Metazoa > Chordata > Aves > Procellariiformes > Oceanodroma > Oceanodroma leucorhoa. The sequence goes on from JASVER010000005.1 coordinate 10,795,834, forward strand.
CTATAGTTGTGTGATGAGTCTATTACAGAGATTTAGAAAAAGATCCTCCCTTCAGCACCAACTGTCATTACATGTGAACACCTGTTCCATAACTATTTCTTGTCTGGAGAAGAAGTATAATTATGTGTGTGAAAAATTAAAGTTAAAACTATCTAGGGTAGCACAATAAAGCAATTTAAAAGTTCCTTTTTACTGATAAGGCAAATGAGCAGCAAACAAAATATTTTTATCTACCAAACTATTTCTTGTACTAATGTATGTTGAAATGCTCAGATATGCATGTAAGCCAATAGAAGCTGAAGTATAACACTCTTTAAAGTGTTCAGCAGAAGACAGGCAGGAGAAGGTTCTTTAAAGGCTTGGGGAGTGCTCCTTGTTCCTTCTAATAAAGTTAAAATGAAACAAAACAAAAAAATATGGACAAAACCTCTGGTTTACGTAACCTTAGCTTATATCTATACAAGAGTTTTAGATAAAGTAGCAAACTAGATAAAACAACGAAGATCAGAAGACTGCTGTCCTGGTTCTGGCTGGGACAGAGTTAACTCTCTTCCCAGTTGCTGGAGGGGGTGCTGTGTTTTGGGTTTGGTAATGAAAGGAACATTGATGGCCCATTGATGCTTTGGTTGTTGCTGGGTCGTGCTTGCACCCCCATGTTCTGTCAGGTGCTGGGCGGGGGAGCATAGCCGGGGCAGTTGACCCAGCTGGCCAATGAGGTATTCTATACCATGTGACATCATGCCCATCTCAAAAACCGGGAGCTGGCGGTTCCTGGGGTCAGGGCGCGCGGTTCGGTGGGGGCGCGCRGTTCCTTCGGAACACGTCGGGGTGAGCAGTTGCATTGTGCATCGCTTGTTTTGTATATTCTGTTATTGTTGTTGTTATCATTGTTGTTATCACTGTTCTACTTTGTTTTATTCCCATTATTAAACTGTTTTTATCTCAACCCGCAGGTTTTCCTTMGTGTGCCCACCCGATCCTCTCCCCCATCCTACCAGAGTGGGGGGGTGAGCGAGAGGCTGCGTGGTGTTTAGTTGCTGGCTGGGGTTAAACCACGACATCTGTATTCTCAAATCAAATTACTGTGTTTTCTTATTTTGTGTACAATACAAAATTGAATGGAAAATTAAGGTGTGGATGTTACTATAAGAAGAAGCAGGTTAAAATTCTGAATGTTTGTCATAGCTGCTGACTTCATTTTCCACAAGCTGAAACCTGTAAAGCATTTTGCTTCATAGCACACAAAATAGTGAAGTATACTACACAGCCTAAAGTATAAAATACATAAACAGGAAAAGCTAACGATTCCACACTGGTGAGAGAAAACGGGGCCCACAGTTCAAGTGAAAACTATTTATCAGTTGTGCAATACCAATAGTGCATAGTATAATACCAATATGGCAAYGAAGTGGGTGAAGGGTCTGGAGAACATCTTATGAGGAGCGGCTGAGGGAACTGGGGTTGTTTAGCCTGGAGAAGAGGAGGTTGAGGGGAGACCTTATCGCTCTCTACAACTACCTGAAAGGAGGTTGTAGTGAGGTGGGTGTTGGTCTCTTCTCCCAAGTAACAAGCAATAGGACGAGAGGAAATGGCCTCAAGTTGCTCCAGGGTAGGTTTAGATTGAATGTTAGGAAAAATTTCATTACTGAAAGAGTGGTCAAGCACTGGAACAGGCTGCCCAGGGAAATGGTGGAGTCACCATCACTGGAGGTGTTCAAAAAACATGTAGACGTGGCACTTCAGGTCATGATTTAGTGGGCATGGTGGTGTTGGGTTGATGGTTGGACTTGATGATCTTAGAAGTCTTTTCCAACCTTAATGATTCTATGATTCTAAGATTCTAGAAGTACTTCAAAAGTATGAAAAGTGTTCCTGGCTTTAGAGTCCAATCCAAATGCAATGACCCCTATGATTCCATTGTGTTCTGTTTTTTCAGGAGTGGGTGAAGGTCCAGAATCCTTACAGTTACGTGCCTTATTTTCATGTTCTTGGATGTCAGTCTGTAGGTGAGTCTCTGCTTGCTTTTCTTTCTTTTAAGGAAAAGTGGGGGAAAGGAAAGAAAAAAAGAAAAGCAAACGAAGCCTCCTTCAGGAACTTAAATATATGGCTGTTAACCACATGAAGATCTGGACTGGTGTATGTATAGGGTTAGAGAATAACTCCCCATCAAAATCATTGCCCCTTCCTTGTCCCTTTGTACAAGGGAAAATCCTGGGGAAATGGGCAGCAGGAGGTGGAAATAAGTAGCTTATAAACTAGGACCACCAGAAGATAACATATTTTCTTTGTTGAACAACTGCAAATTGCTACACACTCTGCTACCCATGGATAAAGTAGATATGAGTATCCCACTCCTTGGTATTTTCATGAACCAAGAAGCAGTTTCATAGGAGGGTAGAACTGGTCTAAATCCACCTTTTAGCATCCTTGGGCAGAGGTCCTGCACAGAGAGGAGGCATACACATTTTTTATAACATAAAATGTAACAGCATCTTATGTATCTATTGCTATATGAGGGTTAAAGTCCAGCTTTCAGGAAAAAATCATATGAAAAAGGTTTACAGGCCACTGATCCATCGCTAAATGCTAATCTGTATCCATGAACATTTTCAGGAGTGTTGGTGAGGCTGGAATTAACATTGCAAAAAGAGGGATCAGAATCTCCAAACACCCTACAGCTATGCTGGTGTTATGTGTACACACTGGATACTGGCACATGGATAATTCTGTATACAACATAATCGTGTTAATCGTACCATTTCTGCTTCCTATTTGAATCCCTTAGCTGGTATCTGCAACATCCTTTATTGGTAACTAAAGCCAAACAACTGTCTCTTATTAGGTCTATGAGTAAAACAGGACTTTTGGGAAAAAAGAAAAAGACCTACCAGCAAGAAAACAACAGGAATATTTTGTCGCCTGTCCTTTTGGTCTGTACAGAAGCATGTAAAACATCTTATAAAACATTAATACTACCCGTTTAACCTGAGTATGTGGGTGGGCAGGAGAAGGGGGAGCTTGTTTTTCTTTCATCGCAGCAATAGCTTTTAAAGAGACAGAATGAAACACTGACCCTATTAGAGTTAATTGAGGTCCAACTCATCAATTTTAAAGGATTCAGGATTTCATTGTCTGGCTAGTCAAGCCATGTATTTCTGTGACCTCTATAGCAATTTTTTATTTTAATAGTAATTTTTATATAAATACCCTTCCCAAATATTACATAGTCTATTATTCATTTCTGTTGCTAAAGGTGACTCTCTTTTCATTATGTAGCATTGACATCTAGATTGGCTTCTCTTTCTGTGCTGTTAGTATAGGTATAGGGTTAGACTTCTGTAGAAAAGCTGGAAATAACAAGAAGCAATCACTAAGGGATTCCATCTTTTTAAAGATCACCAACAAACAATGGCGAGATCGCTATCAGTGATTGATGGACAACATCTTTGTGTTATAAAACGGAATATTAGACTGTGCATAGATTTAGAACATGCTATTTTCTTCTATAAAAGTGGCAGTTTATTCAGCAAAATAAAATTCTATCCAAACAATCTCTGGAAAAGCAGAAAGACCTTCAAGACTAACATTTGATCAAGCAGCATAAATTCATTCTATGCATAAGGAGGAGTCTACAAGTAACTGGCAGGTGTTAATTTATTTTCATTTGAASCTATGGACTTAAAAATAATTTCTTTACATTACTTTGCATTTTTATCAATATATGCATGCAGGAAAATCCAACGACTCTTTTTCACTTTTCACTTCTGTCCCCTTTGCTTCCCTTCCCTATTCCTTCTGTTTGACTGAACAGAAAAAAGGATGGAAGTAATAAGTTAGAATATAAGAAAGAAGGAAGGTACCTTTAAAAGCCTTTAAATACAAATTTTGTATAATTTGGTATTTTTAACCCCTAAATTTAAAAGAATAACCTGGGAAAAAAGACTAGGAAATATGTAAAAAATTAAAAAAATTAAATGTTGAGGAAACTGTTGAATGCTTTGAACAACAAACAGTTCTTGTACTTATCCAGTCATATTTACTTGTGATAAGCCAAAGATCTTAGTATGCCTGCAGTTTTTCCTCAGCATCTTCATACAATAAAGCTCTGTCCATCTCTCACTAATTAGGCAGATTTGTCCTTAGAATTCCTTAAAGAACATATTCAACATGGTTCCAAGGGTAAAGCTAACAGATATATAATCTATGTCTAGAATACACAGCATGAAAAAGCGGGTGAGGAAAACCTTTTATTGTTTTCTGGAGCTGAGGGCCCATGAAAAGTACTGCATTAAATCATTCAAAAAGGAAAGAAACTGAGCAGTCCAAAATACTGCATGACAAACAGCTTAGAATAAAAAATCCTGTTATTCTGGAGTTGGAGAGGTAAGTTTCCCGGAACCAGACTCACCAGCTGAGTCCCAGCTCAGCAGTGTATTTTCGTAGTGTGTTACTACAATATAAGCAAACAATAACTGCAGATACCCAGGCTTGTTTTGTGTACTTCATTCTGGTTTGTTGACTCTCATATCTGTACACTTCCCTTATGGTGCCTGGCTTTTTCTCCTTCTCAGAAAACATGCCTTGAGTTGGCAGTTATTTTACCTTTCTCCCTCTTTACCTACTGCCTGCATTTGAAGAGCCTTTGATGTCTGTGTGCAAAAGATGAATGTTGATCTCCTGCAAACCTGGGAGTAGCAGGCTTCAGTCAAAGAGACACCCTGCAGCGATCTTCTCAACTGGGGGGAGGGAGAAGTTCTCCCAATATTAAACCAAAATTTGCTTTGAAAGAAGAAAAAAGCTACTGAAATACTTTCCCCTCTGACCCCTCCCTTGTAAGTATACAAGTCCATTTGGTGCTTTCTTGTTCTCTAGTTGTCATGTCTTAAAATGGAAAACTTTTTGTTTCCTACTGCATACAACTTAAAGCACAATACCAGCACTGAGAATATTTATTATCACTATTGTGATTCCTCTCAGTATGTACACATTAAATAGCTTAWGTTCTGAATGAATGGATATTAAAAGAATTTAATTTTATTATGGATGAAAGTTCTGAGAAACAATTCTGAAATAAAGATTTCAATGTAAAGAAGACATGCCAGTGAAAGAATAGGTATTACTTAAAGCCTTACTGTTTCATTAGCTTTGAGAAAACTTCTCTGCAGAACTTCCTGTAACAGTTAATCCTATTCACAGGCCCTATATGCAGGTTATTTTGGAATTTCTGTAATCATAGAATCATAGAATATTTAGATTGGAAAAGACCTCTAAGATCATCAAGTCCAACCACTAACCTAGCAATGCCAAGTCCACCACTAAACCATGTCCCTAAGCACCACATCTACATGTCTTTTAAATACCTCCAGGGATGGTGACTCCACCACTTCCCTGGGCAGCCTGTTCCAATGCCTGACTACCCTTTCGGTGAAGACATTTTTCCTAATGTCCAGTCTAAACCTACCCCGGCAAAACTTGGGGCCATTTCCTCTTGTCCTATCGCTTGTTACTTGGGAGAAGAGACCAACACCCACCTCGCTACAACCTACAACTGGCCACCCAGCCAGTTTTTTATCCAGCGAAGAGTACACCCATTCAAGCCATGAGCCGCCAGTTTCTCCAGGAGAATGCTGTGGAAAATGGTGTCAAAGACTTTGCTAAAGTCTAGGTAGACAACATCCACAGCCTTTCCCTCATCCACTAAATGAGTCACCTTGTCATAGAAGGTGATATAATAACAGGTAATAYGGAAATTTTCCTTACTCCTCTGACAAATGTCTATGTTACACAAATAGGAAAAAAAAGCAGAAAAAAACCCAAACGTTTAAGTCCAGCACTCTTCATCACTCTGCTCATTTCAGCTTTTTACTGCATAAATTGATGCAATGCAAAACCTTTTCCAATGCTAGAGGGAAAATCTGCAAAAACACAGACTGCTATGCGAATCATTCCAGTCCATCAGAAGAAAACCGTAAGCCTTCCTCTCTGTCTACTACTATAAATATTATTAATACAAATAATCTATAGGTATAGATTAAAAGAAATATAGTTTACAATTATTTTAATGATTCCATCTATCTGTACATTGCATTTACAGAGGTTAGGACAGGTTATAAAATGTGTTTACATATTTGTACATACACACTCTTAATTTTGATGAATAATGATTCATAGAAACAAGGAGAACAATAACCAGAAAGTCTCGATTTAGTCATTAATATTTTAATTCTGAAAGTAAACATTCTAATAGTAAAAAATAATACTTTTAATGTATGATATGGGAATACTCAAAGTATACTAAATATATACACATGCTATGCTTGCATTCTACACTGCCTATATACATACACACACAAACACATGCACATGCACTAAGAATGTATGCATTATATGTAGAATAAAGAYATTGACAATAATTAGTCAAATCCATTGTCCTCCCAAAGTGTTGTTCAATGTGAGATCATAATAATTATCTGTGTTTATTTGCTTATTCTATTTAAATAAACACATTACCATTCACACGTATGTAAAATACTAGAATTAATAGAAAAGAGATTATATAACAGGAATCTGAGTGACAAGGACTCAGTTTGCTACCCCAACTGTGCTGATATAATATCTGTGTGCTGTCTACTGGGCTGGTCCCGTCTCTGACACTGTCTCCCACAGCATTCTCCTGGAGAAGCTGGCGGCTCATGGCTTGGGCGGGTGTACTCTTCGCTGGGTAAAAAACTGGCTGGACGGCCGAGCCCAGAGAGTTGCGGTGAATGGAGTCAAATCCAGTTGGCGGCCGGTCACAAGCGGTGTTCCCCAGGGCTCAGTTTTGGGGCCCGTCTTGTTTAACGTCTTTATCAATGATCTGGATGAGGGGATCGAGTGCACCGTCAGTAAGTTCGCAGATGACACCAAGCTGGGCGGCAGCGTTGATCTGCCTGAGGGTAGGAAGGCTCTGCAGAGGGATCTGGACAGGCTGGATCGATGGGCCAAGGCCAATTGCATGAGGTTCAMCAAGGCCAAGTGCCGGGTTCTGCACTTGGGTCACAACAACCCCAGGCAACGCTACAGGCTTGGGGAAGAGTGGCTGGAAAGCTGCCTGGCGGAAAAGGACCTGGGGGTGCTGGTTGACAGCTGCCTGAACATGAGCCGGCAGTGTGCCCAGGTGGCCAAGAAGGCCAACGGCATCCTGGCCTGTATCAGGAATAGTGTGGCCAGCAGGAGTAGGGAGGTGATCGTGCCCCTGTACTCGGCACTGGTRAGGCCGCACCTCGAATACTGCGTTCAGTTTGGGCCCCTCACTACAAGAAGGACATTGAGGTGCTGGAGCGTGTCCAGAGAAGGGTGACGAGGCTGGTGAAGGGTCTGGAGAACAGGTCTTATGAGGAGTGGCTGAGGGAGCTGGGGTTGTTTAGGCTGGAGAAAAGGAGGCTGAGGGGAGACCTTATTGCTCTCTACAACTACCTGAAAGGAGGCTGTAGAGAGGCGGGTGTTGGTCTCTTCTCCCAAGTAACAAGTGATAGGATGAGAGGAAATGGCCTCAAGTTGCGCCAGGGTAGGTTTAGATTGGATATTAGGAAAAATTTCTTCACTGAAAGGGTAGTCAGGCATTGGAACAGGCTGCCCAGGGAAGTGGTTGAGTTACCATCCCTGGAGGTGTTCAAAAAACGTGTGGATGTGGCGCTTTGGGACATGGTTTAGTGGGCATGGGTACTGGGTTGATGGTTGGACACGATGATCTTAGAAGTCTTTTCCAACCTTAATGATTCTATGATTCTATTCCCTTTTCCCTTGCTCTCATACATATTCTCCATCACTTCTTTCCTATTAATACTTCCGGCATTAATCTAACCTCATGGTTAGCTGACCGCAGTTAATATGATCAAACTACCTCTTAGGCAAGAAGAAAATAAGTTGCAGGAAGAAAAATTAAATGTCTGGACCACCTGGAAGACTTCAGAGGAGATGTAGCTTATTAAAGGTGGCATAAATGTTCATGAAGTGGTTTTTTCCAACGAAAGCAAATTATGCCAAAAAGGCAGTCTCTGACACAGAATTTGTCATATAAACCTCCAGCAAGCCATCTTGGAAGGGAAAACAAAGACCTTCCTAATTTAATTTTGCGGAAAATACTCAAAATGCAATTTTTCATTAATTTTTGTCAGCATCTTCCATATATCAATGTAACTCTATTCCTTTTTGAGAAATAGCACCTCAGGGGGTGCTTTTGTGCTCTGCCACATTCCCCGGTGTGTTCAGAAGGGATGTGCTCTGTTCCACCCGCTGGCCAGGCCAGGGGATTAGAAGGGAGGAAGCATCATCCCATCACCCACAAAGCTCTTCATCACACAGGAAGGTGTTGAGGTGGCCCATCTCTGTTCTGAGGGAGTTTGTCATAGTGACTAAACCCAGTAATTTCTAACATTTGGGGTAAAATCAGCTGTAATCCTCATACCCATCAATGTTTTGATTCAGGTCTAAACCAAGCAGTATCTGAACATCCACTGTTATGATCTGCGAATGAATGTTTCGGCACAAGAAACAAATGAATGAAATTTTTGAACCCTGCATGGCCAAGGCCCCATATGTGACAGCATTACTAGTATATTATATATGCATATATTAACGCTTATACATATAACAAATGTAATATAAATCCATACACGCACACACATATATATATAAATATATTTTAATTAAAAAAACACCCTTATGTTCATCCTAATCACTTAAGGACCTAACTGTGATGTACCCATGTATCCCTCGTGAAATGTGTCTAATTTGAGCCTTACTTTTCCTGGCACTGTACACAGCTGCCTCAGGTGCGTCTAAGCCCAGTTTCAGTGAGATTGTGAGTTAGTGTGGACAGACATAGGGAGGAAAGACTGAGAACACGCACTTAGTGTAAGGCAACATTGACAATTTTCTCAGCTGAGTCATGGCTATAAAAAGGTCTGGAAACCAATTCAGTGTAATTGCCCAAGTATTTGGTAGCATCAAAAATTAAGCAATTTTGCAAAATGCCTTAAACTTTGGTCAGCAGCTGCAAAGAGATTTGTGAACCTAACTAAAGATGGATCTAAGTATCAAAAGGAGTGGGTTTGACCATAACTTATATTTTAAAAACATTTAAGTTTCTCAGGCGCTGAAGACTCACTGAAACGCTAATCATGAAAATGCTATCTCATACAGACTATTAGCTATATTTTTTAATAAGGACTACCGAATAACTTGCCTAAAATAGCAAAAATTACGCTATATGTTTGGTCCCAACCTTACTTTAACTCCATCTGCAAGAGAGAAACTTTTATATTTTCCTGTGGTCAAAAACACCAGGAAATGTGGGGGCAAATCCAATCTTTAGGGTCATACAGTTTTATCTTCTGTATTTCTCTAGCTATAGAATTCTATTTTTTTTCCTCCTGTGTAGAGCCCACTAACTAAATTAACTCTTCCAGAATTGCTTTTTGTCTTGATGTGAAAATACCATACAATGGACAATCCAATACTTCCCTTGATAGAATGTTCCAACTTCAAATTGCTTTTTGCAAACATTTCTCAGGAGGCAGCAAGACATCCTTCAATTTTAATAAATGATACAGCCTAACATAAAAATGAGGTAGTAAGAGTAATTCCAGTTGATTCGTATATGAAGTATCACTAAAGTCAATTAAAGGACCAATGCCTTTTTGTTTATCTATGTCAAGAAAGATGTATAAATGGCAATTGTAGGCCTGGGTTTATGTAATGCAGAGTCTACTTTCAGATACAATCCAGTAAAATCAAAGGATCATCATAAATCTCAGCTGAGTTTTTTCAGATTTCTATGGGTTTAACTGAAAAAAACTGTACAGAGTTACAAACAGATGAATTAATGGAAGCATTAAGAAGTACTTCACACTGAAAAGGCTGCAGACATCAGAGAAATATGAACAAAACATCATAGGAAAGGAAGAAAAGAATGAAATCCAACCTGAAAATCTAACACATTTGTGAATTCTGAATGTTTTCTTACACTTAACAGAAGGGAATATTTTGAAAGAGGTAAAACTTAGAGGCAATTTTGGCAAGAAAAAGAAATATGGTCTTTGAAGGTCATATAGTACAAACAAAGCCAAGCTATTTTGACCTGCTACATGGAAATACTGATAGTGAAATACATAGCCGCTTTACATCATGGAAAGGGAGATAAGGATCCCTTTCTGTATAGCACTTGATTACACATTTGCAATGTGATGCACAGTTTTGGGTACCTCAACACAAGAAACTTGTCAAGAAGTTGGAGGAAATGATTAAATGACTAGAAGGCTTGATTTATGTGTTACAGTATATCTAAGCAGATACAGAGTAAATATAGTGGTATGAATATCTTATAACTACTACAGAACATTCATAAATCTTACAAGGCTTCTGCAGAGGAATAAAGACTGATAACTGCTTGAAAGTGGTAAACTCTTTGTTCCTACCACTCAGCTCGATGTTGTTCTCAGGGTAAGACACTCCACAGCAAGCAGAGGAGGCAGAATCAATCTTTACACACATAAAAGAATTATTTTTAATTGCAATTGTATACAGAATAGAAAAAAATGAAGAACAGGAAAAATCTGCTGATGTTCTAAGATAATTTGGAAAAAAAAACAGATATCACAACTCAAAAAAAACTCTACAAATTGACCAAAGGTGGCTTTCCCAGAATGAAGAGTAGTATAGTTCACTGTTCTGGTTCTGTAGTTTGAGGCATGTACTAAATCCTGCTGTCAAATTCTCCTTCCCCCGGTTTTCTCTTCTTATACCCATTCATAGTGTTTTTGCAAAGATCATGTTCCCAGCCCATTACTCYGAATTGTTTCTCTCTGTACACTCAACCTATATTTTATGCTGTTCTTTGAAAATATACAAGATACTAATTTTTTTTCCTCTTTATAGCTAATCCTAGCTGTCACAAGCAGTCTGATTTTATTCACAGACAATGCTCATAGTCAAAGCACTTTTATTTATTGTCAGACTAGTCAATGTGTTTCATCTGAAGTACTAGGTGGAAACAAAAATGTGTATAAAATATTAATGATTTCACTATTGTATACTCATTATTTCAATAAGAAAAAAATGAGGCATAAAAATAAAATATAATGAGGCCATTACAGAAGAAGAAACAAGGTAATCAATTTCTAATATATAACATCACTACAATGATATTAGCTATAATTTAAACAAAGTAATCTGCTTTTGTTAGATATGCAAAATGCAAATGAGACATTTTAGTAGTGCTCCCATCTCTTGCAGAAGTCACAGCAGTGATGCTAATGAGAAGGTGATAAGGTTAATAATAATTTTCTTTTATTATAGTGTTAATTTTTAAAGCTATAAAATTTTGGTTTGACAACTTCCTTTGCAAACTTGAAAATACCACTTCAGATAAAACTAAGATTTTCCTTCTACACACACAAACAGAAAAGGATTTATACAGACCTGTGACACTTGCATTTTTCCTGAAGCAGCCATGCAATATCATAACCACATTGTGGCTCTGTATGTATGATAAATCAAATAACAGGAACAATGATCAGGTTTTTGAGCTTTTCCTGATGCACTTATCGGTACTTGAGAGGTAAATCACTGTAAAAGCGAATGCTTAAATGTAAATTTCCACAAGTGTAGTTGTATCACTAACTTATCCTCTGTCAGTTGCATTCAAGGTCATATTTTGCCCTCTGAAAATAAAAAATACTGCATGCTATTATCTACAGTTAGGTTTGAATTATAACATTTACAGAATCAAAGTTTCAGCAAAAATTAATGAATAGTACAATACATAAAATACACTGAAATTAGTACAAGAAGGAAAAGCCAGGTAAGGAAGCCTTTGCAGTCAATCTTCTTCTTAGTGTTTTCTAAGACAACTAAACTCAACACTAGCATGGCCTAAAAATAAAATAAAATAAAGTAAAATAAAATAAAATAAAATACATCATCTCTATAAGTTTTAATGATAAATCCTGGGGATTCTTAAAACTTTAGGGAGATTTTTAAAAGTGTTGCACAGGCAAAAATGGATAAAAATAATAGAAGGGTCATTTTGTCCCTGAACACTTGTCAGTGAGAAAAGACAGCAACTATGCCCTAAAGAGCTGACAAAGCATATTTAGTCTAAATGGGGCTGCTGTTGTTCCTTTCTTAGAAAATAAGCTGTAAAGGGAATTCTATAGGAAAGTTTGATATTTCCATTCCATTTTTAAATAAAAGATATTTTAAAGGTTTTAATACAACTGGAATGAATATTCAAGCACATGAGTGCACATCTGAACCAAAAAGCTGACGTCAAATTTTTCAAATACAAATCAATTTTTTTCAGCAGGAGTCCCCTTATCACCATCAGCAGTGGTAGTAATTAGGAATACTTTCCAAAGCCTTAGCTCTAAACTTCTGAAGTTGGGACCTCATTTATCAAACTACCTAATCCAGTTTCAAATCTTCACGCTTTCTACGTGAAATTAAATAATTTATATATCTAATACTTAGAGCACAATGACATCTATTATTTTCTCCAAATCAAGCTTAGCGAATATAAATTGGTAGCTTATAAAGCTTGCTATATCAGCTCAAAACCTCTTAAAATGGTAGCTACCCTAAAGACCAGGTGGTACGAAGTGTATCTGAAAACCAAATTTAATTGCAAATAAGCTTTTATCAGTTCATAGTTGGCAATAACCATTTGGAAGGATATCATCTGCGATACTAACTAGTTTTAAAACAAAGTCTACTTTCTGCTTTGATTTGGTCTTGGTAAACAAAGGAGCAATTAAATGTTTAGTTTTGGTATTACAGCTTTCTTCTTGGATCTTAAGAAGTATTTAAGGAGGTGTTTTAAACAGGTTTACATCCTCTTCAATAGTTCAGCTATATTTCATTTTAAAAAATGGGTTTCAGAATGATTTTATGGCCAATTCTGGGAAACGTTATTCTGGAAAATTAAGCCTTGGGTTTCTGGGCTAAACAAAAAAACTGGAAGAACTCTCTGTTTAAATTTGCCTTTTTCCTTTGAAGTCCTTTCTACGTTATTTCAAGGCCACCCAAGGTATTGCGTTGCGCCCGTTGCTGGAACTTCATACACAAAGTCACGAACCACAATTCAGTCAGGGCTTCTGTGGACTGATGCTGATAACTTTATTCTATGCCTTTTTGACCTCTGGGTTAGACTTCTGAAAAGCTGTATTTTATTACCTCTTTCATAAAATGCTGTCTGAGTTCTTACTAACACAAAAAGCTGTTGAAAGCATTTTAAGCTACACTAAGCAGCCTCAGTTTAATCTGATAGTCTTTGGGGAGTTAGATCAATACGTATTGTCAAACATTTATTAAATTTTATAATTGCAATAGCTTCCAGCATACTCTGGAACACGTATTTCTATGACTTGCTGGCCTCAGATTTACCTATTCACAGGTAAAATTTTTTATGTTCTGTACTACAAAGCAGTATTGAGCATCTACTTTTAATTTGTGTCTCACTTCCATACTTGAAATCCATTCAGAGACGGAGTTCAATGCTGGTTCAATAAACTTGAAAAAAAGGAAAACAAAAATCTGAACTCCATTTTCTTTCTTTTTTTTCTTTTTCTTTTGTTAACTCTAGTTAACCCTAGTTCACACTAGCAGAGTGATTTTGTCCATGGCATTTCTTCACAAAATAGAGAGAGTATGAGTTTGCACGAAGGGTATTACAGAAGCTTGGTTAGTATTTTGCTGTCAGAAGAGTACATTTGCTCTGCATTGCCAGTGCAATCAGTCAGATGAATGAGTTCCTTGAACTCAGCACGATGTGTGTAATAGCCCCATTACTAAAGCACCACATAACACCGCACCCATCCACTGGGGGAGTCGCAGGAATAAAAAAGCACAGTGCAAATGAATACTGCTGGTCTAGGCACTTCACAAGAAACATAAGATAGTAGTGATTGAGAGAAATCCTAACTAAGCTCTTGTCTTTTCTTTCACTCTTTCTTTCTCTCTCTCTCTCTCCCTCTTTTAGCAGAAAGCTTTAGTGTATCTGAAAGAACACGGCTTGACAAGACTGAACAGCTAGACACTTGAACATTTATTTACCACAAAATGACAAAAAAAAAAAAAAGAGGGAAAAAAAAAAGAAAAAAAGCCTATGTCTCTTTAAAAAGATCTGTCTCATAAAACAGGCTATGAGGTCACTAGTAAGGCAACATAAAAACAATTACCATTGACTTACACCTAAAGTTCCAATGTAAAGAGCTTTAACGATATAATCTGTTGACTGTCATACTTCTTAAATTAGAAAAATATACAACGATGCATGTCAAACATTCAGCCACACTTCTCACTCTGGACCTGATTAAAAAGAAGTAATGTCAGTTGAAAAATGAAATATTCCTCCGCTTTATTAAAACCAGACATTTCATCAAGCTGTAGCCTACATATTACATGGAAATCTATAAAATTCCAGTAACATGTAATTTTTGTGACTAATCCAACAATGAGACAGCACAGTCAAATAAGACCTTGGATATAACCAAAAAAGGGAAAATATGTTCAAAGACAGCAGATCTATACTTTTAAAATAACAGCTACAAAGCTGGATACATTCAAACAATAATAATTTTTCATAAGAAAACAGAGCAAGGGATTTAAGAGTGGAATCTCAATCTAGATTTAGAATGTAGTAGAACATAGTTCAAAAATTAAAATTAGTTTCTTGTCCAAATAAAAATCACCAGAGATAAAGATTAAGACATTAAACTTAAGGAATAAATCTGGAAAAAGAACAACACTGAAGAAAACGTCTGGATTATTCTGAGTAAGAAGGACTATATAATATTTTTAAAACAAATATGTTGTTTTACAACTTGACTTAAAATCCTTTTGAAAAAGTTGTCATTATTTTGATTAAATTGACCCAAACACTTCTATCTTTTATGCACCTTAAACATTTTTGATAACCTATTGATGATAGCACTATTCCTCTCTGACACATTGAAAAATATCACTGCCTATCTGGGTGAATTATCAGTAACATGTTCTACCTCATTTGGTGGGCATCTGACATAAAACTACTCAAGATTTCCATGATTTCCATTTTATTGAAAGTGCCAATTGGTGTCTCCATTAATGACTGTTAAGTCAGTCGACCACAGAAGACTCAGCAACTCGTCACTGAGCTATGCACATCATGGAGATCCTGTAGTTTCTCTGGAAGATACATAACATACAATCTATCTATGGAAAGGAAAATGAAATGTAAGTGTTATGAATCCTAATGATAAATTTGAACTAATAGCATTATTTAGTCTTATCTTTCCACAGATTTCCAACGGAAGAACATTTCGCTGTCTACATCTGTCTAGCCTTGCTTCTCCCCATTGTACATGCATATGCACACACAAATGCTCGTTACAGCTAAAACAGTGATCATTGAAAGCATTGCTGTACCCTGAATGTAGCTATAACAGTCAGTACATGATATCTTAAGTTACACTATTGCTGTGATTAATTTTGTTTGACACTCTAGGCAAAAACCTTTCACTTTATTGCAACTATTTTATTTTTCTTACTATTACAGAAAAGCAGCTCTCCATTTGTTTCTTTCGGCTTAATTTTTCCAGGGCAGGGGACAGGGCCTGTAGCTAAACCCTTAAAGTGAAGCATTTTGGAGGATTCTTTTTCCCCGTGTGAACCAAACTTTTCATGTCTTATATCAGCTTTCATTTGTGCTCGTATTTTGTCACAAATGTCCCTTCAGAGTTTGAGGTGAATGAACAGTTTCATTTGGGCTAGAATATTTTTCCAAGAGAATTCTAATGACATTGTCTAAAAGGAAAAATATATGTTTATGCAGAATGAAAGCTGTGATGCTAAACATCTAGTAGAACAATTTTAACTGCCTGTATAATCAAGATTTTCATAACTCTTTCCCCTTTCCATGACTATTTAAGTTCAAAAGATACTGTTCAGCTAAATGTCCAACAAGAAAGAGGTTTCTATTACATTTACTCCTTTTATTTTCACAGAAACTATTCTAACATAGAGTCTTAAGAGCTCAGGTTCTTCAAGTTTGCAAAGCAAGAGAAGGATCTGGAAGAGAAGGAATCACTGCCTAAAACAGCCTCTTGTTTAGCGGAAGGTATGCTCACACTAGATGTGCATACATCTGTATAAATTATAGCTCCATCCCTGTAGTGCCTTGTTATATTGCTTTTGTTTAGTAAAAGCTGCACAGGTTTGCATAATAGTTGTCTGAAAAATACATAGTACCTGCTCTTCAGAACTTACAGTCTAAAATACATATGGAGAAGACAAGGCATTTGGAGAAGCTTTAAGGAAAGAATCATTTGGAGTATCTCATGATTTAAATTAAGTTACTGCTTCACAGTATCATGGGATTGCTAGAATTAATGACAACAGAGAGAAAGCACAACATTCAGGGATTGGGGTTCAATACATGACCCAATAACAATGTAAAAGAAAAGCATAGAAACTAGTGAATAAAAGAGAATTTTAAAAAATATGAAATAATATTTCTCTACAGAAGAGGTATGGGTTGTTCCTACCATTTCCTGTGATTTTTTTAAATTTTATTTTATTTTTAATGTATAAAAGGGAAGGTTTCTAACAAAGACTGTGATGCTAAATGTAGAGTTCTGATGCCTTCTAGGAAAGCGTAAACAAAAAATGTCACTATCTTTCAAAGCAAGAAGGAGAAACAATTCACAATATTTTCAAGAATTTGAACATGCCCTCATAGCTAACAAAATATTTTATAAAAGAGGGTGTTTTCTAATGAAAAATAGTTTTAGTGAAAGCAGTGGATTCTGTATTATCTACTCCATATTTTTATCTACCTTTTTTCTTATCTGTTGTCCTTCAGCAGTTTAAGGGACTATCAGTAAAGATTTTTTGTGGTGGTCCCCCCCCCCGCCATTACTAAATCTTAAGATTTCATTGAACTGTTCTTCTAAAAAGCTGGAACACTGTCATTAAAATTGGCTCTACTGGAAATCTCAAAGCATATATTTCAGCGAATGTGAAATTTCCTGAGCTTAATTTGGCTTGGCTATACCCTAGTGATCTTGTAAGGATGCAGACTATACAGTTCTTTAAAATGTGAGCTATAAATAAATGAATGAAACCCCTTTTACATATTTTTGTTGAAAAGATTTCTGCATATATCACAT
This sequence comes from Oceanodroma leucorhoa, assembly GCA_030449065.1. Classification (NCBI taxonomy): domain Eukaryota; kingdom Metazoa; phylum Chordata; class Aves; order Procellariiformes; genus Oceanodroma; species Oceanodroma leucorhoa. Next base: position 10,813,020 of record JASVER010000005.1, read on the forward strand.
ATGGACCTATTGTTTCATTTTTCAAGTCCTGTCCTACTTCTACAATTAAAATTAAGGCCAATTTTCCTTTTTCATTTTTCTCTTCATCTTCTCTATTATTCCAAATTCATCTATTTTCTGTTTGCTTGTTTATGTCATCTTTGTTGTCTTGTCCTAGAAAGAAATTGTATGTTTTACATTTCTTTCAATATTTTTAAATCATTCTAATGGGGTTTTTTTTCAGTTCACGCTAATATTCGCAATATGATAAAGAGCATGTATCCATCTGGAAAGAGATTACCAAAGTAAACCATATGGTGTTCATTAATGTGAACTGGAAGGTGCCATGTTTTTACACCATACCAAGAAGTTATATACATACACGTTCCCTTAAGGAAAGTTACTACGTCAATAACCTAATAAGTTAGGCTTACAAAAACTTTTAGTCCAAATACTGAGTGGTTCACAATCTGTAGACCTCACATAAAGAATTACTTTCCTTAGTTATAGTACTAAGTAAGATCTATTTTCTAGGATGACACATATTCATATTCCATAAACTACTGGAAGTAAAATGAAGTAATCAGATTTAAAAATAAAACAAACAAACAAACAAAACCCTCTAATAACATATAAATAATAATAAGGGAGAGAAATTGTTACTTGATTTTAAAGGAACTAATAGATTAAACATATGTATATGCTTCACTGGACCAGGGCCTGTTGTGCTCAGCACTAAAGAAAATAATTTGTCTTGCAAGCCATTTTGTGCTTATACAGGTTCCCATCACAGCTGAACTACATCACAGCTCCAAGCAGTGCCACTGAAAGTTCAGACTGGGCCTATTTTAAATTCCGTCTTGCCTTCTTGAAGTATCTGTTTACTTCCATATTATCTGCTTTCCTCCCAGTTGTAGCAGCTGTTTTTTCTCTCAGCTCTGTTACGTCTATTGCTTATCTTACATTAATTTAAAGGAATACAGGTCTGTAGTCTTCACCTCTTTTTAAAAAAAACCTGTTTGTCTTTCTCCAGAGCAAGAAAATTAATGAATATTCCAGCAAAAATTAGTCTAAAGTAAATTATTGTGAAATATCAAAAGTTCAGAGAATGAATGCTTAAAAATGTCATACCATGAAAATTGCAGAAAAAAAATATTTAGAAACAAATAATAATTATATATGTGAATGCAGAAATATGTATAAATTATATATAGCAGAAACATACATTTTTATATAAATACATAAATGGATAAAACTTTTTTCCTCATGTTTTAAATGAGATATATACTTTTGTTTCATTATATTGCACTAATCTTGTCCTTTATTTCTATCCTGAATGTGTAATCTCCCATTTGTAACATTGGATTTGCAGCTGTGCCAGTGCTAAAGGCCTGAAGTCAGAAGGAACACTTCTTTAGGTGAGAAAATACAGAAAGATGAAAGGAACTCTTAGAGAAATGAGAATAATAGTCTCAGAGAATAAATTAGATAGTTGAGAATTAGAAACAGCAGCAGTACAGATATGTTTCTGATGAGAGGACTCATTGGACTTCTCAGTCAGAAGACAGCAGCTCTTTTTCTTTGAAAGAGATTTCGCTGTATCTTGTGTTTCTATTTGAGAATGTAAATTAGCACTAAGAGTCTGTATAAACCCTGTTATCATCAAGTCTGACTAGCCCTTCCACCAGACGAAGAGCAATTCTAGCAAACAGTTACCCTCTTTACTCCATTACATTCCTGCTCACACAGGCGGGCAGCTCAGCCCTGGGAGCAGACCTTGCCTGGCACCTGCCTCCTGCCTCGGGACAGTGACCAGCTGGGTTTGCTCTGAGAGGAAAGCAATTCCAGTAGCAAACTTTCTCCCTCCTTGGAAGATGGAAGGCACAAGTGGAAGACTGTTTGGGAGAGACTGCTTCTCCGAGCCAACACAGACACACGTTGCACACGTGTAAATTTAAATCTACCTCAAAAAATGATATATATTATACAAATATATTAGGGGTAGGAGTGAAGTAAATCTTAACCATTAAAATGCTCTAAATAAGAAGATAACTCCAGTATGAAGAGATCTAAATGTAGGGTGAGGTACTCACACTGCCTGCATTAGGAGCCTCTGCTTCCAGTATTGTAGATGCAACAAGGTAAACACTGATTTAGAGCATATCCTACTCTATTAAAAATTTAACTTAAAATGCTTCAGGTGCATCTTACACAGACTTAAAACTCTGGGCCTTGTGTGCTAGATGTAAACATCACCTACAATTAGATTTACTTCAATCTGGTTGAAAACTAAACCCCTGTCATTTCCTTTGAGGTCATCATAGGTATCAGAAATGAAAGTTTAAAACAAAACAAGGGCTTAGCTGTAGGTTCAAATTATATCTTTTTTAAGGATATGAAGAAACCCATTCTGATTCTGAACCTGGCCAATTACTTTAAAAAAAAAAAAAGCATTTTTAATCCTCTTTAATCACCTTAATCATCTGATACCAACCTTAGAGAATTTGTTTTCTTTTTACGCATAAATTCAAAAATTGCCATAACCAGCTGTATGGTTACAAGTCATGTGTTAATGCTGGTTTTACTATTGTTTTCCCCTAATGGATATCAGATTGATCCACTTCGTCTGAACTTCATAACCCTTGCATTTCTATCTTGTGTGCAATAAAGACAATGTGCTGTTCCAGCAAGCATCTTTTTAAACAAAGCAGCTTGGGAGCAACACCAAAAACCAAATGTGGAAAAAATGAAGGGGATACAGAATGATATGTTTACCCTTGGTAAACAGCTTTTGAATTAGAAAAATCTGGATTAAGAGGGGGGAAAAAAAATTGCTTCCTGCATCTGTGATTGATGTTTACAGATTCATAAAACATTTTACGGTAAACCATGTGCCTAGGGGAATTTGAAAGATTTGCCAATTTTCTACATCAGATCTGCATCTATTGAGGAATAGCATGCTGCTTCATCTTCTTTTGTGTAGCGCATTGCACAAACTTATCTCAAAGCACTTCACAAGCCAGTCCAACAAATAAGTAGATATAAAAGGAAAGCATGACAGTGAATAGATATTCATGAAGGTTAAAGGGAGAAGTTTTCAAAGGAACTCTAAAGCTGACAGGTAGCCCTTAGTCTCATGGGTTTCTATTACATAACTCTGATTTTACAGAGGGGAACTATTTTTTATTTTGAAATTATATTTCATATAAAGAAAAGTGTAGAAACATTTATGGACTGATTCTATTTGAAGCTATGGCTAAAAGTAATTTAATTTAATATGTATGTAGCTCCACCATTAGTACAAATAATACCATTACTAACAAGAGCTGGCAGTAGCAATCAGGTTTGCACAGATTTTTGCTTTTGTTTGTAGCTTTTTATTTAACAAAATATCAGGAAACTGCTTTGTGGGCTCAGTGTTTATTATTTTTGTGCATTCTACTTGAACTGTGAACTGCAAGTACTTGACAAATGGATTGATGTATTGTCTGCAAGTCTCAGGGTAAGTCTATAGCCTTTGCTAAACRCTAAATTATAGCTCTTCTCACTTCTAATCCTCCCAACACATATCCCCCAAAGTAAAAAACAAGTTGAAGTAAATAAATAAAATAGCGAGCCTCAATATATCATACTGTGTCAACTCTTTTTGTTTGATTTCTTCTTCTTATGTTAGCCTGCAAGTCCTTTTTACATATGGTCCAGTAGTTCTATAACACTTCATATTTCTACTGCCCCCAAAACTGACTGATTTTCCTTTCCTATTTCTTTGCACCTGCAGTGCACAGCTGCCATCAGTTGTATACAAAATATCCTCAGCAGAGAAAAAAAATATACATACATAGAAGTCTTTCAGAGTTTACTATCTTGGCCACTTCTAATGGACTGCAATAAAGGTGGCAAATAACACATCCCTGAAACAGGACACCTATCTGCCATATTTAACATGGTCCAAACAAATAGATATTTTTATAAACAGAAAGTTGTCTTTAGATTTCCAAGGAAAGCCTTCTTCATGGCAAATATTCACCCTTTGTAATGTATGCTTTCTTTATCCATGTAATGGTGTATCCTTTCCCAGTAGAAATAGAAGATTACGCTCTTTTTTTGTGTAGTGGAACATCATTATGTCTTTCTTCAGGACTTTTTGTAATCTAGGAACACCTAGCTCTTTCATCTGTGTATATAACATAATGCTTTCTAAAACTCTTAGCTTTCTAATTTGTTCTGTTCTGGATCCCTTCTACTTTTTTTGTTTGTTTGTCTGTTTGTTTGCTTGTTTCTTAGTGTCTTCCAAACAAAACTGGACACAGTAGTCCAAGCCAAAGTCTCACCAGTGCCAAGTACAAAGCAACTTTTAGGCAGTGACATACAGTAGTCAACAATGTAGGGGGGAAGGAAGATGGCATAAAAAAACAGATTGCTTAGAAAAGGAGGAGATTTAAAGCAACAGTTCTGATTCAATAACATTAGACTTGTTTCCAGAAATGAAGAATTTTGTCAACCTTTTTTTTTTTTTTAAAGGAAATGTTAAGCGTTTGAAATGCAGACGGAATTTTATATTGTTGGAGATGATAGGACTGGGTTTTACAACAGCTAGGGTAGAAATTTAAAATTTCATTTAGAGAATCTGTTATAGAATCCTCATGTTAGATCTGGGCGAAGATGGACTTAATTTCCCTATCTAATATTGAAAGTAGTGGGAAAAACTTTCAAGGAAAAAAAACCCACAAAAAACTGAAGTCAGCATAGCCCCCAAATTCCTAGTCAAACAGACAGCTAAACAATAAAATGTTTTTCCAGAATGGGAAATGTGAATATAATTGTAAAAAAGAAAAATCACAGATTAATCTAAAAAGCTAATTGACAATATGCAAATAGAACATTTGTGTAGAGAAGTCTTCATTTGGATAGACTCAGATCTTGCTCAATGCATCAAAGAAAGGGGAAAGAAAGAAGTAAGCAATTATTTCATGCACCTGGACCACTTTTGATATCTCTAAGAACAATTATAAAATTAATACATCTAATCTGCTCATAAATGGAAGGGGAGAGTTGGTAGTGTTTCAGTGCCACAGCACTCCTTCAAAGCCCTAAAAATTGGCTACTGTTTCCTCAGGAAAGAAATGCCACATTGTGCGTAAGTCAGTATGCGCACATTTTGGGAAGGAAACAAAGAAAGGAAAGAAAGAATAGCAGCAATAAAAATGGTTATGATGATAGGTATGCATGGATTCTTTGTTTATAGCATATTGTGAAAACATCACCTACGTTTTGAGAAGCTCCAAACCTGCAACTGCCTCAGGCAAGCAAAAAGGCAATGGCTTATAAAGGAAATATCCTGTCAAATGATTTTTATTAAAGTACAGAGTAACCTTCCAGTGGAAGTGGTAGCTGTCCCATCATTTCAGATATTTAGAACAAGACAATAAAATTTTAGAGACTGGCCTACAAAAACAATCTTGACTACAGATCATGGACTAAAATACTTAACATGTATTTTCTTATATCTAGACTCCGAGATTTAATGCTGCTGGTACAGTTTTAAAGGCCACATGCATTAATTTTCTGTGGCACATGCAGGGAAAGTTTTTGTGTCCAGGTAACCTTATTTCAAAACATACAAAACCTAATAATACTTATTCATCTTATTGTATTGCAAATTCCATGGATTTTATATTGAAATCACATGGATCAGACTTCAATATTTGAAACTATTTTTCAGACATAAATAGGCATGTGTAATGCTAAATGTTGGATAACACATTTAATGTTAGTCCATGAGCTGCATGTTTTATATAAATGTAAGTTATTTACAGTATGTTACCTGTATCTTCATATATGCTACACATTTTTGTAATTTGCTATAGACTGTATCTGCATCCAGAAGTTAAAAAAAAACACCCTATGTAAAGAACAGATTCTACCTATAAGATATGATTAAATAGGACTTGGCAAGGGACTGTACGTCAGAAAAAACAGCTACCATGCACGCTCCGCCACTTAAGTAGATGCACACTATGTGGCTAAAATGATTAGGGCAAAATGAAGTTATCTGCTGTAGGAGTGAGAGAACATCTGCTCTGAATTGTTTCATCAGCACAAATCTTGTTGACTTCTTACAAAAGCATGTTTGGATCCCCAAAGCAGAAACATCCATCTTTCCCCATTTTTATTTCTTAATTTCCTTACTGCACACAGAACCTACTTACTCGGATCAAGATCAGCCTCTGATTGTTTTATAAATATATAAGATATTTAAATCAAAGAAGGTTGAAAGCTAAGGCTGTACTTCATTATCCTGTATCCTCTCTTCTACAATAATTATACACAAGAGCTAAGGGCTGCTCACTTTTCAAGCTAGTATGAGTAACAGACATTTCCATTTGTGGTTTTAACCCACCATCATAAACTTTTTGAAAATTTAAGACCTGCATATTTGTCATGAGTGATGGGGGTTTTTGGTGGGGTTTTGGGTTTTGTTTTTCATTTTGTGTGGCTGTGATACAATTTTCCCATGAAACTAAAATTCACCTCTGTGTGGACAGCTGATACAAAGCTATTAAGTCATTCCTTAAGCCCTCAAAACAGGGATTATTATTAGGGACTTTGTGTTGGTTTGTCATTAGGTTTTATCCAATATGATGTGCTGTTAAGTGCTGTATGAAAGCATTTTCCAAAGACCATAATTTCATTTAAAATTGGAATGAGGAACATAGGGTAAATTGGATGCACTAGAAAGCTAGTTGGCAGTCACCCACTTAACACACTAGTTGCAACCAGGTCTTTTTGCAAAATAGTTATCTTAAAAAGAAAAGGCTAATTTACTTTTAGAAACACAGGATCCTCTCACAGGGAAAACAGCTTTCTCCCTGGCAGTATTCTCACACTGTTACTTTACGCACGCTAGTTCCTACAGGGGAACTTGCTGAGAACCATTCAAATCACTTAAGTTAAGAGGTTCACTGTCCTGGACTTGCTTTAGAACTATGTATGTTTAATTTCTTCCTACCTTCCCACTATGATCATTTTGACTTTGATAATTTTGTTTTCTATGAGTGTTTCTGATGAAGTAAAGTTATGTCATGCTATCCATGCTATGAAGTAAAAGGTTATGTCATACTATCCAAACCACTGTCGCTCACATGTTTATTGAAACCTGCAAAGAACTCTTACAAGCTTTTTAAAGCATAACTATCCTTTACCAAAGCTCTACTAAATATTTAAATGTATTATATGGTATAATTATGCAATATATGATAATTATAATATTTTACATATAGATTATATAATACATAATTTATCAATATCTTATTTAAAACACTTGACTGGCACAGAAATGATAGTACTTGACAGTCTATAGTTCTTGACCAGCCTGAAGTTTTTCTAAAAATTCGTGCTTTTATAGGTGACCAAAGACTGCTCATACATGAGCTGTAATTCAAGCATGTAGGAGAGCTAGATGTATAGAACTAATGACTATATGAACACCTAAAAGAAACTGAGCAGTAAGTCTAGCAAAATAGTCATTAGTAGAGCTTTGCAAGATAAATCAAGAGTTAGGGCTATTAGCATTTATTTGCTGGTAAATTTAGAAACCTCTAAATTCATACTGTGATTATAAAAGGACATAACGTCTACATTGTGTTAGCATAAATTCTTGAAACATCTGGTTTGTCTATACTGCAAGTCACTCTGGAAATCTGGCTAAGACATAGGAAGGACTGTCACCCTAGCAGCAAGTCCTTTTTCCAGACTGTATAAGGATCTGCAGTCTTTCAGTTATATTGTTTGCGAAATGTAGGTAGAATAATTGCTTCCAAAGGATTGAACTGAAAAGAATTAGAAGACTTGGCCAAAATACTGAGACTAGGCACAGCCTCCTAGTTTATAGCTCAATCCAATAACTTCTCCAACCATATGAAATCTGTACGACCTTACATTCATACTGGGATTTATTTCCTCCCTAGATAAGCCAAGAAACAATAGCAAATAAAAAAATATTTTTCACCATTTTTTCTGAACAAGAACTTGATATAGCTCAGAACTGAAAACATTTCATTTTCATCTGCTTGTTTAGTGAAATCTGATATTAACTGATATCTGTCACTTAACTTGTTAAAATACTTTTAAAATGCTGATATTGCTGAAAGGAAAAGCCTCCATTTCTTTTCACAGTGTTTAAACTTTTGTTTTGGATAAATAGTCCTATGCTTTCATAGACTTAAAGAAGAATACAGTTATTGAGGTTGTTTAGGAAGGGACCTGTCACGTGAGCCCTAGTGCAACCTCGTGCTCAGAGCAGGGCTAACCTCAAAGTCAGGCCAGGTTGCACAAAGCCCTGTCCAGTCAAGTTCTGAAAATCTCCAGGAACAGAGATTTCAATACCTCTCTGGGAAACATGCCTCAATGCTTAACCACCTTATACGCAATTTCCCTATGCGTATGTTTACTTTGTGAACACTGTCTCCTCCTTTTGCGATACACCTCAAAGAAGATTTTAGCTCTTCTTCTCAACAACTTTCTGATTAACTGTCTTACATAGCACAAGACTGAAATTAGGTTCCACCTTCCCTCAGCCTTCTCTTCTCTGGGCAAAAAAATACAGCAAACCAAGTTTCCTCAATTTCTCCCCATATATCACGTGCTTTAGCTCACTGACCATCTTATTATCCCTCCACTGGATTTTGTCCAGTTTGTCAATCTCTCTCTCATTCTGGGGGACCCAAAACTGGTCACAGTACTCTGGACATGAATGTCTTATGAAGTAACCACTTCCATCAGCCCATTAGCTATGTTTTTGATAATGCAGTCCAGCAATGCATTGCTATGACCGTCAAAACAATTTTTTTAAAAGACTGTTAAAGTAAAAATGAAAACATAATAATTTTGAAGTTTTTCCCAAGGACTGATTTCCCAGGAAATTTTGGAGGCTTGTTCTTACTGTTCTCTTTCTGCATAAAATCATGTGAAAATGGTGGAAGATGTCTTTGAAACAAACAAACAAACCAGTAATAATAATTCCCACTGAGTACTGCTTCATAATTCTTTTCATAAGAGCAAGTTCCTGCTGCAGCAACTTTTCTCAGCTAGAAGGTTAGCCAGCCTTAATTCCCACCGAGGGGACTGTAACCTAATGAAATAATTAAGCTCATACCAGTGGCACAAAAAAACATTTTTGGATGTTCCTGGTAACTTCCATGCCCTAATTTGATATAGGACAGAATTCCAGCTTCTGAGAACTTTCTAAAAGATTGGTCTTTTCTCTCCTTCCCCCCATCAGTTACTATGGATAAATAGCAGATTAGAAGTTAGGCGGCTTATTAAGGCTCTCACTAATCCTTTGGGTTTTCAAAAAGCTTGGGGGTTAGCTTTAATTGGGTTTGTATTGAACTTGACCAGAACATTATACCAGAGTGGCTGTACTGCTTCCAAGGCTGGAAAAGAGACACTTAGATTAGCTGCCTTTACTTATAAACAAAAGCAACAAACAGCAAGAACAAAAAGATCTATTTTCCCTTTGTTCATTAAATATATCTAAAAGCATGTTTGGTGCTGTTCCACTCATTTCAATAGTATCAGTAAGGATGAATTTGGAAAAGTACCTCTGCCACAGAGGAAAAAATCATTCCTGCACACTGTCTTCTGTATGTATCATTCTTCTAGCATACACTCTTTATGTGAAATAAACTTCAAGGGCCAAAAAAGGAATAACTATCAGAAAGCAGTGAGGAGAAAAAGGAAAACAAAGAAATGGTTCACAAAACAGTCTCATTCCTTTCACAATTAAGCAATTTTTTTTCCTGTGTAACAAACTTCTTGGGTAAACATTTGTTCACAGTCAACACATTTAAAAATTTAAAGTGATATAGAGTCTGCTACATATATCACCAAATCCCATATCATCATGATAGTCATCAAACCCAATAATGTCACACTTTGTATGAGGTAAAAGCTGACATCAGGTGAAAAAATGACATTCTCCAAATACCCAGAACTGATACTATAGAACAGTAATCAAATAGTAAGACACTATTTGATGTCTTAGTGGGGACAAATACTAACCCTTTCAAAGAGGATTTGGCCATTGAGCAAGAATTTATCTTCTAGCTTTCTCTTTTCATCAAGATGAATGAGGTGGAATAAAATATGGATTTATTGACTTTGGGGACTGGAAATAGTAAAAGTTGTTCTTTTTTTCAGTAAATTAAACAGAAATTACTCAGAAGATAGAGTATGTGTGTAGTCCATTTCTTCTTGTGACTTTTCAAACCATAAATGAATGTTTTGGAATGAAATACTTCTGATTAGCCAGCAGAAATAGTTATTTAAATAAAAAAATAATACTGGTTTTCATTTAACACTTTTCTGGTTTCCATTCTCCTATTTATACCAGTATGAACTAAATCAAATAGATAGGTTCCAGAGACAGAGAGAGAGTCTTAAAGCAAAAGGCCCTCTGAGCAAGCAGTAATAGCATACAACAATTGTCTAAGTGAACMGCATTAAAGGAAGAGATTGGGCACAAAAGAAAACAGGAAGAGGTTGTTAATATTTTTCACTATTCACTTCACAAAAAATTTTTGTCTTTTAGGGGGCTTTTTCTATTTTTATTTTTCTGACAGTTTAGTTTCTCTATTTTCTGATCTTTCTAGGAACAGGAATGTAAATGGGGATATGTCAGAGAAAGGAACATTTCTTAAGACCATGATTTTGTAGTGCTTACCAAGGAAAATGCTGCAATTCAATACAATGCAGCAATGCAAGAGATGAGATGCTGGGAAATGATGAGTGTGAGAAAAAAAACAGAGGTGGCCCTTTGGACAGATTACTATAAAATGAGTCTATGTCCCTTTTATTGACATACTTCAAGAAAATTGCTGTATGGCAGGTCATGAAATTCCAGTATAGATGTTTTCATGTTTATGAATGTATGTGTCCACAAAATCACAGAAATACAATATATTTTGAGTGAGAGGAAAGGAATTTCCTCTCTCTTTTAAGCTTGCCTTTCCTGCTCTACATATATAAAAACTCAGACTGAAGCAAAGAGTTTTGGAACATACACATATTGACAATCAAAGCCTAAATAATAAAATAGATTATAGATTTACTCACTATTAGAAATAATGCTTTCTAGGACATTTACGGATTAGTATGTGCAAGCATAATCCCCTAAAAATTCTTCAAGGTTAGTTATATGGGAAAGGCCAGGGTAGACATAATTAGTTTTATTTTATTCCTGCAAACAAATAAATAAATATTTGTTGGGGGAAAAAAAATGCAGGTTGTGATTCACTAGGTAGTCTGTTGCTCTGCTTTAGGTTGGGGTATTTTTACACTATCACAATAACCCATGGTTCTCCATATCTTACATAAAAGTAATTTCAATCAGAAGAAATTAAAAGAAAGCAGCAAGTGAGCACCTGGTGGCAGAGAGATGTGCGTATTCCGTTATGTAGTAGGCATGGGTGTTTTATGTATATGTTTTTCTTCAACATAATCAGCCTCAGAGGGACCATTGAGACCCTGCTGAATGCCCTACGAAGGGCATGTATGATCTCTTAACAGTTTGATGCTGTTATGACATTTAAGTCCAATTTATTTCATCTGCATTATGATGGAGGAAATACCAGGGAGCCATGGTAACTTTAAAGTAATTTAAATTCCTTAGAAGATTTCGTTTTGGCTACAGCTAACTAAATTAAGAAAGATTTATTTAGCGAACTGCAGATATTATCTAGGGCGTCATATTTGCCATTGTAATGAATTATATGGTTAAGCAAAAACTATAAAAGGTCACTTTTTGTTGTCGTTTTGTTTTACAATGATAAACGTAAATGTTGGCACAGATTATATATATGACATATTCAGATGGGCCATAATTGTTAGTAAATTGCTTAATGAGTAAATAAATCTTTTAAACTCTTTGTTCTTCAATGCTGAGATACTTTCATGCAAATAGAGTTCATCAGTGACAGATCAGAACTGGTCTGTATGTGACTATGAATAACTTTGTATAATTTAATGCACTGTCTTTTGTAATTCTTCAACTCACTCCTTACTGTAACAAACAGATTTAACTGTCAGATTACAGTGTTTAAATGACTAAAGCTATCATGTAGCCATATATCTTTATAGGTCATTTTTTACTGTGAGAATCGCCAAACGACTTATTTACTAAGCTTCTTGACATTCCATTGACTTTATCACACTGAAGACTGAAATGTAGGTAAAATTAATTTTCTTTAACAGTTTTGTTCATGGGAGAAGAAAGCGCTCCTTCTGTTCAACTGCTTTAGGCTTGCTTCTTGGATTCAGAAAAACAACGTTGGTATAAACTGCTGTCTTAGGCTTATAACCTCATCCAGCTGGCATCCAGAGGCTATAAACGTCAAGGTGCCACTCAAAGTGATGAACTTAATAAGCACATACCAGGGATGATATTAGCTCTAACATTGCCAATGAATGCAGGCTGTTATGAAAGTTTTTGTGGACTTGCATTCCTTGGCCAAAAAAAAAGCTTTTACTACAATCCATAAACCAGTGTAAATAATAGCCATTGGCCCTCAAAGATGTCTGTATATTAATCCTATTAAGTAGTTACACCTTTTATAACTGCATGATGAAATGGAGCTGACAGGTTAACTTACATTATGTGTAGAGCTTAAAGCATTTTTTTCTTCAGTATTCTCCATTTTAGATCTGTAGAAAAAGCATTATATAAGCAATGTATTAGTAAAAGAAAACACACTTTTCAAAATATTTACATTTAATCAATCTTGCATTTCAATTAAACTTATAATTACTTAACAAACAAATTAGACATGATTCAAAATAAAATATGAAATATGCACTTTTACCTTTAGTCCTTAAATGAATCATGATTTCTTGTCTGAAATAAAAACACAGTTTCATAAGCATCTGTGTCACAAAAACATCTGGGTAATATTAGAGTTACTTCCAAAACTGGTTATTGTAATACATTAACTTGTGTCAGCTGGGACACAATTACAGCATCCCAGTCTTTTTAATGTATAAGCTAAATTACATATATCTCTTAAAATACCTTTTATATCAAATATGCAGTTTACTAAGCTGTAAATGCATTTAAGGTTATATATACATGTCTACAAATATGTCAGTTTATATTATTTAGACCAAAATTTTCATATTTAGTATTTTTAAGTCTTTCAAAAAATTAATTATCTATGTGCATTTTCCTTCATCCACCAATCTTTCAATATAATAGATGATGTAACACATTAAAGCTAACACCATTGATGTTTGTACAAATGATAGCTACCATGAATTAGAGATGTAATTAATTTCTGGAAGAATTTAAATTCAGCTTTTACTGAAAACCGTCACTGGATGTTCTTAATATTTATGCACAGTCAGAGGGAGAACTAGAAGTTTGGTGATTTTTTTTTTAAATGACAGGTCAAAATTCTTTCACATGCAGAGGACTATAATCTGTTGTGAGAACTTATATGGCATTGAAGACTGGTCTCCACAGAACTGCATGTCGCTCTTTGTAAAGAAACAACATTTTAAACCTGATCCTTACCCTACTTATAATTGCATTTAAATATTGTGCTAGTTGGTGCATAGATCACATTCTGGTAACCTGCACCTCCTGCTTATAYTTTTGTCTTTTTCTTCTATTTGATTCTAGACTCCTTTTGAAAGTAACTACATGTTCTGGCAAACTAGACACCAATAAACTTCATGGGGGCAGAAACTAGACAGTCCAGTTCCACCTATAGGGCACTGTMGCCCACTGGTGATTTTACATCCATAGGGCTAGTTCAACTCAGTTCATCAGCTGAGAGCTGAGAATCCATTTGCAAATGCCCAGGCTTACTGACTTAGAGACTGCCCAGAGGGTATCTAGATGACTGATTCCAAGAAGCGAAGTGGAACACAAAGTTACTTTTATATTCTGAACAAAAATATCATCTCTGCGGCTTGACAGCTGAATGTTATCCAGCCAACCAAAACTATGTGTTCATTCACTGTCTTTGCTATTAGATTATCACTGCTGCTACACCTTTGAAAAGCACTACATACATCTTTCATTTTCTCTCTTCCTGAATAAACAGGCTCCTGATAGCTGAAATCCCTGCTGATCCGCTAACATAAGGAGGTAGATATGGAAGGATGGGAAGAGGAAAGCTTCAGACTTGAGTAAGAAATGCCTCAGCTATGCCATGACACAGTGACCAAAAGTCTTTTTTAATAGAATTGAATTATGTGATTTCTAAAATGTTTTTTTGAGTAKAATTAGCAAACATCCTATTGCTACAAAATAGCAAATCTTTCTTTTAAAGACAAAAAGTTGGTAATAKGTGTTTAATTATACAACAAGACTTTTGTGTCTGGATTTTTTTTTTTTAATTACATTTCTGCTTTGGGTTTCATATGCAAATATACATATAAATAGATTATACATTAGACAGATTTGTTACAGTAACTGAGAACCAAGAAAGCTATCTGATTGATACACACTGAATGAAAAGAAAGAAAATATTCAGTAGAGGGTAAGCCAAGGGAACAACTAGTAATGCATGGACTTGAGAACAAATTAATTTATATTATAAGCATTTATAATTTATATTGTGAGTTTTTCTTATCAAAAATTATACAGAACTTTTGCTATGTGAATAGATATGAGATGGACACTGTCTGTTGTATCCTGTGTCCCAATAGCTCAAACTACTTGGGTTATACCTGATTAGCGATATAAACGGTATAAGTAATGGGAGAACAATGTCCCTAGCAAAGTTTTCTAATTATTTTATGTACTCATCAGGCAGTAGTTCTCAAGATATATAGTCTACAATATCCCGGAAGATAAGTAGATATTATTTCAGAAAACAATATTGTTATGATAATTGATTTTATTGATGATGAGGATGTAGAAGATACTTCTTGATGTTCCAGTAAGCACATGATTATCCTCCTCTACACAACTGAGTATTTTGGTGCTGTTAAAGACCTTTAGGCATTTCATACTCCAGAGTTCTAACCATTTCCCAGTAAAACCCTGGCAATGTACATTCTAATACCTTACAAACAAAGTACTGCCCGCCTTAGTTTAGGAAAATGCAAGTTTATAGGTTGCTCATTTGAGAGTGCCACTATATTTAACAGAGCATTAATATTGTATTGGAAGAATCGTATAAAAATTAATGTGCACTTTCTATAATGCAACAAAAATGAAAGGTGCAATTTGTCCTATTATACTTGATTTATTACTATACAGTAAGGAGAAATTAAATACAAGGTAAGACATACTTTTATTGTGTTTGTTTTGGAGTGTATGGTTTTATGTTCATAACAGAAAAGGTACAGTTTCACAATTAAGAAAGACCATCACTTCATTTAAATGTCCATCCTAATTCAGAGATTAATTCAAGACAGGTATTTGGGGAAAAGAAAAACAGCTGCATGTAATAATGGAAAAATGCATTGTAATTGGTATAATTCTGTATCATGCACAGAATTGATTAAAGATGCTGAATCTATGAAGGGAAAATGTACTTGGGATAAGGCTAAGGAAAAGAAGTATTTTTAATGTGTCAATTAGAAGTTAAAGAATTTGAACAATAACTATTGGCCTATGAAAGAAAGAGCTGGTAAAATTGATGTGTGATGCAAACAGAAGTCTTCAATAACTATTCCGTGCTATATTTGCAAAGAAGTGGAATGATATGATGAACTCTTTGGGGCATTTTTTTCTGTTTATTTGAAAAAGATAGAAAAGAATGGAATAATATTAAAAGAGCAAAATGTTGCATCCATTAATCTGTAAAGATCTAAGGAACATTTACATCTCAGAAGAGATGACTCCAGATTTTTATGGCCTACAGACTATTTTAAATAAATCCTGGGAAATCCAGAAGTGAGCTGACTACAAGTTTGCTTAATTAAATTAATGTAGAGACATTGCTATACAACATATTTTGACTCAAATAAGGTTTTTATTTAACACTGAATTAAAATAGCCCAGTTTATTATCAGAATCAGAATCAGAATCGTGGAATGGGTGAGGTTGGAAGGGACTTCTGGAGGTCATCTTGTCCAACCACCCTGCTCAAGCAGGGCTGACTAAAGCCATTTGYCCAGGACCATGTTCAGATGGTTCAGATGGTTTTTGTGTATCTCCAAGACTGGAGACTCCAAGGATGGATGAGTCTTAAAAGAACTGAAAACATTGAGTGTCAGAACTCAAAAGTCACTACTGATGAGAAATCAACATAGAACTGAAGTTCCTCACGGAGTTCTGTAGGGATTGATATCAATATAATTCAGAATTTTCATTAATCATATGGAAGTGAATATAAAATCAGTGTTTATAGAATTATTAAAGCTTGGTGAAATGTTAAGAAATGATGAATGCAGTTAACTGCACAGTAATATGGCTCATCTGAAAAAACTAACCCATTCAAATAAAATTCATTTAATGTAAGGCAAATGTGGAGATGCAGATGCACAAGCAAGGAATATAAGTCATTACTGATTTTAATGGAAACTGAAAGCAGATAAATTAAAATTGGAGATAGGAAAGGAAAAGCCCCTATTTTTGAAAGAGTGTCTGGCTAACTAACAAGACCTAATAGGAAATAGCTTTCATGACAAATATTTCCAAAATATACTGGTTTTCCTTCCAACCTAGTCTAGACTGAACAATCATTTTTAAGTAGAATTATTTCTCCTCTCTATCAAAACTGTGGATTGTTCTTTTGACACGCTTTATTTCAGTTCATACTTTTATTTATTTTGTGTCAAAGAAATGGAGAAGAAATCTGTTTTAGTCATGAAAACATTAATATCTGTTTTATCTCAAAAAAAAGTGTGGTTGAAAGAAACCCTTTAGTGTAAATGACTGCAATACCATCAGACTGGCATTACCCGATGGAAAAAAAAAATCATGCCTACCTCTACTGATTAGTTGTTGATACATGTTATTAACATAAATTCAGTGGGTCCAGATGTCTTGCAATCGTTTGGCTTTCTTTTTGGAAGACGTGCTTCTGTTTGACAGAAGATAGCAGATCAAATATAAGGGTAACTTGGTGAAATGTAATGACCTGAGATATACAGACAGCCAGGTTATATGATCTGATCATCCCTTCTGGCTTCGGATTCTATAAAAATCTATTAATCTTTTATACCCAAGGCTAATGCAAGTGCAGCCATTAGACCAAGACTTATTTGCAACAGACTACCACAGGGGAAATATAAAATTTACTTGAAATGACCTTTCAATTCTGAAGTTCAATTTGTCCACTATTGCATGTCTTTTAACCTCTAGACATGTCTTTCTTAGTCCAAAAGAGGGATCTCAGGAGACAGAAGGCAGCAAAGACAACAAATACTAATTTTTATACTTACAAATGCTTTCAGTCCCCTCTGGGCTAGCAATAAAAAAGTCAACCGGGATCGGTTCAGAGTCCAGCTCTTAATACCATAGCAAGACAAATCTTTCACACTCAGGTGAGTATCAGACAGAAGGGGATTACCAGCTGATAAGGCAAGTTTAATGTAAGCAATGTGCAGTCCATAATGTTCCACACAGGTAAATTCTGTTCAAATACACTTGTTCCATGTGCCTTAAAATGTGAAAAAAATATGAGCATCTTTTTGGTTTAAATGAACCTGAACTACTTTATTGAAAATTTCTGCCAGCCAAATACATTCATGTCAGTGATCTTAGATTCTAATTAGCTGGGCATGCTGCCAATAGCTTACATACTTTGAAGAAAGGCCATAGCAAATCCATAAGTCTCTTGCCATATGATGACGAGACACAGTATGAAAGGTCAGCACATGATTTCTAAGACTCTCTTTTAAGAAGAGGATCTGTATTAGACATTACTTTGTGAGCAGAGCTGACAAACTAAAGTTGGTCAGAGTAGCTGACTGAGGGTTTGGGGTTTTATTTTTCTCTTCCCTTGTGGTTGTTTTATAAGTGGGCTTGTGAAACATTATCATAGTAGACAGTAATTCAGTAACTATGAAAGTGTAGTATTTCTAAATGCAAGTAACACATTCTACATTACATGATATTCATACTACTCGATACATTGAATTTACTTTAGAGTAGATCTACATTCACAAAGCAACAGAATAAAGTTTTCCCTATAATGGAGAAAGCTTACATCGCAAAATAAATCATTATTTCTGTCAAGACAAGGGGATGGGACTGCTACTCTGCACTGGTTGTAAAAGTGAGGGACACAGTACAGAGGGATGGGATGCATCATATTAAGCCCCAAAACATACCTTTCTGCAAGAAGCTCACAGTAGAGCCCGCACAGATGCCCACAGTAAGCTAGTACCTCCGGTTAACTGAAATTGCTGTTACAATAAAGTCCTGCCACTGCACTGCTATCTATCTCAATGGTAAGGAAGGTGGGAGGAGGCAGTTACTCCAGGGTTTCTTGGATTTATGTATCTAACTTCCAGTATTCAGTCTGAAAAAGCTAGACTGTAAAAGTCAGTGTTAGGAAGGGGATTAGTTCTTCCTTTACTTCTCTAAATCACAGTCTCACGCTACCAAGCTGCTGTTGCTTCCAGCCAGGCACCACTCCATCTATTCAACAACTGAGGTGATTCAGCTCCAGATTGCTATCTGTTGGGTAACTTTAGGGGGAAAATCAGTAATAAACTCTTGATCCTGGTGATGAGTTTTCCTCATTTCACATTCTCAAAGATAACTTTCCAGGTGGAAGCAGTGAACTCTGTGAAGTTTTTAAAGTGAAAGCTAAGAAACTTCTCTTTGATCCTTCATGCCCTAAGTGACGACCACAACTCTGGATGTTTTGATGACACTGAAGGAATACTAGTTTTGCTATCAGCCAGGCAAGAAGGATCAGCAAGCAAGCAACTTTCAGTACGAGGCATATCATCTTGGTCCTTCTTATTTTCAGCTATCAGTGAAGTGAAACACACATGAAGTTAAGGTCAGGCCAACACATCTTAACTACATTAAATAACATTTAAATTTTTTCTTATGTGCGTGCCATTTATTACTTTTTCATAATTTCTGATACAGCCTGTAGTACAGCAAATTATATGCAACATAAAGGAAAACACATATATCTAGAAAGAATATTGCCCAGACAAAACATTCTGTGGGCAAAGCAACTTGTTCTTACAGGGGTAAGGCAGCAGAGACTTTTTCCTTTCAAATTCCCTTTGTTCAAGTGAGAAATGTTGGTAAGTAACATAGTTGGCTTAGGCTTGCGTTACCAGATTTGATTTAACAAATAAGGACAAAAGAATCAACAACAACAACAAATACTCTTAAAGCATGATTGCCAGAAGAATATGACTTTATTTTCTTATGACTCATCTGTGAAGTCTTTGTTTACCTTGCTAATCATCTGTTCAAGGTCTGATCTTTCTTCTCCCAGTGCTACTTGTATTATTATTTTTTTTTCTATAAGAAGTTCAAAGACCTCTTTCAATCTTTCAGGTGATTTAAACATTACCTCTGCCTACATCTCTCCATCTTCCTGCTCCTTAGAGTCTTTCTGAATTTCCTTCATCCCTTCTCTTTCCATTCTCATACAAGACTTGTTTCTGTCATACTGACCGTTACAGCTGGATGAACCATCCTGTGCAAAGAAACTCTTGCAAGAAACTGTGTGTTTCTTAACACAGATACTGGACTGACTGTGAAATTGTTTTCAGAAAAGGAATTTATTTCCATTTGTCACACACAAGGCATATACGGCTGTATGCCAGATATATGAAAGGATCAATGGCTCATGTCATGAACTGTAAAATAGGTCATGTCATTGCCCTGAAGCTGGTGGTTTTGCGAACAGTGCCACCAAAGGTGACACCCTGCTGATTCGCCTTTGAGGATGGGCATCCATGCAGATGCACTGATCATTCCTGCCTCAACTGCCACCTGTAGATCCTCAAATGCATTATGTTGTAATGTATTCTATTTGCTAGCTTGCTTCGTTTTATGTTCTCTGACTGAAAGTCCCTGGAGTCTTTGTTTATAAGCAAACTGTCTAATGTAGAGCATTGTATTCATTCTCTGCCTAAAGGATCTGAATTTATGAAAGTTGAACATGAAAATCAAAGTGTCAAGCCACTGATTTCATCTGTGATGAGTATAAAAGGTCCAAAACCATACACATACATGTTTACATATATACATAAATATATATACATATAAATATATATACACATAAATATATACACATATATTTACGTAGCTTTCAAAAATTTAGCATACCACTCTGACACCAAAGTCTGACCACATATATATGCAATAGCACCCCTTAGAGTGAGGAATAAGGATATATACATCTTTAGGAAGAATTTATCCTATTAAGTATTTCCTATATCTTTTTTCATAAGAGATAAGGCTTACTTAAATCAAGAGTCTATAATAACTTCCTTTAAATGTAAGTATGTTATAAATAAACTAATAAAGAATATTAAAATATAATTAATCACATCCAGTTGCATTTGATGAAGTTAAAATGAATCATATTTCAACAAACAAGGCAACTATATGTAATGTTATTTAACAAGATGGTTCAACACTTCAGTTCTCTTTCTGGATATGTCAAGTAGAAATAACACATTTCCAAACAAGAAGAAACTTCATTTTACACATACACAGGTATTTATCAAGTTCCTTGTGCGCATGATATTACTGAGATTGATATGAACGAGCAAGATCATATCGAGTAAATCATAAGCATTCTCCTGTAGCATTACTCTATAACACTGGGTATTTATAAATATTATGAAACATTAACACAGATTATGCCAATGAAGCACCCAGTGCTTCTCTTTGAAAAAGCCCTATTCCTACATAAATCTGAGTTTCCAGCTCTGATGTGTGTGTTAGATCACATATAAAGTACTGTGTCCAGCTTTGGGACCCCCAGTGCAAGAAAGATATCAATAAAAAGGAATGAGTCGAGGGGATGAAGCTGATCGGGCGTGGAAGCACTCACGCTGTCAACAGAGGCTGCAAGACTGGGGTTTGTCTGGCCCGGAGAAGGGATGGCTTCATGGATGATATAAGAGGAGCCCCCCAGTACCTACAGGGTGGCTATTAAGAAGACCCAGTCAGGTTCTTCACACTGGTGCATGGTGGCAGGATGACTGGTTTTCTCTTTCATTTCATCAAAGCTGTTGTTTCCTTTTTTAATCATATTTATGAAGTGACAGAGAAAGATGAAAAAGTTTTATTCGGAACAAACATAGAAATAGAGAATCATAGAAAAAAGATCTCTGTGTAGAGGAAGCAGTGGTGGATATAGAAAGAAAGGAGGGGTATGGCTTCTTGGGAGAAGGGAAAATATTCACAGAGACATCTACATTACTATGAGGTTTTCCTCAAAGTCAAAAGTCTGGGTATTCCTGAGGCTTGCCAATCTCAAACCATTTTGTTTGTTATCATTAACTGTCAGCATGTGAACAATTGTTGCTACTTTTCCTTCCATAATCCCATTTGCTACTGAATCCTCCATAAACTTATTTTCTGGTTATACTATGCATATTTAATTTTGCTATCTATACCATGTTAGGTCTTGTGTTCTCATTTGTGGTAGGCTGTATGTGCTGAAAATTAGATCTGCACCCAGTGCACCTGGATTTCTTGAAATACATTTCTTTGAAGGATTTATACTTTTTGTATGGTTTGTGGTTGTTTTTTTTTCTATTATTCACTGAAGCAAACAACGAATCATGCTAGAAATGAAAAAAAAAATCCCAGCCCCACAGAATGTAATAAGATGTTATGCAATGTACAGGAATACTAATCATGGTGTTTTCAAACATTCTTGTTTACTCCTTGATCGATTTCCAACATTCAGCTAAGACTAAAATAGAGATGACAAATAAAGCTAGCTTCCTATATAGCCATAAGCCTTCATGTGTTTAGAAGTCCCTTTGGACACTTAAAAAATGAAGACAATATTGAAGCTAATAGCAGTATGATAATTTACACCGTTGAGACCTGTTCCAGGAGGCTTGTGGAAGAATACTGCTGGTTACCCTTTTCTTTTCTTTAACGTCTGATTTGGTCCTAGTACTTTACTTACCTATGCATAAACAAAATATAGTCTGTCTTATCTTAAAAAGAACAGACACACATTTCACTGCCTTTTTTTTGTGTGTGTGTGTCATTTTCACCTCTAATTTCAGTGAATATGTTGTAGCACTGAATAGTTATTTTCTCTTCCAGATCCATCTGGACTATTTCCAGGCTAGTTTTACCCCTTGTACTCCACCAGACTGTTCTTGATCAAGTCTATAATAACCTCTGGTAACCCAAAACTCAGAACCATACTTCTCAGTAAGTCAGGTGCCTTTGGTAATGGCCCCCTTCCTGAAATCTTATTATCCACTCACTGATGCTGTCATCTCTTAACTCTTTTTGAACAACCTGGCTCATTCTTTTGAGATGTCTTCTGAGCTGTATTTTTATTCACTATTCAAAGCTTAGCAGCAGTTGCATTGGTCTCTCACTGGTTTTCTTCTTCTGACATAAATGTTAAGTCCCATGCCACCTTTCAGCAGATGACAAAACAGATGTACTCCTAATTGGTACACATTTTCTCATTTTTTACTTTTACAGGTAGCACCTTTCATCAATACCCATAACCCAGATGATATGCTAAGTGTAATCTGAAAATCCAGATTCTATATGAGTCAGCACATCCAAGTAGTTTGCACATCTACGATATTTGCCTTCCATTTCCATCCAGGTGGTGAAATCTCTCATCTAGGCACTTATCAACTCACATCTCAATTTGTGTCATGTTTTCTACAACCTTGAAAAATACAGTTCTTTTCCACTCATGTATATTGAAAGGGCTCAGAGGACTTGTCTGTGTGGTCTTTTGCAGACTGACATGACTGAGCTGAGTCAAACAGGAGCTGATCAAAAGTGTATGTGTAACTGCAGGACTTACTAGCTTAAGCCGAATGGCTTGTGGCTGATTCGGGGAGTCTCTCACCTCTATCTACCAAATACCTCATCGTCATAACACACACATCAGAGCTGGCAACTCAGATTTATGTAGGAATAGGGCTTTTTCAAGAGCTGACACAGACAGTAGACCAGCTTCATTCCTCTCTAATTCCCTAGGTATTAGGGCTGACTAGCTGCATGAGGCAAATAAACATCATCTCAAAAGCGTATAATGGGGTACATTACTGCTGCTCTCCCAAACCCTCTGGAAGCTACCTTGACCTTTCAAGAAGAATATCCCTCAGTTCACCAAAATTAGCTCTCCATTACTCACAACGGATCACAGACTTGGCTTCCCTCATAAGCTACCTTTATTCATCTCACTGTTGTGGTGCTCAGTTGTATATTAATCTATTGCCAATATCCAAATTAATAACATATTTTTAGTGTAAAACAATCCTGGGTTGTTTTTCTTCCTTTCTTTTGTGGAAAAAAAACAGCAAACCAACAACCCAAAGCAAAACTCAAAACAAACAGACCCCTTCCCTCCCCCCCCTAAAAAAACCCCACTCCAAAACCTCCAGAGGTTTTAGAAACATTTTATTGATTTTAAAAAGTGCTATAAATTTTGAAGTGTATTTATTTGTTCTGATTTTTTCCTACAGAACATGCTAGTAAGAGAATTAGAAACTTCCTAGAAATTATACTTTCAGGAGAAATCCTGAATACATGCTTGGAAATTAGGTTTTAAAAACTATCCAAAGGCTATTGGGAAAAGATTGTTTAAATATAAATACGAAATACTATTTAAAATCTATTCTGACTCTTCAGACATAAGTTCTTTTTTTCAAATCCTGAAGAGCAAAACCAGCAACAAATCTGCTAACGTTATGAATCAGTCCTCTGACCTTTTAAGTTGAATGTGTCAGCTTTGCTGAGACTTTAATTTCACTGCTTTATATCTGAGAAAACCTTACGTCAGATGGACATGTTATAGAGTTGTGCATAGTATATACCTATAAAATAACAATATATTTTTCTTATATATATATGTTATGTTTATTCACTCAATATAGCTGATCATTGGAGAGTTGGGACCTGTCATTTTATAACTGTTGAACTGTTTCATATAGTATTTTCCCCTGTTTTTGTTATCTTCTTTGTAGCATTTAAACTGTTGCGGCCTTTCCAAGTACAAACTTTCCCTCCTCCCTTACATTCTAGTCATTCCTTCCTCACCACAGAGTCAGGTTTTTTAGAGCTGGTTTGAGTTTTATATTTCTGCTTTGACCGGGCACCAAATTCAGATCACAACGTGGCTTGGGGGTTGGGGAGGGGGATCAGCTGTTGAACTACATCTGTATGACTGGCAGGTAAAATCACTCACCCAAAAAGCAACCTGTCTTCCCCAGACGGTGGGTCAAAGCTTTCTTTAGCAAATATTGGCCATTTCATTCAGTGACTTAAATACTCCTCTCCCCTCCCACACATAGTCTCAAAGATAATTTCCAGAGGTCTAGTTATTTAAAATCTGTTAAAAAAGCACAGGAGAAAGCAACTCCTGCCATATTTAAAGCAATTACA
The DNA here is from genome assembly GCA_030449065.1 of Oceanodroma leucorhoa. Taxonomy (NCBI): domain Eukaryota; kingdom Metazoa; phylum Chordata; class Aves; order Procellariiformes; genus Oceanodroma; species Oceanodroma leucorhoa. Next base: position 10,837,540 of record JASVER010000005.1, read on the forward strand.
CAACCTGAAAAATTACTGTAACTAGTCCAGGTTTTGCATAATTTCATTTTCAGAAATGTGTTGATATATACATACATATGCAAGAATTAATATTAATCCATACGTTTTTATTGGATCTTTTGTTATGGAGGATGAAAAAAACTTCACAAATACAGGCAAGTATTTTCAACACACTTGGTACGAGTGTAAGCCTCACTTCCCAGCTGAGGAAAGGGAACAACAACAAACTTGCCAAAGCTAGGAAAAAGTTTGCAGACGTGCTATATGCTGCAATTCAACCTGACCCCTGTAACTGTGTGAGTGATGGCAAAGGGGCAGAGGGACGTCAGCCGTCTCCTTCCCTCCGTCACATTAGTCAGTAGATACCTGTAGCTGATGAGAGATTGCCAAGGACTAGGAATAGCTCTGTTTATTTTATAGCCATGGTAATTCCCACTCTTCCTAAAAAGAGAATATCCATACAGGCATCTATGAATACACCGCTCCCACACACAAGCATCACTGCACCGTGGCATTTCTCTCATGGGTGTTTTAGGGATATACAAAGCAGCTCTTACCCTACTCTGGATGAAAAATGGGCTGACTACAGCCTCACAGTTAAAATGCAGGAACGAGGGTTTCAACAGGCTGCTCAGATTTATTGGGAAGACTTCAAAACATGGGGAAAAAAACAAAGGTGCTTTGTCACACAAAACTATTACTAGTGATTGTTTCATACTTCATTTCCAACATTGTTCAAGTATTATTTTAATATTTATGAAAAAAGAAAATTATTAAATGCTTAAAAAACTCATATCATTGGTACCACCATCTTCAAACTACCAGTCGGATAAGCATGTTTCTGCCTCTTAAGGTGCAAAATTCTGCTGCAAAACTGGACTAAATGGTTAATTTCTCCCAGGTCTTAGTCTTTGGCTTTTACATGGGATTTAGCAGCAACAAAAAGAAATGAGAATAAAATTGCTTTCCAGTTTTTTTTCTCCTATGTAAGCAGAGTTTGCAAGCAATTTAGAGAAATGTTATTAACAAGAGAACAGGGGATACCTGAGAGAGTACTTTTTAGTAAATTCCAGTCCACATGGAAAAACAAATCATTGAGAACCATTCTGCTAAGCTCTTCTATTAGTTAAGGACTAATAGTTATGATAGCAACATGCAAAACAATTTTGGCACCTTAGTGCTGCAAATTCTTGCGAAATAGTCAACTAATTGACAATAAGGGTGCATTTGTCATCACATAACTTCATTTACTTAACTTTTTTCATCAGGGCTATCTGAGAATACATACATACCATAAATGTTATATTTACCTCAATCCAAGATAACCAGTCATTTCAGAAATGATACATCCATTTCATAGGGCAGGAGGGCCACCAAAAGCATGAACGTTTTTTSTTAACTTCACATGTCATTACAGTTTTGGATGGTTGATTTCTGGTCTTACACAAACAGAAATATTGTTTTTATCATGTCTGAAAGTATAAAAACAACTGTCACCCAGAAGAAATACCCAGAAAACTGTGCAAGCACCGAAGAGCAGATGTCCATGCTAGCAAGGATTTAATCCACAGCCAGGAGACAACAGTATAGCTAGCAACAAGCTAAAGCTGTAAACAACTTAGTTTTCCTGTTCATCAACAACATTGTTTCAGAATCGTGCAACCTCTAAATATTTAGTAACAGCCTTGAAAAATATCAACTATGCTGTACAAAAATGCGTGGGAGAGGTGGCCTAATTAGCCAAGGTTTCTCTGATTTTACTGCCTTCTTGATGAAGGAATATAAAAATCAATGTTTAAGTATGTTGTGACCACAACTATAAAACCAGTGTAATGGTGAAGGCTAGTTTTCTGATAAACCTTAAAACTTCAAAGGCATGGAGATGGTATGAAGACTTGAGCCATTCGCATGTTTAAGATGCTTCAGATCTTTGTTTATGGACTTATTAGTAAACAAGTTTCGTTTCTCTCGAATATATGCACTTGTGATTGCCAAAATCTGTCAAAATCAAAGTTTCATTAAAAACTGAAGTAGGGGGGAGCTAATGGGAAGACCATAGAGAAGGATTTCCTGGCTGCTTATCAGATATCTGTATTTGTTTTCTTTTAATTTGAAAACTATTTTTGTGCAGAATTTCAAACAACGAAATCAATGTTCACATTCATTGAAATAGCTAACTAGTAAGAGATATGTATTGTTTGTATACTTTTTTGTGGGAGGTCAATAGGTTAATTACACAAGCAAAACCTCTAAATTGTCTAGAGACTACTGAACTGTATAAATAAACAAAGTATTCTGCAAAGTGTATTTAATGTCCATGCAATTTATTCTTTTTCATTCAGTCGTATTGCTGAAAGAGCAGTGGGGATTTTTGTAGCAATTTTCTGTGCTTTCTGCTTGAGAAAGTCTGCAGCCTCAGTCATTTGTATTTGAAGTTGATTAGGATGAAGTCAGAGTGCTCACATTTTTTTAACAGCTTCTGAGAGTGTTTAGCTCAGGGGCAGGAAGAAGAAAAACAAATATTCCTTACAAATATTTTGTCTTGAAAGCATTTCCCTAGAAGTACAACAGTGTGTGTGGTCAGATGGAAAAGGCATACTCAAGTCTACTGATAGACATGTCTTCAGACACCCAGTAGTTAATGAATGCAGTCCTTGATTAAAGTCTACCTGAGAATTTAGATTAAACTTCTGTAGAAGCTTATAATTTGTGCTAAAATGGTTAGAAACTTACAAAGTAATACTGACGTTAACTGTATGATGAGAAACTAAGTTTAAAAATTATATAAAAAATCACTAATTTCCAGGAGGGTTTCTGTCTATTTAAACAAAATGTATTTTCAAATTACAGTATAACATAGACTGTATTTTCTTATTGGTAGCAGCAGTGATGCTTAAAATATGCTAGCACTGACAGTAATTGCAGTTTCAGTTTGCCCTGGGAATTACCTAAACTAAACTCAGGCCATCATGTATTTCCAGGAGTGTGATACTAAAGCAAAACTTGAAACTGAATTCATTTGCTTTGCATGAAGTGCGCAGTTAAGCAAGTGCATGCTCATTCAACAAATGTCATGCTAGTTTTTTTCTTTAAAAAGATCTTGCATGGAAACACAAAGTTTTCAGGCAAAAGAACAGAAACCCATGGCCAGTTCATGCGAGGAACATATGAACTTCAGCATTAACAGGCTCTAAAATGAAAATATCCAGGCCAAGGCAGCAAGGGTTCTCTTCATAGAGAAACTCAAGAAAGTCTTTAAATTTAGCTTCTCTCCAGTTAATTCCTTTAACACTATGCATATTCAAAACTTCTCAGCGGGGGAAGATATTTTCAGTACTAAGAAACGTAGAAAAAGCATTGCTCTAGGAAATTAGATTTGTTCTTGTAAGTACTTTAATTCTGAAAATTTCTCCCTCCCCTTTTTTTATCTTGTGGGATGATATTGAAAATCACAGCTTTATCTTTTATCCGGCATTTGTTATGACTCCTGTGTCACAAGGGCAAACAGTAGTCATCATTAAACTTACAGTAACTTGCAATTTATATTCTAATATGTATGATGACTGTTACTTTAGAGGCTGTGTTTTGGTGAGACTGTTCTCCATTTGAATTGTTACTTCACCTATCTTAGCAGTTGTTACCTTATCGGAAAGTCAAAAAGTGAAATTTCATTTAAAAAAAAAGTCTGAGCGGTGGCAATGTGCTGTCCCTTGTGTATAGTTTCTTTCTTGTTTTATGCATGAAAGATGGAACAATGATATCGCACAAATAAATTATATTCTGAGGAACACAGAATCAACCCTAGTATATAACAATATAACCTACTATTAAAAATTACTTCCCCCTCCTTATATATTTCTTTTACCTGTATGAATTTATCATGATGCATTTTCATTTTCTGCATTTGATACATTCTCAGCAATCTGATACCTGTCATGACTGATACCTGTGCAATTTTGAAGATTTAGTGTTTATGAAAGTAAAAGCTAGGTAGTCTATTGGACTGTTTTGTGGCAATACAAGCCAGCAGAGAAGGCAACCTCTCGTTCTTCTGACAATGTGAGCACGATGAGATTAAATACCATATTTTTTACACATGCACTAAAAACTTCACTGTGGTAGAATGACCACTATAAATCTGAACATACCCAACTGATGTGTTGAAAGTGGTCACTTTTCAAAACAAATGACACTCAAAAATTCTCAAATTTTCACTTTCATAGTTTAAAATTTTTTGCATTTTATTACTCAAACAAGGGACTCTTGTTAATTATGGTGATCTATGCAGATTGGCACCAGCCGCATATGCATGTTCCCCAGCTTCTTATAGACATTTATTGTTATATGGCTACAAATTGCACAGCTGTCACTCTCTTTTATGGTCTGAGCCATATTATTTGTGTTATTTATATCAAGTAAACATCTTATCTTGTTCAAAGGGAAACAATGAAATCTTTTTTGCTAAGATACCACATCTTCAAAGCTCTGTGCTTGCATATGGAAATAATCCAAAGCAGGACTATGCTGATTACAGCCAATTCCAGTAGCATGCTAAAGCACCTAACCAAAACTTAAAACTGAAGCACATCAGCCTGAAATTGTGACCTTAACCAAACATACATGTCACAAGCACACATATACATCTCTTCCCCCTTGGTTTCCTACATAGCTGGCTTTCAAAGCACAAAGTGTTTCAAGTACTTGGAGTCCTGCCTCTTTGCAGGTGTAAAACTCCCCCACCTTGAGCAAGTCCACACATTTCTCCTACAAAAGCCCTATTTGGATCCTGGAAGGAGGTATGGTTCTGCTGAAGTCCTCAGGCGTGTTTAGCAAGTGTGTTTTTTAAAACATCTTACAGCTGTAAAATTGGCCTGACTGCAATCACAGCAGCAGCTGATTAAAATTGAAACCGGGAAGATAGTGCGTCCCTTTTAATTGCTTAGGAGTGAAAGCCCTTTCCATGAGAAACCTGAATTCAGTGTCTCTCTTGGCCTGAATGTCTCCTGGAAGATTGTCCTGATTAGCAGGACAGGAATATTTCAGTTCAGTTCACCTCTTGAATCTTGCAAAAAGGACAGCTTTATCTGATCAAAGATACTTAAATCAGTTTTAAAACTATAGAGAGTATAAAATAAGGTTTTGCTTTGAAAAATTGAAATCAGCAGCAAACAATAAAAAATTTAAGTTACTTCATCTATTACAGTTAACAATTCAGTTTTGCAAAAGGATTTATTTTCCTTCTAAGGTCTTTACATGAGATACTGAAAGATGAAATAGAATCATTGTTTTTTGTTGGCTTTGTTATCAAATTGAATTTGTCCCAAAATATTATTAGAGAATAATTAATAGTACCTGAGAAATCTGAACATATCAATTGACAACTAAAATCCTATATTATCCTCATGATAGTGTTATTGAATCTATACAAAACCTTGAAAAAATATCGTAATTTCTACTTCTATAAAATAACAGTGAATCATTAATTTAATTTGATTTCTATTTCCTTTACCATAGGTTTTAGTACGTTAGGCCTCATGTAAGAAAATTTAAAAAATCTACAATTGCAATAATCACTTTTATTAATATAGTGACACAGAAGCAGCAATTCAGTCTGTCTTATTTGGAACTAGTCAAAAGCTAAATTTTGCCTAGTATCATCACTTGTCCTTTASTTAGAAGTCTTCTGTTCTTTAAATAGATCTGACTAAACACCTCGATTCTACTGCCAAGAAAACTTAGTCTATTTTTTTTTCTTTTCTTGAAAATCTAGTGATTTTACTTTTCAAAATCCATTTACTTTATTGTCTGTACAAAATATTCCAAAGACGTTCTCATTAACAATATTGTTAAGTTCATGCAAATGACAGAAAATAGGATAATCATAATGATTCTTATCATAAAAGAGCAAGTGGTGTAAGCTATGTTTCCTTTAATATTATTGGGTTTTTTTCCCTTTTCCCTTGCTTGGCTTAAAAAAAAGCCCATTTTCTTTCTTTCTTCTTCCTACAGCAAAACAAATGATGTAGCATACAGCAGGGTCCCCTCTCATAGCCATCACCAGCTGATGGCCATTCCTACCTGATACTGACTTTGATCCTCTACCACTAAGCAGCTGGCACCATATGAGTGGTACCTGGCAAGCTTCACTGTGGAAGTATCTTCTCTGATTTGTTTCTGTCCACATTCTTCCTTTGCGATGAATATTTCTCCCTCTCTGTGCAGCAAAAGTATACCTAGTACATCTTCCCCTAACTCCCTGTTTGCTCACTTATGAGCAAACTTTCTGATTCACCAACTGAAACATTCATCAAGTCTTTTCCACATACGACATGAACAATGTTTTTGCTATCTTGCTTTTGAGATTCCTGTTCCACACAGATTTAGAGAATATATTGGCCCCTTCGTGCTTTTTTAAGTCAATTTTTATATGCTCCCATTTGACACCAGCAGTGACTTTTATTTCACTGAAATCTTCTGTCAGATGCTTCCAAAATTTAACCTCATATATACTCCTTGTATGAAAAACTTTTTCCTGGGAGCWTTCCTTGAAATAAATAAATTAAAAAAGCCTATTTATGTCTGTTTATGATTTTTCAGTTCGTTCAGCATATGTAATCATTCAGGAAATAATTTGTCCAAGAAAGGCAGTTAGTGAATTGATTCAAAATTTTTCACTTACTGTTTTTCTAAGTAGCTGGCATCTGTGTTATGACCCTGGCCATCTAAAGCACCTGACGTAATTTTTCTTCAAGTGAATAATACAACACTTACATTTGACTTAATTAAATGTAGAAACAAAGTGAATTTCATTTCATGGTAGAAGTTTCTAATTATGCTTTGTCTTTTTCAAAGACCATATTTGTGTGGGGAGAGTTTGAAAGAGAAAGGATCCAGGTGGATCCCTATGACATCATGCATCATACTGGAACAAATATTTAATCTGGAATGATTATGAATTTTATACTTTCACAACTTTTMATTCCCAAAGGATACTGTGCTGATTGTAGGTAAACTAGGATAGCTCAGTGAACCCCTTTTGACATATGCACTTCTTCATTTTATCTCAACCTCACCAATAACTCTAGAACTAGAAAGAAGAAAATCATGAGGAATATATCTCAAGTTATTTTATATAGGGGTTCAACTAGTTTCAGGCAAAGTGCTTGATATTTCTAACTTACATTCTTCCTCTTCCACTTCTGTTACTTCATCCTGTTCTTACAAGATTTAGTCATTAAAAGCACTCATAGGTCACCAAGAAGTAACTTGAAACATACTCCCCACTCCAAACTCCCTCTCAGCTACACACACACAAAATATTGAAGAAAGGTTCTGTCTGTGCCAGGATGCCACTTTATTAAAATGTTAATGCTCAATTTTTAACCTGAGGGTGTGAAAAAGAAAATACCTGCTAATGTGTTGGTGAGTAGAAAGTGGCAGATTTTCAAAGATATTTAATAATAACCACATGAAATCTAGGGAAAAAATGCAGGCACAGATCTTTGATTTAAACATTTATTACCCTTCAGGAATGTTAGAGGCAGTAAATATTTCTTTTTTTTTTTTTTTTTTCCCAAGGCTTAAAATATGAATTTTCTCAATTTAAAGTTACAAAATAACTAAACCTTTGAAAATGCAATAATTAACAGTTCAAGTAGCCAAATTAACTTAGCTTTTGCTCTACAGGGAAATCTGATCCTTTCTTTCCTGGAAAGATGGAAATGCACACCACAAGACATTACTTGTACGTTTTGTTTCACCCAAACATTGCTCTGATACAGCTGATTAAGAACCTAGCAGTGCATGGGAATACTTGAAGCGATTCTTTTCTCCAGTCTTTTGTCTAGTATGCAGTAAGTCACCTCCATCTATGTCATCCTTCTTCACTGAAGCCAACTTCAAAAGACACACAAATGGAATTCTGAAGGAAATAGAAACAATTCAGCTCTAATATCCATTGTGGCGGAAACCTGCCATTGCTACTTTCAGAAATGATTGTAAGTGTGCAGTGGTTCTTTTCTCACTGTTGTCAGGTCTGGTCTCAGAGATACCACTTGAGAAAAGCATTTTCCAAACCCAAACTTTAATGTACAATAAAGAATTTCATTTTTAAATAGAGCCTTGGTAAAGAATACCCTGAACAAGAGCTAAACAGCAGTATTGCTACATTTGCAATTTTCTTGAAAAATTTTGCCAATTACTCAGGTAACATCAAGTCTTGCAATAGAAATCATCTGTTGGATCACTGCTGATCCAAACACAGGCAAAGGGCTCAGAATTGAGTATCGGGATTAGAACTCTGTCATGCGTGAAATTGCTTTTCCAGAAAACCCATAACTTGGGATATTTGCATACCAACTTCTTTGCCTCAGTGGCAAGTCACTGAAGGGTTGATTTTGCAGTGTCCATATTAAGACCAAAATGTTTATGCTAATCCTCTTTGTGCATGCCCACATTTGCAAAGCAACCCTGAAGCTGCAAGAGGAACACTTCAACATAACAACAGAAAGATTAGTACAGCTTTAGTAATCGAAAGTATTTTCATAATGGTAGACATGCAATTTCCGTTACGGCTTCAAGTTCAGTGTGACAGACCTGTAAATTTGGGTGTAGATAAGTTGCTTATTTTGGCCCCCTTCCTTCTCCAACATTGATATATTCTGGCTTTTCAGGTTTTTGATATGCTTATAAAGTAAAAAACAATTTCCTGTTCTTGTAGCAAATACACATACGAAAAAGTTGTGGTTTAACCCTAGCCAGCAACTAGACAACACACAGCCGCTCGATCACTCCCCCCACCTCCGGTGGGATGGGGGAGAGAAATGGGAAAGTAAAAGTAAGAAAACTCATGGGTTGAGATATGAACAGTTTAATAATTGAAATAAAGTAAAATAGTAAGAATAAGAATAAGAATAAGAATATACAAAGCAAGTGATGCACGATGCAATTGCTCATCTGCCTCCAACCGATGCCCAGCCAGTCCCCAAGCAGCAATCGCTGCCCCCAGCCAACTCCCCCCAGCTTATATACTGAGCATGATGTCATGTGGTATGGAATAGCCCTTTGGCCAGTTTGGGTTAGCTGTCCTGGCTATGCTCCTTCCCAGCTTCTTGTGGACCTACTCGCTGGCAGAGCATGGGAAGCTGAAAAGTCCTTAAATAGTGAGTGTAAGCACTACTTAACAACAACTAAAATATTAGTATGTTATCAACATTATTCTCATACTAAATCCAAAACAAGCACTATACCAGATATTAGGAAGAAAATTAACTCTATCCCAGCCGAAACCAGGACAGAAAAAAATATTATTTGGTTTGAAAAATCCTGATTATGAACACAGTCCAAATCTAGTTTCTTATCTAAATTATGCAGCTAGCAACAAGAAGAAACATGTTTTAAGATATTTTCTACACAAGCCTCATTTCTGAAAAATCTTCAAGCCACCTGGCTTAACCTAAATATTGTTCATCAGAGGCATTCTAATGAATGAAGGTTTAAAAAGTATTTCCAAGATAACTTTGCAATAAATAACTGAAATAGGGGAGGATTCTACAAACATAAGCATCAATAAAGGAAGCATATAAAAGGAAATATCAATTTTGCATTTTTACAGTAGAATAAGATAATTCTTTTTCCTTCTGGAAACATTCAAAATAAATGAGGGAGTCTTGTTTATTATTCCAAAAGGAGAGTGCTATTATCCCAGCAAAAATTGTAAACTTAAAGACAAGAACACAAAGCACTGGTAAGCAACTTTGTCCTGGCCAGAAGCAGGGGAATAGGGGTATAATTAGCTGTTGTATCCCACATCCCAGTTGAATGAGCAGAATGTGAGACAGTTAAGTGCTTCCAAAGCTGAGATGCTTGCACTGTGCTCATGAGCTCATAAAATGGAGCATTTTTATGGAGATAATAGTAGAAACTGAAGAACATACCAGACTTGCAACTTACATGAAAAGGCTTCTTACCTGCATGTATATAGTCCATGAGCAGAGACCAACGCTAGAAGCAGCATGCTGGTAAGCTTTGCACCTCACAAAGTACAACTGAAAACAGAGCTTACTGTTTTATAACAGGCAGAACTACATGGGTACCCTGTTTATGAAGCAGGGTAGACCAAAAGGCATCTTCTGGAGATTTCACTGTACACTGGCAGATTTGAGTCAAAGAAACCAAAAGGCATCTCTGTTCCTCATTAGATTGTCACATCTGGCAAAAAAAAMCAAACTGAATTAGACAAAGCAGATTTTTCTAGTCTCTCTTAAGAGTGGGAGAATTGTGGAATCAGGCAAGGAAATCTAGGRATTTCCACAAATTATAAACTTGTTTGCTTCATATTCAAAACTGAAAGTGTGTCCTCAGCAGAATTACTTTGTGTGTGTACGGCTGTTTTCTGGCATCCCTGTTTTGGCTAAGGCAGCGTTCAGGATAGCGCAACTGCGAAAGAAAAACTGGATACTAAATTCAGACCTGAAAAACTTATTATAAATAACTGAGAACCATGCAATGTGTCATTTCCGTCAAAGAAAATATTGGACTCAGAGGAGGATATAACCTTATCAAAGCACTTGTCCATCCACTGGTTGTGATGAGTGACAAGACTACGGTCAATGTTAAGGGAGGTTATTATGACACAGAAACTGTAACAAAGTTATTAGGTAGTGAAGGTTTACAAGCAGGTGCTCAGATACTCAAAACCAGGAACTGGGCAGAAATTTAGGGCTCTAGGAGCAAACACATCGTTACCTTAGAAGCAAGTAAACATAAAAATCTGCAGTATTGGTTAATTTATCTTCATGCGAATCAATGAGTACTTTATACATTTTGTTGGTGATGTAGAGGAATGTATTTTTTAATACTGCAAAATCATCTCAAAATTGACAATACACTTTTGCTATCAAAGGTATGAGTGTATCAGACTAACATAGGATCTCAGGAATACAGTGATGTGTAATTCAGAATATTTAATTTGGAATGAACAGAAGTGAAAGCAAGGTAATTTTAAAAAAGAATAGATTTGGTTGATATATGAGATTAAATCATTGAGGTTTCTCTGGCAAAATGGATTGTCATTCCTTGGAACAGAATGGCTTAATGTTCAAGTCATAGGTTCAGAAGGAACATAACTGGTCTGTATGCAATAGTATCAAAATATATTAAGGACATTGATCCTGTCAGAGACTATACTTGGTTTCCAGATGTATTAGAATTTATTATATTCTCCAGATTCTTTAGGAGATAGCATCCTCCATATTCAAGACTCCTAACTTGTTCTTCAATAAGGAACCAGCACTCTGCTTGCATACAACTGAAGTGCTAAAGTCCAGTTTCAGAGAACTGATGTCAACTCTCCTAGTGGCAGGCAAGCACAAGAAAATAATAGTTTTCAGTGCATAAATTATTTTGAATAGGAAGTAGGATCATAGAACTAAAACAGTCACCTGGATGACTGAACGTAGTTGCCTAATATTCTAGGCAAGTATTCATTTAATAAGTGCACCAAACACCATGTACAGACATCAACATCATATTGACTCTGTACAAATATCTAAGCTTTCTATTTGAATCCTTAATTTCCTTATGGCCATCTATACTCATTAGTTCTCATGCCAGCAATATTCTTTAGGTCCCTCCCTAGTGCTTCCTTCCCCATTAAGTTTACTGACAGCAGTTAGTTTAGTTGTCACCTCAGTTTTCATATCACTAAGCTAAAAATTAGAAATTTTCTCAATCCCTCCTACCACTTCAGTCAGTCTTTTTCTGTATGTGTTCCAGACTGAATTAATTTTTGCTGAGTGTAGGCGACAAGAGTTACACACATATTTTAATCCAAGAATTTAAATTCCCATTTCTATAAATAGTACTCTAGAAATTAAATTGTCCTTATATTTCTTACTTCTTTTTTCATGTACAAAACAATGGAGAACTTCAGAAAATTGCACCTACGCTTCAGTAGGACTGGATACCATGCCCTATATTCCATACACAAACCAAAAGATACTCCTTGACAGGGATAAATGCTGAAAACAAGTCCACAGGGAAACAAAGATGCAAAAGTGAAACTACTTAAAACGGAATAAAGATTTGAACTTTTTTTACCAATTAAATACATTGTTCTACACAATTCAAACTTCTTTTATTATGTTGTACTGTAATTCTTAAGATTCAACTAACACTGGATAAGTGGTATTGTAGGTATCTCATGAGCAGCAGCTGGGAGAAATTATTTCTGTTTTTCATCACTTCTGAAGTAGAAGAATCACGATTTATTCAATTAATGAAGCACTACCAAATTGGATTAATAGAGTTCCTAAGTTTTGCTTACAGTCTAGTCCTCTAAGATTGGACTTTGTAGGTGAGACACTAAGCATGCTCCTCTCCTACAGACACTAGCAACTGTTTACCGGTTTTAGCACGCTTCTTGTAGTCTCCTCTTACACTGTGACTCTTTTGCACGMCATGTAGTTCTGATCTTGTAGTTGAACATATAGAATCAGTGAAATTGTCCGTCTGGTGTCACCAAAGAGGGCAGGTACAGGTGATGAAATTAAAATGGTACCAAACTGGGGTTTTTTTGCATCAGGGTACACTTGCCATTGGCCAGAAAGTTAATTTTATTGTAACTTCACATAGCTCATGTGTCATTCCAACACCTGGGACTGATGTGACCTCAAACACATTCCCTCTAAGTAGAATAATTTTTGTCTGTAAACTGCATCTAGATTACTCTAGGAAACTGATATTAAGCTGGTATTGAGAGTTCACTGTTCCACTAAGAAACATAAGGAAGGATTCAATATCTGTGTGGATTAGATACAAATGACATCCAGAAACTAGCTATATTTTACATTGGTTTGAGCAGACACTGTTCTGCAGAAGGTAAATAAATTTTTTGTTCAAATACTTCAGCAAACTATTTGGACTCAAAATATTTTACAACACATCAGTCTTTGTAGGAACTACAAAGGAAAAGGAAGACTTATTTCCTCATCAGGGAAATAATTTCATCCAAGCTGAAGTGGGATTACTTGATCCTCAGAGAGAGTAGGTTTATATTACTTGATCCTTGGAAAATACACACTTATCTCAGTTTTAATCTTCTGAAAGTGTAATTTTTTAAAATATACAACTAATGGGGATTAGCGACATCACTTTCCAAACTACACATAGCATACAAGCACTCATGTAAAAAATAGATTCATCCTAACAAAAATATTTGTTTTGTCTAAAAATTAGTTATTATACCTTAGGGTTATATTCAGCACAGAGAAAGTCTTGCTGGATAAGTACTTCAATACAGAACAAGAAAGTGAAGCTACAGTACAGAAAACTATACCAAGTAGTGGAAGATTTATGTTGAAGTTCCAGCAATTTGAATGCATAAGTACAATGCTTCCAGACATTCTCTTCAAAGATCATTTTATGGTTAACATATACATTCTCACAAAATCTGAACAAATAGTAGGCTCTTTCCTTAAAACTTAGTTTTATCACACTTTTAGGGAACTTGCAAAACAACAGTGGAGAACAATTTCACACCTCATTTCCCCGGATAAGCTATTGATGAATCCAACTAAAGAACTGATGAATGTATGAATTCAGTAAAAAAATGTTTCTTTTCATACTGTAAACTGTATCCTTTTAACAGAAATTCTTGGAATGCAGATCCTTCCATTTTCTGTTACTGTAATAATAACAGTTATACCATTACATTTCCTTTTATTTTTGTGGACAAACAGAAGAACAAAAGCAAAATTCTTCTAGACTTTCAGAAATAATCTATCTAAAAATGTGATCATTCACTTCGATAAAATTCGTATAATTACCTTAAACTTAGTAGAACATTTCAGATTTGATAGCCAAATTTCCTCTTTCTTTAATGTGATAAAATCTTTATCATAACTTTTGCTTCTATAAGGTCAAAGGAAAACACACAAATTTGATTCTGAGGTGAAAAATCTAACTTTATAAAATTATGACTTTTTGCTCATAAGTAATCCTTTTCATTGCATAGTCAGAAATGGCAACTTTGAAAAGTCTTCATAAAAGGCTGTATTTAGTTATCTTTGGATAAACAAGGGAGTGCCAATATAAACTATTTGAATTACTTATTTTTCACCTAAGCTTTTGTCTCTCAGCATTGTCAAAGTTATTCATAAATGACAATACTCTATGTGTTGTTGCATACTTTTGTTAGGGATCTTTAGTCAAAAGCTGACTGCATTGAACGTTCACATTAGAAATTCTGGTTATAACTTGTTTAAAAAAACCAATACTTATTACAACACTTATTAATTTTTCTTTCTGGCAAATAAAAGGTGAGCAATTGTTTCCTAAAAAATAAAAATTAAAAAAAAAATCAAAAAAGTGCAAGATGACCTTTTAAGATGTTGCTTAATTTTTAATTAAACTAGTTGACTGTCATTCCAGGTGATATCAGTACTCATTGTTTTAATATTCTGCAACATTAATGTAGGGAATTGTCGTGGTTTAACCCCAGCCAGCAACTAAACACCACGCAGCCGCTCGCTCACCCCCCTGCTCCGGTAGGATAGGGGAGAGAATCGGGAGGGCACAGGAAGGAACACCCACGGGTTGAGATAAAAACAGTTTAATAATGGAAATAAAACAAAGTAGAACAGTAAGAACAACAACGATAACAACAACAATAACAAAGCAGGCGATGCACAATGCAACTCTTCACCCACTGCGTGTCCTGAAAAAACGCGCGTCCTGAACATGACAGCCCCCCCTAGTTTTTATACAGAGCATGATGTCACATGGTATAGAATACCCCATTGGCCAGCTGGGTCAACTGCCCCGGCTATGCTTCCCCCCCAGCTCCCTCTGCACCCGGCAGGGCAGGGGAGGCTGAAAAGCCCTGGTGCAAGCACCACCCAGCAACAACCAAAGCATCAATGGGCCATCAACGTTCCTTTCATTACTAAATCCGAAACACAGCACCCCCTCCAGAGTTCCCCCAGAACTGGGAAGAAAGTTTACTCTGTCCCAGCTGGAACCAGGACTGGAATGTTATCTAAGGTAGCAAAAACATCTTCATTTGTTAGTGATCTTATTTGCTTCTGCAGTAAACACTATTATTTGAATGCAGCATTTTGAATACAGTAAACAGAATGAGACAACAGCTGAAAGAACACTTGAGGAAGAGAAGTCACCCAGCAGATAGTCATTAATGCTATTCGGACAGAGACACACAATCATCAGAGGAACTAGGAAAAGCAAGGAAACAGAGTTTACTGCAGGCTAAGAGCAGAAGGACTTCGATTACAAGAAAGAAAAGGGGGTGAAAAGTGTTGATCATAAAAAAAGCATTCCTTATATTCTTTTTTCCTCTTCCTTTATTGCTTGATGGAGCATTTTGTGGGCTAGTAGGTAACATCAATAATGTACACTGGTCCTTGAACTCTCATACTTGTTTTAAAAATAACAAAACCCCATATTGTTTAGTATAGACAATATTCAGGACAAGCATAACAACTTTTTAGATGATCACTTGAAGAGGCCTTTCCATTGCAGTCAGAGGACTTCTCAACAGGGGATGGTTCCTGTGATGATCAAATCCTGCAGTCATTGTGTTCGCTGACCCATGGTTGAGATCTCCACCTCTAGTTTTGGGCTTCCTACATAGAAACAAAGATAAGCAGATACAGAATGACATGTGCTAAACTCTTGTTCCAGGAGGAACTAGGATGCAGCCACATCTCAGTGTTTAAAGAACTAACAACTATCAAAATCATAGCACATCCATGTTCATATTTTACTATTAATTATACCCAAGCAATTCCATGTCATTGAGCAATATCTGCTACAGCAATATCTGCTACAACCAGACTTTGTCTACCAATGTTACAAAAACTCTATTATTAAAGACAATATCCTTTTTACAGGTGCCATTCATAGGAGAATTTGGTCTTCTACAATGTGCATACTCTTGCATTATATACTGTTTGTATTCATATATGAACTTTACACACTATATTAATTTTTATATTAATATGCAGATTATACACACTTTAGTTCTGAGCCAATATTTACATAAAAATAGAATGCACATTTCCATCTTTGCTATAACTCTGATTTTGTCCTTAGCCCTAAACTTTATTTTTCTGTTCAAGGTTTAAAAAAAAAATTAGAAAAAGGAACAGGAAACATATGAGAAGAAAAAAGGTATAAAAGGACAGGCAAATCTTCCTTTTGACATTTGTGGCCTGTCTACAGCTAAAAATCCTTTCATGATTAATTACCTACAGAGCTTGTCACTTTGAGCAGTACAAGAAGCACAGTTCTGCATAGTTTTGTATGTCTACTATGTCTAGTTTTCACTGAGAATTTGCATATTGAACTTCTGCTGCATTGGGAAGCAAAAAACCAACATTATTTTACAAAACGTTGTGTATCTGGGTATGTCCTTAGGTAGCTGACTAAAAATACCGTTAGGTGACAGCAAATTTTTCAAAATGGACGAAGGGAATTGGGAGATTGTTTTCAAAGTGCCTACAGGACTGTAATCTCCCTTTGATTCTTTAAAATACTAGTCTAGAAACTTCCTTTCTTTCTAGTCTCTGGGGCTGAGCTAGTAAACGTGGGGCATCAGTGTTTTTCTATTCTGCTGGTACAGATAGCAAAGGTTCACGTTACAACTGGTTTGCTACCTCAGCAGCTGTGAGGGGCCTGTGGTCAGCTGCAGGACATTCTCATAAGACAGTAGCACTGATTAGATTTTAAGAAAAAAGGAAAAAGCTTTCCAGTCTTAAGGCAGAACAGCATGCCTCCATCTCTGTTATGATGAATGAGTTTTAGTGGGCAGACCGAGAAAAGGTATCTCCCACAAACAGGCTTTAAAGAGTTTCATAAATTATTTATAAAACACTCAAATGTGCTGCTCCATTAGCAAGGACTGTTGCCTAATACGGAAACAAGCGCCCCTTCATCGTACCCTTTTCTGGCAGCAGAGACAGACTAACATTTAGAATTAAGCAGTAAGCTGAAGACAGAAGGGTACTCCAGCTATAAAAATTTCTCTTCTAAGACTGGAACAATGCTTGTSTTCTGCTTTTAGATGTAGGAAGGCTTCCGTCAGGTACAGAGACCCAAACATGCACAGAGCAGCAGTTTATGGAACTGAATGATGCATGATGTAATACGGTGGGTCTGCAGGTGCTTTCAGTTTCAGTCCTGGCACTTTGATTCCACTCCAGTGCACTGTGGAAGGCTATTCTTACTCTAAAATCTGCATTAACTTCAAATCTACCTTGTAAGACCGTATACAGGTTGAATCTGTATAAGAAAAGCTGTATTACTCAGATTATCAATAGATGTATCAATAGAGTTAAGCTGAAACAAGACAGAAGCTTTTATACAAAAACATGTGAAAGGGTAAGAAGGTAAAAGTGGCTACCTAACCCTAACTTGTACTTCTTCACTTTACATGAAGATGGCTTCACGTTATTTAAGTGACAATCGCTGATAGATCATTTGTCAATCCTTTTTCTGTTGCATTCTCTCAGTTGGCAACCAGAATTTTCAGAACACCTTGATCCAGTAGAGATGCTTGGGTAATATCTAATCCATTATTGTAGCATTTGTGGGTAACGTGGAACATTTTATTGTATTGCATACAAAAACTCTTACTTGACTAGCATACCATACATCATGCAAATAAAGTTTAACAGCCAGAGTGCTTTTTAAAATTTAATTTAGCTAGGTATCTACCTTAATCAAACAGGCCCTGTTGGCTTAGAGAGCACTTTCAAGCTAACACGCAAATGACACAAGTGGAAGATGTTTTATCAGCATGACGTAGTTAAACACGATGATTTTCCTCATTTTATAGGTCTGCGGGTATAAAAAAAAATCCATTATGTAGCAGAATAGAATTCTCTACCTCTCCATATCAAATTTCAAACATTATCACTATTTCAGTAAAAAAAAAAAAATTTAAATGCTGTAGTAGTTTTTAAAAACCAAACCTGACTGTGGTCAGAAGTGGTTTAGTCAGTTTGATTTCCTCAATTACGGTACATTTTCTTTAGGAAGGCTTATGCTGTGAGCTCTCAGAAAAGTGAATAGCTTAGTGGTCAGAGTACAGGTCCTACATCTGAGATATTCAGAGTTCCAACTCTAGATTTGACCTCARTTCATCTTGTGAATTTAAAGAAGTGACTTATTGGAAGATCTTTCATAGTACTGTAGGGAATAAATGCTGTTTAAACTCAAAGTGATTTGCACTGGCTATTGGTTTAGGTTTTATGTTGGGTTTGGACTTTTTTTTGTTGTGTATCCAGTTCCTACATATGTGACAAATTAATAAAATTTCTAAGAAAGACTTTGAATATCAACACTAATACTTCAATATGTGTAACATTATTCTCTGTTGTTGCGCTCTCAGACTATACGCATTTCCTGCTGTCCGAAGATATTTTCAATTATTACAGAACTATAATCCAAATATTGCCAAATAGTTTTCTTGAGTTTTACTCATTCATGGTGTGTTCTCCAAGCTTCCTGCCAATGGCCCACCAATTTTCATTCTCCATTTTATCAGTGTTAGATAAGATGCCCCTGGCTTTAAGATTTATTGAGTTTGTAATGAACTTGGCTCTAAATTACTCAAGATCATTAATCACTAACTTCCTGATGTGATCCTGTCTCAGACTGGACCTGCCTGGCATGTGGTCAAAGTTTAACTGTTGCATGTACCAATTCTAAGTATCTAACTTAAATACAAACCTTCTTCTGTTTAACGATACGATGTTCTCTGTTGTTCCCTTTTGAGATTCGGTTGAAGGTTTAATACTGAATCGCGACTATCTCGCCAATTCAGATCACAAAGACAGGAAGTATCCAAGATGTTGATTATGAACTTCAAGATGTATAAATTTTAAACAGTAGAGTTCATATTCTTCACTGACAGTGTTAAAAATCAATGAAAAATTAAGGTGTTAATCTTTGGAATTCACTGGAAATTTAAGTCTTAACCGTCAGATATGCATATTTCAATCTTCACCTGAGCTTCCTGATTGTGCTTGCCCCATTTTGTTTCTGTTCCCATATTATGGCATCTGAATACATCAGTTCAACGTGATGGTCCCAACTTCAGCAGTTTGCCAGATAGTACAGACATCTTTTACACTTTACTATTCTTGTTTGCTGAGGTAAAATATCTCTTACTAAGATGTTATCAGAATTCATAATCCTATTTTGATGAATGTAACAACACCTTAGTACTTCTCTTTCCATCAGTTCTTTCAGAGAACTTGGCTTTTTTCTCAGCTGTAAGTATTAATATAGGGACTTCTCTCAACTTCATGTTTTTTGTTTGTTTTTTTTTTTTTCTTTTTACTGTAAAAGTATGAACTTTTAGAGTTGCCAAGTATGAACTAAACAATTTGTTGTCCAAAATTATATAGGTATTAGAGCCTGCTACTAAAAAGGTGTTTGGAAAGAACTAGGCCACATCTAACTTACAGCACTAACGCCTGTATCACAGTTAAAAACCAAAGTTGGTTGCTTCTAGCTTATAAATATCAGTCACTAACTCATAATCGTGATCCTCAAAAACAGTCAATATCATGCCTAAGTTATTAGGTGGGCTGCATTTGGGTCATCAATCAAGTTTATATAAACTCAGAAAACACATGAAATCATTCCTGAATAAAAGAACATGTTGAATTACTGTGTTGCCTATCTAGGGCAGCTTCAGTTCTTTCTTATGCATGTCCTAGGATAATTAAACCATTACTGTTTTGTGATGTCCTTTCTAGAAAAGGGAAAATTATATACAGATATATACACACTCACATGCAYTCAAAAGGCAGCAGAGATTGTCTGAGAGGCTCGGCTCTCCTGAATCAAAGCGAAAACAAGGCAGATGATACTACATTTTCCCCACTTGTACCATTTGTTTCAGGAAGAAACAAAACCATTTTAAAACAGCAATACACATTCAGGAAAACATGAGGAGTTCCTTATTGCAAAGCCAGACACTGATCTAATGTTTAGCAGAAGTATGAGCCAGTGACTATTGTTTTTCATAAGGAAGATACCTGCATGAATGCACCTCAGGCTCTTCCTGACATCAGGGAAGCTCAGCACACCTCACAGGAGCTCTGGTCATGGTATATGAAATGCAGGAAGATTACCGTGGGACACTCAGTTTGGTGGGAATCCAGTGATTGCTGTTTAGTAAGACAAAGGGTTGAGTAAAGGAGTCTGTGGAAAAATAATCCCTTAGATGTAAAAAAATGAATGAATATTCAAATAAACTCTAAGTTCACTGATAGTTTTCAGAGGGGGATATGTTCGTTCAACTAAATTTTTATTATACTTTGCCTACCACAAAGACAAATCTCTCCTTATAATACTCTCAGAATAATTTTTCTACAAACTTTCTCTGTATACTACAGATATCATCAAATTCACATGTTGAAATACTAATATAAACAGATGATAAACTTGAACCAAGATGTTTCTGTGAATTCATTCTTGGGTCGTCTTTGCAATAACAATTTAAAACTTCCACAAAGGTCCATTATCAGAGTTATATAGTAGGTTGCTATAACAAATCTTGCCTGTTCTGCCTTGTTGTCTGAATCAGTCCATGTGGCATCTTCCAGCATGATTTTGGCCCTACGTACTAATAAAACAAATTAGACAAATGGTTTTTAAGGTAGCTATATAAAGTAACATGCTTGCGCTGTTTACAGAGAGGACAATCCTTTAATGTTTATTCCACTGATAAATAATTGATAGCTTGATAATAGCTCACACTGCCTCCTAAAAAGAGCTAATATAAAACACTGCTGTATCTGCGCAAGAGAAGGTACTGCTGAACACAAATACATCTGTTCTACCCAAGCAAGGTACTTCAGCGTTTGGCGGTTTAGTTCCTACTTTGTAGCAGGACTGTTAATATGGTGCAATTATATAGTATAAAACCAGTGTTACAGAGCACAGATTCAAATTTATATTGGATATAAACATACTTCTCACATATAGTATTGTATTTCATATTATCCATGGGAAAGAGTAAGGAACAATTTGGAATGTTAATCTTCTATAGCTATTACATACTCATTTCACACTGGTGCTAGTTAAAAGTAACTGGGAGATCAGTGTGAAGACTCCCACAGAAATGCCCAGATCCTGAAGCACAGCAGTACCTGATGCCCTCTGTCTCCCACAGAATATAGTCATTCTGCCCCTCAGACTCATTCTCCCACACATCCTTATATTCCTGCCACTCTGGGAAACTAAGCATAAGCACCCCGCTATATCTTAGCAAGGGATAGGTTATCTATAGGATAGAAGTCACTCTGCAATATCCCTGTATTCAAGATATTGAGAGAAATTAAGCCTGGGAAAGCTACCTTGTCTATGTACGGGCAAGGTGCTTAAAGGTTTCCAGTAGAAGTTGTGTAGCAACATTTATTGAACTATTTATAGGAAGCAATCTAGAGGAATCTAGATCTCTAACCAAAGCAAAATACTGAGTTACTATAATGATTAATGCAACTTTTTTTTTTTTCTGTTGAAAGAAAGAGTGCCACCAATTTTCTTAAATGAAGCTCACCTAGAAAAAAAATATTAGAACCACATTTATAGATTTAAAAAAAGAAGACACGGCTGACTGTTAATTAGCAACATTGTTACCATGTGACTTTCTAAATGGAAAATTGTAAAATATTTTTCTCTAGAAAACATCTGTTGTAGAAAAAGAACGTGTCAAGTTCCAGGCTAATCTACAAAACATTAACATAACAGAAAACAGGTTTTGTTTTGGGTTTTAACAGTTTGTTTCTGATTGTTTTTCTTGGTTCTTTTTTCACATACGGATTCTAAAGATGTCAATGGATGTCCTTGTAATGAATAACTGTGTCATAGAATCRTAGAATCATAGAATCATAGAAACATTAAGGTTGGAAAAGACCTCTAAGATCAAGTCCAACCATCAACCCAACACCACCATGCCCACTAAACCATGCCCTGAAGTACCACATCCACATGTTTTTTGAATGTCTCCAGTGTTGGTGACTCCACCACTTCCCTGGACAGCCTGTTCCAGTGCTYGACAACCCTTTTGGTGAAGAATTTTTTCCTAATGTCCAATCTAAACCTCCCCTGGTGCAACTTGAGGCCATTTCCTCTTGTCCTGTCGCTAGTTACTTGGGAGAAGAGACCAAAACCCACCTCTCTACAACCTCCTTTCAGGTAGTTGTAGAGAGCAATAAGGTCTCCCCTCAGCCTCCTTTTCTCCAGGCTAAACAACACCAGTTCCCTCAGCCACTCCTCGTAAGCCTTATTCTCCAGACCCTTCACCTGCTTCGTTGCCCTTTTCTGGACACGCTCCAGCACCTCAATGTCCTTCTTGTAGTGAGGGGCCCAAAACTGAACACAGTACTCGAGGTGCGGCCTCACCAGTGCCGAGTACAGAGGCACGATCACCTCCCTACTCCTGCTGGCCACACTGTTTCTGACACAGGCCAGGATGCCATTGGCCTTCTTGGCCACCTGGGCACACTGCCGGCTCATGTTCAGCCGGCTGTCAACCAGCACCCCCAGGTCCTTTTCCTCCGGGCAGCTTTCCAGCCGCTCTTCCCCAAGCCTGTAGCGTTGCCTGGGGTTGTTGTGACCCAAGTGCAGGACCCGGCACTTGGCCTTGGTGAACCTCATACAATTGGCCTCGGCCAGATCCTCCAGCCTGTCCAGATCCCTCTGCAGAGCCTTCCTACCCTCAGGCAGATCAACACTGCCGCCCAGCTTGGTGTCGTCTGCAAACTTACTGAGGGTGCACTCAACCCCCTCGTCCAGATCATTGATAAAGGTATTAAACAAGACCAGCCCCAAAACTGAGCCCTGGGGAACACCGCTTGAGACCGGCCGTCAACTGGATTTAACTCCATTTACCACAGCTCTCTGGGCTCAGCCATCCAGACAGTTTTTTACCCAACGAAGAGTACACCAGTCTAAGCCATGTGCCGCCAGCTTCTCTGGGAGAATGCTGTGGGAGACAGTGTCAAAAGCTTTAATAAAGTCCAGGTAGACCACATCCACAGCCTTTCCCTCATCCACTAGACAGGTCACCTGGTCATAGAAGGAGATCAGATTGGTCAAGCAGGACCTGCCTTTCATGAACCCGTGCTGGCTGGGTCAAATCCCCTGGTTGTCCYGCACCTGCCTCGTGAGTACCCTCAAGATGAACCGCTCCATAATCTTCCCCAGTACCGAGGTCAGGCTGACAGGCCTGTAGTTCCCCGGATCCTCCTTCCGGCCCTTCTTGTAGATGAGTGTCACATTGGCAAGCCTCCAGTCCTCCGGGACCTCCCCTGTTAACCAAAACCACTGATAAATGATGGAGAGCGGCTTGGCAAGCTCCTCTGCCAGCTCCCTCAGTACTCTCGGGTGGATCCCATCCAGCCCCATAGACTTGTGAGTGTCCAGGTGGCACAGCAGGTCGTTAACCGCTTCGTCTTGGTAAACAGCAGGTCGAGCGAGGCACCTCCCCTGGTAGGCTCACTTACCAGCTGCATCAGGAAGTTATCTTCCACACACTCCAGGAACCTCCTTAACTGTTTCTTCYCTGCCGTGTTGTATTTCCAGCAGATGTTGGGTAAGTTGAACTCCCCCACGAGGACAAGGGCTAGGGATCATGAGACTTCTGCCAGCTGCTCGTAGAATGCTTCATCTGCCTCTTCATCCTGGTTGGGTGGTCTATGACAGACTCCCAGCAGGATATCTGCCTTGTTGGCCTTCCCCCTCATCCTTACCCATAAGCACTCGACCTGATCATCACAGTCATTGAGCTCTGTACAATCAAAACACTCCCTAACACATATAGAGCCACCCCACCGCCTCTCCTTCCTCGCCTATCCCTTCTGAAGAGCTTATAGCCATCCATCGCAGCACTCCAGTCATGGGAGTCATCCCACCATGTTTCTGTGATGGCGACTAAGTCATAGCTGTCCTGCCGCACAATGGCTTCCAGCTTCTCCCGTTTGCTGCCCATGCTGTGTGCATTGGTGTAGATGCTCTTGAGCTGGGCTATCGATCTCACCCCCGACCTCGGCATGCCACCCCTAAGCTCATCTCTAGGGAGCCTGGTTTCATTCCCTTCCCCCTTCAAACCTAGTTTAAAGCCCTCTCGATGAGCCCCGCCAACTTGTGGGTGAAAATCCTTTTCCCCCTTTGAGACAGCTGAACTCCATCTGCCACCAGCAGGCCCAATGCCGTGTAAACCTCCCCGTGATCAAAAAAGCCAAAATTCCACCAATAACACCAACCTCTGAGCCGCATGTTAATCAGGAGTGTTTTCCTGTTTCTTTCAATATTATTCCCTGCCACCGAAGGGATTGAGGAGAACACTGCCTGTGCTCCTGATCCTGCCACCAATTGCCCCAATGCCCTGAAGTCCCTTTTGATCGCTTTGGGACTTCTCTCTGCAACCTCATCGCTGCCAACCTGCATAACCAACAACGGGCAATTTTCAGAGGGCACCAGACCAGGGAGTCTCCTAGTAAGGTCTCTAACGCGGGCCACAGGGAGACAGCAGACAGGGGATGGGTCCGGTCGGCAGGTTGGGCCCTCTGTTCCCCTCAGAAGGGAATCACCTATGACAATTACCCTCCTTTTTTTCTTAACAGAGGCAGTCATAATGCGTGGGGCTGACCAACTAGGCAACCCTCTGGTTGGACCTTCATCTACATCCTCACTTGAGCCTGGCCCTCAAGTTCCAGAGCCCCATAACTGTTGTGTAAGGGCAACTGGGAAGGCGAGGGAGGCCGGGAGGGGATTTGCTTGGCGCCCCAAGCAGGGACTTGTTTCCATTCCGCCCATCTCTTAGATCCCCTCCTTCTGCCTGCTGGCAAGAGGGAAGCGGATCCTCTGCTTCTTGCGGAGCCTCCACCTGCTACCTTTGCCTCAGGGATGGAAGCGTGTGGCTCCACCAATCTATCTCCCTCTCACACTCCCTAATGCTCCTTAACCTTTCCACTCCCTCTTCCAGCTCTGCCACCAGGCTGAGCAGATCATCCCCCTGGTCGCATCGTCCACAGGTGCTGTCTCCGCTGCCCTCCGGCACCAGTGACAGGCCCAGGCACTCCCTGCAGCCGGAGACCTGGACAGATGCATGCTTGTGTGGGAGCTCCGTCTGGGTCTCCACACTCCTTCTGGCCATGGCTTTCGGCCGAGTGGGAACTGTCACTAGGTCCTCTTCTGGGAAGGCGATGACCGCTCGCTGAGTGAGCCTCTAGAGCTGGGAGAGGGACTGCGCCCGGCCCGCACGCCTGCCCGGCATGAACTGCCCGCGCAAACCGCCCGCACGAACTGTCCACTGAATTTGTTACAACTTTCCCTCTCCAACTCAGTCAGCTTTTTTTGCATCTCCTTGCAATGTCTTCAAATCCAAATGACATCTGTGTATAGTTTAAGAATACTGAAGCAATTTAGAAAATCAGACAAGATACATTTTGGTTTTATTGTTATTATTTTACAAAATAAATTGTGAAGAAAAACAGATTCTCATTATCCTGACGTTTGAACTGAAGGATTATGATTACTTTGTTTAGCACAAGTATTAATTTTTCTGTCTTTTGGAAATACTGTAATACACATGATGCATTATTTTCTGTATTTTAAAAATTGTATATTTAAGAAATATTTTACTATATGAACTTAAGAACTTAAGTTCTGCTTCTTTAAGCATMATAGTGTGATATTCTATAGCAGTTTCAAAACAGTGTTATAGGTGGAGTTAAAACCTTTTCCTGTCATGGTAGTTAAAAATAAACGAGTGATGATGTGAAATGACATCAAAATCAAACCACCCCCACCCCCCAGCAGCTCAAATTACTAAGTCAGAGGGTCTGGGTATTGCTTGATTTGGGATAATAAAAAAAAATAAAAAACAAAAACAAAAAACTGCTAAATGAGACACAACATTTCTGCCTGGAAAGGGCAGGTTCCGTGAGGATGGAAACTGGCTGTGGACTTATTGTCTTACTTACAATCAGACTGGAAGTAGAACAGACTTGGCATTCTGGTCAAAATGGCGAACAATAACTTGTCAGAGCATGCCAGTCACTTTCAGGGTTCCCTTTTATTGCTTGATGTGGGTTATTTCTTTAGCTGTCATTGTTCGCAAATGCTAGAGACATGTACACATTGTAATTAAGGATTTATCAAATTTCTACAATTGTGGGTCTGCACATTTCTAAAATAAATAGTTAAATACTAGCTTCACTGCCAGAATACTCATTCAATAGCTCAGTGTAGCAAACCACCAGTTAGGTTTGATTATACAGAATAATTATATGGCATGAACATTGAAATTAGAAATGCGTAATGTAAAATCTGGTGATTATTTCTAACATGGGACTAAATTGAATAAAAAAGGCTTTACTGATCTGGAACAGATCTTAGTGTTGTATGGGTTGGCCTGATCTTTTTTCCATCTAGCAAAGCTTGAAAAAGCTAACAATCTGCTCACCTCTTTGCTAAAAATCAGCCAACAAGTTACTTTTTACACACCAGATGTTTCTTCTTTTTATGTCAATACGTAGCTATACAAAGCAGAAGGAGGTGCCAGCACAGTTGGGAGATGAATTACCTAACAAGTATTTTAGCACTACAAAAGAGTAATATTGATGTTTGATGACAATATACAATCCAACACAAAATTTGATAAAGTAATTCCTGTGCCTTGTTGCATTAGATTAGACATAGTTTAGATTAAAAAAAAAAAAATTTAGATTAAAAAAACACCCACCACACAACAGAATTAAGGTTTTGGAACAGAGAGGAGCTAGGGGGGTCCACTTTACCTTTGGCACTCTGCCATCCTTTGTCACTTTGTCACTCTGTCTGGAACTATTATAAATAAAAGGAAAAAAAAACAAACCTTGAGTATAGGACCGTTAATTATGAACACTTTTAGGCTTATTTCTGTCTGAAACTGATAGTTTAAATTGAGAGGAAAGGATAAAWCTTTTTTAGCAAAAAATATAAAGGAGTTCATCTAATTCTGATCAGCTGTTGCATTCTAACTCATTTCATATAGGTACTAATACATTATCTTTTGTGTATCTTTTCCTTCCTTTTAAGTAAAACATAGTAACCAACACGATAATTCACCTCCTTTTGCTAAGTATGGGATATAGACTGAAGGCACAAACTTGAAAAAATATATATAGCTGTATATCCTTGTTCTTGAGAATGCTCTACAGAAGTAACACTGTCCATAAAAGTGTTTGTAGGATGAAGTCCATTGGAAGCTTTCCGATTTTTTTTTCAGAGACACAGCCAGTAATGCCACCTACAGTCAAGTTTGCTTGAGGCTTTCCATTACAAGACTTCATTTTTTGTTACTTATAACTTTGCAAAGCTGATATTTTTGATAGAAATTTTCTTTATCTCAGGGTACTTGTCAGTATTATTGGTTTTACCACAAACAGTTCTGCCGTTTCTGATGGTACGACAGGTGATGTATACATTTTCTTGCCATTGAGAAGAGGAAAAAAATGAAAAGACCATAAACCAATAATACCATGTGCAATAATCTTATTGAAAACCTCCAGCACTCCCCTGTTTCAGGTCAAATCTGAAAAGTCCGGCTACACTGAAGCACCCTATGAGGGAGAGAAGAGAATAGTAATGTGAGAATTATGAAGTGGGAAGAGGAGAAAATTGAAGCAACTGTGGCTGGAGGAGAGGTTAGGTTGAGGACTGAAACAGAGATGGAAGTGTAGACAACAACTAAGACAAAATGGTTAGTCTTAGGGAAACTTTTTGTTAGACATCCTTCTCCCTGAAACCTGAAATGGAGAATAAGTTTTCCAAGTTTTTACTAAGACTTTCATTATTTCCTTTCAGCGAATACATGTGAAACGTAAAACTAACAAATATGCCTGATCCATCCCTTTCCAGTTTTGGCCCACAGAAATGAGGACTTAGACCTGTCTAAGAAGATGTAATTATTTAAGGTGGTAGAATTGCATAGCATGGGTGTAGTTATTTGATTCTCACTGGTAGAGTCTGCTGGTTGGCTTTTCTTTAAAATGTAGGAAATTACAACTGGAAATCTATGGCTGAAGACCATAAAATATCCAAAATGAATACTCAATATGTGATGTCTGGTGCCCCTTCCTTGATCCTAATTCCCTTCACCTGCATGTGTATGTGTGTTTCTTTAGGCTTACATTCCAAATATCCAAATAGGGATACAGACTACATTACTTCTTAGTGTTGTGAAAGCATTATTGCTGTTTCTCAAAACTGTGTACTATGATGCTTAGTGACAGAAATCAAACACTTTAGCTTTCAAAAGCAGGCTTGAAGTTTTCAGAAAAAAGTTTTAATTCACATTGAAAAGAGCCTTGTGACCATATTCCACTCTCTATGTTGAAAGGGACAAAGTTTACAACTAGAGATTATATCATAATTCATGCAGCAATATTATTTCTTTATTTTTCTTTATTATTTTTCATGTTTCTCCTTACAAACATATACTTAACAGTCTTACAAAAAAGATTTGGAGGACTCAATAAAAACTTAATTTCTCTGTAGCAATTTCAGAATGACACATTGAGGTAAATGACAGGGAATATTTTTTGATCCAAGTTAACATAATGAATGCTTTACAGATGCCCAAAAGAAAATGTTCCACATTGAAACAAATGGTGGCTTTGCTGACACAACACCAGTTTACCAACTGACTGAATTCAGTTTGCCTTTATGGAGCCAGTCTGCCACAATCTTACAGACAAGTGCAACCCTGGGTATGCTCCTTCAGATGTATTTCTTTTAGCTGCTGTAAAGGACCTAACAGAAAGTTGAGGATATTGTAAAATGGTGATACTTTCAGTCACCTCAAGTGATGTTATTCTATATTTGAAAGAGTGACTGCAGTATGTACAGTCCTTCACTTGGCTGAACACATTTTCCCCTCCTGCAGTTGCCCAGCCGGCAACTAAGCACCACACAGCTGCTTGCTCAGCCTCCCCTCCCTGGTGGGATGGGGGAAAGAATCAGAAAGGTCAGAGTAAGAGAACTCATGGGTTGGGATAAGAACAGTTTAATACTTGAAATAAAATAATAATAACAACAACAATAGCAACAACAACAATAATAAAATGTAATGAAGAGGAAAACAATGAGTGAGAGAGAGAGAGAGAGAGAGAGAAGAACAAAACCCAGGAAAAACAAGTGATACAACTGCTCACCACTCACTGACCAATGCCCCGCCAGTCCCTGAGCAGCGATTGCTGCCCCCTAGCCTACTCCTCCCGGTTTATATACTGAGCATGACGTCATATGGTATGGAATATCCCTTTGGTCAGTTTGGGTTAGCTGTCCTGGCTGTGCCCCCTCCCAGCTTCTTGTGCACCTGGCAGAACATGGGAAGCTGAAAAGTCCTTGACTAGTATAAGCACTACTTAGCAACAACTAAAACATCAGTGTGTTATCAACATTATTCTCATACTAAATCCAGAACACAGCACTATATCAGCTACTAGGAAGAACATTAACTGTATCCCAGCTGAAACCAGGACATTCAGTCACTTGTGAATAGCCTGTGTGAGAGTCTTTACAAATAATAATTGTTATCCATGATGTTAGCACAGGTATGCAGAAGTAAGGATGTGTGGGTTATTCTCTCCCACTACACTCGCTCAATCCGTGTCTACTTAGTTAGCTATGCAAAAGGAAAATATCAGCAGCAAAAGGCATAAAGCACAGCTGCCCAAAGTTACGTGCAGGCTAGGTGAATTAAGAGATAAGAAAAACTCCAAAAGAAATTGATCACAAGGCTGCACACTGCTGGACTGTTTCTTTGTTTTACTTCCAACTGACAGACAGGATTCTTTTGTAATAAAAAGGATATTTTTTTGGACACATCAAAACTAAATGAGCTTTGGACCATACCTTCTTTTTCTTGGTTACCTCCATTCAGAGTTTTCCCAGGAGACAAGAGCAGCGTATGGGTGGATCACCATGAACACTAACCATAGGCTACCAGAGGACTAACTGGAGGCAAGACAGTTGGGACCAGATTTTTTCTTCTTTGCCAGCTGCTAATGACTGCATTTTCCTTTGAAACAAAAGAAGACAGAAACCAGTAGCTCACATATTTCTTTTATTAATACAAATGAAGGCAATGCCAGTCATCTTCAAACTTCTGACAGCTAACTTTAATGAATAAATTATAACTGAGGTGGCAAGAGACAAAATAAGGCATTAATTTAAAGGTTGATGTCATTTGTCCTAAACACAGCGATTTTATACAATATTCAACACATCTTTCTGGTAGTGACATCTTTCCATTAGGGACACAAAATAAGTATGGTGTATTGTCAATTCCAAATTATTATTTTCCCCGCTTAAGCTTCCCTAATGTTCTATCAATCATTGGACGATTCACTTAAACATTGCTTCAGATACTCCCCTGGTTAAAAAAATTAGATCGTCTGCTCAAATTTGTCTATCTTTTCCTCCTGTGACGTTAAAATAAAAATAAAAATAAAGACTCTTTGTCTAGTTGAAATTCTTGATATTTTTCATAAAACAACTTTTATTTTATAAGTACTTGTACACAAATGCCCATCAGGCTATCAGAGTTTACACTCTACAGTGAACAAAACAATATGTTCCCTAATATATGAGCAACCTGATGGCCTAACAGTCAAAAAAGTCCAACCCAAAAATTAAGCATCAAAACGATAGCATTGGTTCAAAAGAAACATCATGTAGAGTATACTGAAGTAAGACCTTATGTTTTGTTTCAGATGTTATCATCAGAGACTATTGGAGAACTATTTGAAAATCTGTGCTATTACTTCTTTTTCATTTTAAGATTTTTAATATTTTTCAAGTATATGGTAAGAAAAGTTTTTTAAATTCCTAGACAACAGGTGGCTTCAGTTGAAAGTTACTAACATTTGTCTAGCTAACAAATAACGGGAAAAATTCTAGAGTTGATCTGTTTCTTCATACTTCTAGAGTGTTTGTAAACTTATCTGAATCTTGGAAGATGTTTTCTTTCCTTTAAGTTTGGTGTCACATTTATTAACTGTGATTGGTGCACTGATTTAAAAAAAGAGCATGTAAACAATGAACAGTGGCAAGTTCTGTTACAATCTGTATGGACTTTTTCCTTTATAAAGATCTTTTCAAAGAAGTTGCATTTTTGAGACTAGGTCTATCCCAAAGGAAGCCATAATAACTTTATTAGTAGAAGAGGTCAAGTGTGAAAATCAGAAAGAGATAAATAGTGTATATATCTGTACTGTAAAAAAGCTTAGAGATGGAGAATCAAAAATCTTCCTGAATTAGCTATTTCTGTTTTATTTATTATGGATAGCTTTAACAATTTAAAAATGGTCAATAACAGAAATTATAACTAAGTCCAAAGAGAATAGTGTTCGTTACTCAAGAGAATATCAAAATGGAATAGTCTTGACATGTGCAAATCAACTACTATAAATAATCTAAAATAAGTCTTATGTCCAATTTCTACCTTGGTATGATAAATAGGTAATACTTTGTCTTCAGGAATATCTAAACTAAAAAATTAGCAGAAGAAGCTGGAAGTATCTAAAAGATCAGATTGTTTAAATTACTATTGAATGCTTCTAGACATTCAAGTAATTACAGAGAAGGGTTACATTTAATTCTTTAACAACAAATTAGAATTTACTTCATCTGAGTTGATGTATTTACAGTTATTTAAGATTCAAGTGCTGAACTGAAAAATTCCTCAATCTTTTGTGCTGTGCTGTAATGCCTCGGTGTTTTTCAGCTATGTTTGGTGCAGAGTGAATATGATTAATTGTGATATTTGGTATATGAAGGAAAAGCTGGAAGGAGACAGTATTTATACAGTGTTTATTAACCATTCTTTCCATAAACAGGGAAAACAAAATGCCTTTTTTCCTTTATTGTTCTAGTACCTTTTACAAGTTGGTCTTAATAACATCTTCAGCTCATTTCACCTTGTTTAATACCTTGCAGCATACCTCTAATTGTTTTAATTCTTTTAATTGGAAATTCTCAGAGCATCTTTAAATTGACTGCTGGTTGCTTTTTTTTTTTTTTTTCTTTTAGTCAGTCTGTTTCCTAAGGCAACACTTCTGTTTTATGAGTTTTTAATATGTGTAATTTAAAGCTACCTCGCAGTACTTTAAAAAGATGATCAATTCTTTACAAATATTAAAAATGTTATTCAAGCTTCAGAAATTATACGTCATTGACCTTTTTTGTCAACTTCTTTTGTCCTCTGTCTTTTTTAATTTTGTAAGAAATTGCTGAAATTACCAGATTATGTTAATACTGCAATTAATATGAGCCCTATGGTCACTGAATTTTCTTTAATATTATTTTAACCACTTGTAGCATCAGATAGCTTCACTGATTGGACATAAACCAGTAGCAATGAAAAAGGTTTTTAATTAAAAAATAAAATTTGGAAGCTATTAAGGAAAAATTTAAGATCAGTAAACACTATTTTGAATATTTTGTGTGTTTTCAAGGGGAAAAATGACACACCAATGAAAGGAAATATGAAGTAGTTGCAACTTAATGCATTCTGTAGGATATTTAAACCAGTGTTTGCTAAAATTATAAGACCTTGGTAGATTTATAAAATACAATACTTCTAACTGAAAGGTACCTTTTGAGTAGACTTAGTGTATGCTCTGATAACATGCATTTGTTTTTGCAACTAAAAAAAATACATCCTTGTTAATTAGCAATTCTTCCTTACGAGAAGTCTTCTGATTCTTTTCTGTTATTTTTTTTTTATACTATGCATTCATGTGTGAGGGGTTTAATTATCATCTTCGCTCTGAATAGGTATCTTGATAAAGGATCTTTCCACTTATTTTTAAAAAAGATATTACTGTTGGTTAAATGACTGTAGGTATCTACATTTACACTCTATCTTTTACAGTGTATTTCTAACTAACTTGCAGTTATAGACCTCTTAACTGTTTTATGTATAGAGAAATCAGCTCAGATCACAGCAACTTATTATTACATATCTCTCTTAAAAAATAGCATGGAAGAAAAGAATACAGGAAAATTGAAACTATGAAGTTGCCTTCCAGAGTTTGTACTTTCCAGAAGAGTGGGTCTCAGCCTTTGCCTTTCATAGTTTTGCTATTACTCCCCAAATTCCTTGAAACTGTCTGAACACCTCCATTATTAACTACTAAATATACTTCATGCTAAATTAATAAACGTAGAAGGCTACGTAGCTTCACAGCTATGATATAACCTTCTTAATATTTGTATTCAGGTTTGTATTTGTATCCGTGCTGGTAAGAACTTATAACATCTATTATTATTAAGATCCGTTAAGAGGTATTAAGAACCATGCCTGTTTTCTTTACACTCAAGGCTGACCTGATAACTGAAGGCTTATGGGTTTTTTTTCCCTTTAGGGCCACCTAACTCTTCATTTTTCCTTACAAGTACTTTGCAACTGATGATAGGCAATGCCAGGCAGCCAGAAATGTGACTTCAAGGAAACAAAGCTTCCATTCCTTGCAAGTACCTCCCAAAAACATCTTGAGGAGAGCTTCCTGGATATATGTCCCTTTTCCACTTGTCTGCTCAGGAAACAGTCCCTTGGCTGATTTGCTCAGAATTTCAAGGGATCCCAAACAAATAACCACTTCACTTGTTCATCCATAACCCATCAAGTCTAGGTGAGCATATGTTGCACAGATGTTTTATGCACGCACAGTAAATCTGATGTATCTAAAATATGTCTAAACCTCAACACTTTTGTACCCATGGTGCTTGCTGAACTCTAAGCCAAAGCAAATTTTTGGACATGCATTTTAACATGCATTGTGGCAGCAAAAAGGCCTAAGAAAAAATAGCAACTGTTCTGTATAGATATAAGTACAGACACCACGTACATCTGAAAAAAAACCTGAAACCAAAGTAAAAAAAAATTTAAAATATGTTTTAGGTTATTATTATTTTGGGGATATAATGTCTGGTTAACGRCTAGTTGTTCAGAACATGTATATATAATGGTAGGAAACAAAACAAAATGTGAAAGGGGAAGACAGATAGTCTGTAAACAATGTTGGTCTTAAGGCAGCCTTTCCTCAATGCTTTAGGTCACTGTTTGTCTGAAAGACTGATGACCAGTTGAGACACTTTCACTAAAAAAAAACCAACAACCCACCTTAAAAATATCCAAAGGCACTGCAAAAGATAAATAAGTAAATAAAATGCTATTTTTCTGAGGTTGGTCAAAATGCCAAATTTGGATCAGCGAACACATTCTTGCCTCAACTAAATGGAATGTTACTGAGCCCTCTAGCAGGAACACTTTGGAAACTCAATTATTAATGAGATGTGGTAAATCTTATGTGCCTGAAAACTCTCCATATTTAATTTACTGGTGCCTTCCTCATCCATCTTGCTATAGTAGCAAGGGAATAAATCCAATGACCTAAGCAGTGTTTCTTCCCCATCTCTGATTTCTGTGAATCTGTGTTCTTCATGCTGGCGATCACTAAAGGGATTATCCATGAAGCAGGACCATATAAATATGCACAGATATAAATATCCATAAATGATAGGCTTATTTTTTCAGAATGTATAATATTTAATTCCTAATCAGTCAGTGAATAAGGAGGTTCACTAAAATTTAAACATGAACAGAAGTAAAATCATCATAGGGTTTTTCTGCTTACTTTTTTGTTCGTTCTTGTTAATCACCCTAAAATCAATTTGTAAGTTGACCATATTTCTTTACTGAAGCAACGTTAACAATTACAGAGGGGCTTACAGTGCTATGAGAAGGTATAAAGTTTCTGAATATTTCAGCATGTATTGAATAAAACTGTGAAACTGTTAATAGAAAATATATAAAGAACATTAAATTTTTAACATTCCACATATATGAATCATATTTTTAGTGTATGTATCTCATTAACTTTAAGATTAATCAATGTCATATTACTCTACATTATCCTTAATTGACTGTAATCACTCATTTATAAATAAAATTTGAGGTTCAAAGGACTTATTTTGTTCATAGATAAACCACATTTGCTGAAACACCTGTGGTCCCTATCAACTCATCGTTCCCTTTGAAAATCTGTCACAGTCAAAGTCTGCCACTTCAGCTGGAGTCATTCCTCTGTTTAACTGTGTCATGATCACCTTGGGAAAGACTATTGCTGTTGCTGTTCATGGATAGACTACTGAGACACCAAAAGCTGCGATAATTTGCATTAAGATGCATTGTTCGTGAGACACTTACAAACACATGGTTTTCCAGAAGTGTTCTGGTTAATTACTGTCTCCTAGGTAGAACTGTCTTCTGATGTATGCACTGAAACTCAAATGGTGTGAGATCAGACAGTACACATAACTTTTCCAGCATGTATTACCACAGTTGGGATAAGCTGGGACATTTAGTTGGGCTTGTCTCAGTGTATAAAATGAACAGAGCCACAGCTTGAATATTTTCAGTCAGGGTTCTTGTTTCTATAAAAAGATTTTCTGTCCACTTTTAATCATTAGAAGCTCAATCATCACGACTTTCTTTTTTGTGGAGGCATTTGAAAAAAGTTGGGTAAGGATTGTGGTACACACAAGTAACTACAGATATTTTTTGTCCCAAAAAGGAATTTGCTGTGAGAAAAAAAATGAAGTGCTTGAATTTTTGCTATATTGCAAATCTGGCATACAAAATGTTATTCTCAGTGAAGTGGATCTTTAAAAACTGGGAAATGTTTTGAAAGTGTGTATTTTTTTTCTAAATCACTTCCATGCTAGATAAAGTGGATGGTTCTCCTTGACTTTACTGTAAGAAAAGATATGGCTTTCAATTCTTAAACAACATAATCCAATTTTGACAAACCCAGAAGTGAAACAATATTATTATAATGGAATATTGGTTTCTATAAGCTATATGTGACACAGATTCTATGAAATCTTGTCAAAGCTATCTTAAAGGCTCATGGGTACAAAATGGTAGTATCACAAAATATCTAATACTTACTGTTCTTTACGGGTAAGTCCCTAACTGCACAACTAAGAAAAAACTTTGACTTTCTGTACAACTCAAAGCTACAAGAAAAGTGTATTACATTTTCTTTCATGTGATAAATCTAGGATCTTAACTACAGCTCCTCCAATATTGTGGACTAGAAGAGACCCAAAACTGGAGACCAGAGATTTAGTGAAATGATTGGAAAAGCTTGAAACATATTCTCAAAAAGCTATTATGCTACACTTAATGTATATCTTTTCCTAAAAATTCTCTACTATTTTGACAACTCTAGGTAACCATAGCACAGCTCTGTAGCTGTCAATGAGTTCATTTAAACTTCCAAAAAAATATAAAAAGACATGATCTGCAGTATAAAGCTTAAAAGTTACATGAGAAGGCAAACACAAGACAGAAGAAGAAAAGTCATAGTTCTTCATAAGGAGGAAAAAGAACACCCATTGTTTTAGGTGACTAAAGGGAGTATAAGGGGACTTAAGCATCTAAAGTGGTTTTGTACTGAACCCTAAGGAAGTTACAATCATTGCTCTAGAAGTGTCAGGGACAGATCAGAATAGGAAGAAAATGTGGTTATTTTTTTAACTTGTGTCATCAGCTGGGGAATTAAGATTTTATTGTAGAACTGACATAAATTTCAGTCCTATAACTTTTTTTTCCCCCTGATTGTTCTGCATAAGGGAACCTCAACAAAAGTGATCCCCCATTTGATGTAATATTACCATAAGCAGAGAAACAAATGGTTAAAACAAGATGGTCATAAAAACTATAATATTGGAGTTTTAAAGGGCTATTGAAAACATTGTCCAGTTTAAAATGTACATTTTTTATAGTTACTGTTTGATATCACACAAAATGTTATCCTATTGAATGAGACAGTATTGCTTCTTAATGATGAGCATATATTATTTAATGGCACTTTTTTTGTATTCGTATGAAGTTGTGAGTTCGACATGGCATMTTTGTTCTGTTTATATAAGAGGTTGCCAACAGATAGGCAACACAACAGAGTTATTTTGTGGATTTAAGTCTGAATTGTCTGAAAATTCAAGTAAAATATCATGGAACGTTGTCAGCTCATGCACTGAGATTCCAAAATCCTTGCAATGGTGGTACACCTGAGTTATTACAAAACTTTCCTGTATCTGCCACAGAATTTGAAGAGTGTAATGCCGACTTGAGCACAAGCATGAAAGTACCTGATTGAGCATTATACAAGGATAACCACTGAAACATTTATATGAAGTTTTGTTTCTTATGCATAATGAGCTGCCCCTCAGACAACCGGCAATTCAAAACTCATTGTTCTTTTAAGTGCTGTGCAGATTTTTTTAAGTGCATTTTAAATCAATCACCACAGTTTTCACATGAACTGCACTAAATCCTTTCCTCCTAGTCAGTCTGTCTCATTCCTCACAAGTAGCTTAAACTGTAGAAAGTACTTTGCACCTGCTGTTAGGCAGAGTGTGTCTTGCAAATAAAACTTTCTAAAATTATATTGTAATAGTCAGCTTCTGTAAATTAAGGTCGTTCTGTTGGGCTCAGTGAAGTTTTACTGATTTACAGCTGCTAAGGTTCTGGCCCTGTGGTTTCTCCAATAATTACTGAGGTGTTCAGTCTGCAGAGACGGTGATCGCGTTCTGCTTGTCGAGGCTTTATTTGAATCTCTTATCTTCTTGTCATTTCAGAGTGTTCTTGACACATGAACCACAGACAAACACAGCAACTCAAAATTCAGTAAAAATTGGTGACTGTCTCCTCTTTCACAATGATAATATCAAACAATGAACCAGTACAAATTCACTAACAAATGTCTCTCAACTTGCATAATTTTTCTGTTGAATTAATCTGTTCTCTACATATAGGAATAGCCAATGGCAAATGCCTTAATACAGTAAGATTTCCAGAGAAATTTAGTTAGGCCAACAGATATCATTGGAAAAACAGACATACAAGCTTTTGTGAAGTAGAAGGTGTGTTTAGAAAAATAAACATAATAGATTTAATTGACTGGAATGTGTTGGGTTTTTTCTTTCCTGCCCATTTTCTCATTCTTCATTTTTCTTCTATTTCTTCTTTGATGATAAGTCCAAATGAAAAGAAGCTTTCTGGTTCTACCAGTCTTCAGCTTACCTACARTGGTCACTGTCTAGTTAGTCTTTCAGCTGAATACTAATGAGCATTTTCTGCCATTTTAGAGGTTTCAGGTATTCTCTCACTCTTGAGCATTCTGAGAAAGAGATAACCAAGAAAAGATGCAAAACCAAAAAACATGCAAGAACCAGTCCAGGTTTAATTATATGAGAGAACTGAGGTGGCTGAGCTCTGTGTAATCTGTACGCAAATAGACCGATGTATTTTTTCAGTTTGCCCTGTGTAGTGGAAGTCGTCTTGTCCTTGCAGGAGATTTTCCCAGGAACTAAACCTAATCTGATGATTACAGATAAAAATGAAATATTGAATGAAATGGAAAATGATATGGCAAAACAGTATTTTTGTTGCTACGCTGAAAATACATTTCTTCTCATTAAGAGATGAGATTTTTTACTGTGTTTATAATTTAATTTACTCTCCTATTAAGACTATAGCTATTACATCAGGGTACATGGAAGTAGGGACAGCTATGAAAAGGAATTTCATATAGAAACACATCAACATACAAACTTCAAGAATAATAAGTATGTTATGCTATTACTCTATTGTTAGGATAAGAAAACTTTCTGCTTAAGAAGACACAAACTTCTCTAATCTCAAAAGACTAATAAATCATTGTTTAAAGTACACTGAGGAGTCTGAATTTGGCATCTGAAAAGAAGAAAAATTGCTTTGATTTTTTATCCCTTTTGATCTTTTATTTCTGCCGGTATTTTTCATATGCATTAAACAAACTTCTATTTCTCAGTGAAATGCCAGTAACAAAATGACCAGCCATTTTTCAAAAGTAACACTGTTTCTATTACACCTATCATTGATAATAAGTGTATTGAGAATAGCAGGCAGGCAGAGCATTAAACTAGCTTAAAGATATATTAAGAAGATGTCAAAGAGAATACAGGGGAGATAAGCCTTCTGAAGCTATACACTAATAAACTCCTGAAAAGAAATGAAAGTAGGGAAGAAAAAAAATCATTATTACAAAATTCATTTTAACAGAGGAGGAAATAAAGAGATTGGAATTTAGTAAGCACTAATAAATTGCTATGGGTGTAATTTGCCCATCAGAATAAGAACTGTGAAAGCCTCGCCAGTCCTCTGACACAGATGTCTGGGTAAGAAATAAGGAATGGAGTTTATAACTGTGAAATGCTGTTGAACTGAGTTCTTCACAGTCCATCTTTGGGAAGGGTCAGTTCAAAGACAGTATCAATTTTGGTGTACAAAAAAATTGCAAAATATTTTGTGCTCCTTTTTACCTCAGAGGAGCTGAAGAGCTGCAGTAAGATGCCCAAAATCTGATTCCTCTTGGTATTTCTTTGCACGGAAGTATCTTTGTTCAAGCTTTGCATGTGTTTTAGAGAGAATGTCTTTGAGATCAGGTTAGAAACACAAGTCTGAGAAATCAAGCTTTGGAGCTTTCAGGAGCAGAGTATAGGGTAGTGTCTCCACGCCGGACCTGAGAGGTGCCACAATGCTGATGTGGAAGCAGGAAGGCAGTCAACAGAAAGAGTGTAGCCTCAGGGGTCCAAAACCAGTGACAGACTCTGCTTCTGTTACTCTGGAGCTCTAGCAGGTCTGATTTTCCAAAGCCATCTCCTACACTCAAAGGCTCCAATGCCTAAAGCATTTGATGTTGCCTTTTTCACTGGGAGGGGGGTGGAAAAAGAGGAAATGAAGCTGTTACTAAGCCACTGTAAAATGTGAATTTTTGTTACTAGTCCTTTGCTACAAATAATTTCCTGGCTGATCATTAGAAGATTGCTATGCGTAGGAAAAAAAAAAGATGATGAACAGAAAACTAAAACACAACTGACCTCTTTTAAAATTTAAATTGAAAAGGAATATAAATTTACAGGAAGTTTCTCTGTCACTTTGATTAATAATGTTTGCGTTTATATGTACTACCAATTCATTTGCTGAGGTCAGAGTGCCTGTGAGGATGGTATTGTGCATACCGAAAACATCTGTTCTAAAGCATGCTGATGTTTAGAAAACATTTGTGAAGATTTGCTCCCCATGGACCTCTGTAGTTAACCCCTTATGGATATTTGCAGTCCAGACTGCAAGATAGTTCAGTCTGACAGAACTAAAAGGAGTGTGAGAGTCAAATTATCTATGTTCTGTGTAATTATAAAATTTCAGAATAATTATTACAGTATTGTCAGCTCAGATCATTCAGAATTTCTTTCAGGCCACCCTCTATATTGTGTAGGTCTCAAAAACCTACAATCCCAGTGCTTTCAACATTGCATTTGCAAATAATCGTCCTTCCAAAAAGGGTTGCACTAGTGTGATTATGATTTTTATACAAAACTGCTTTTGAACAACTTTCAAGCATGAATTAATAATACTTTTATTTTTTATTATTTGTTATTTAATACTGAAGGATATAAAAGTGCTAAAATAAACCATCAGATCACATAGATCTAGAGTTCTTAACCTTGTTAATTAATTTACTGTAAGTATGCAGCACTCAAATAGGAAAAAAAAAAGAGTGAGGTAGTAATACTAGATATCAGTTAAAATTCTGAATCTGGTCTTAGTCATAACAAAAATCTGGTGCTCTACTGTTATTTTGGAAATGAAGATAAATTACTAAAACGACCACCCTAAGTCCAATATCCATGAGTAAAGGCAGAACCTGCCGCAGGATTTCTAAAATAGAAAATCTTCATTGGATCTGGAAACAGTATGGCAAATCTCAACCTCCTTTGACTTCCACTTCCCTTTACGAGACTGAACTTTGAAGTCACAATATACAGAATAAGAATTAGAAAGCTCTCTTTCAAAATTATAAAGGGTTAAATTACAATGTATTTCCTTTTTAGTTTGAGAGTCAAATGGCATAAAAAAAATTGTCTGCCCTCCTCCATTATCAGAGTAAATATCTGTTGTTTCTTCAACAGTATCATTTTCAGAATCACATGTTAAAATAATTACAATCAAAATCTCTCATTTTTAATTTGTTCATCTTCATAAATTTATGTCCTGAAAAAGTAATTGGGGTAACTATATGAAGTTCACAAGGCTTTGCGATAGACCCAGACAGAAGCCAATATCTGAGCTGTATAGAACATTTTTCCTTCAATGGACTTAGGAGTACTTGAGCATTAACACTTCTTGTCTTATTTAATTGCTACCTTTAAAGATCCTTAAACTCATATAACATAGGTAAGAAATGTTCTCTGCTAAAATCTTTTATAAGTTCTTATTTTAAATCTCAGTTCACAGAACATGGAATAAAAAATATTTTAGTTCAACCTTTCTTACAGACAAGTTAATAGCCTTTCTGTCACCATCTTTGTAAAATTGCTTTGCTATGGAGATACCCGTACATAGGTATACTACTCATTATACCAATAAAATAATTAGTCATCAGTATTTAAGTGTTCTCCATTATACAATTATTTTTTTTAGTGTAATACCAAGGTCTTGACATTGAGAGAAAACCAGTGCTTCCTAAAAATAAACTCACTCTTTAGTGT
This sequence comes from Oceanodroma leucorhoa, assembly GCA_030449065.1. Taxonomy (NCBI): domain Eukaryota; kingdom Metazoa; phylum Chordata; class Aves; order Procellariiformes; genus Oceanodroma; species Oceanodroma leucorhoa. The sequence continues at coordinate 10,879,228 of JASVER010000005.1, forward strand.
CATCCTTACTACTGTATCTTGATGGAGCCAATGTGTGTAGGATATTATGAGCAATAAAACCTCTTTTATGTTGATAAAGTTTATTTTTAGTCTGGAGTTACATAGCTTTGTGATTTCACTTGACTCACCACCATGGACTAATAGGATGTAAAAATCATTAGCATTTTAGTGGAATTATGCACTCAATTTAATAATAAATCCTATCATTTTTACTCCAGACTGTCCTTGGCATCATAGTTATTACAGCTTTCTGAAAAACCATGCAAGACAATATTAAAAAAAAAGAAAAGGGAAAAGCAATTTTAAACAGATTAATTATCTGTTTACAGATTATTTACCTATATTTATTAAAGACTGATTATTTATCCACTTTTGTAAATTTGCACATCCTAGTAGGTATTGCAATCATACATATTTGGACCCATATTTCACAGTTTGGTATAACTCATGCAGATGAGGTTCTTTTATTAAATATGTCGGTTTAGATTCTGAGGTCAGGAGTTCCCAGTCAGAACGGGGTTGGGCTTATTCTCAGACATTTCATTGTTTCAGCTAAGCCAAAATAATTTGCAGAAAAGCATACATATAGATAAAGATTGTAAGGGGAAGGTTTGTGAAGTCACATATCTCCAAGTCAGAGACACAGAAAAAGGAACAAAAGAATGAAGGAAGGGGAAAAAAACCACATTTTGAAACTTGAAAACTATCATGAAGAGGAAAAATACTTCTTAAGCCCTTTCTACCTGTAAAAAAGCAGTAAAGTATGTAATTAGACTTAGTGTTTTTGTAGACTGAGCTTTGTTACGTAGAGAGTAAAAGTACAGAATCACATTGAATGCTGATATCAAAAAAGTAGTCAAGGAGAGCTTAAATCTACATCAGAACTATTTCTGACGGTCACTTAAATATCAGGGAGGTAAGAAAAGTTCATTTATGGCACATCAAAATTGTTCATTCTGAGTCATTATCTAATAAATTTAATTACTTAAGATTTTATTTCAACTCCTCTAACATTTTCTGCCAGTTATAGTTTTACTGATTCTTAACTGAATAATTCAAAATATCCCACATTCAATGAAATTTGCCCAGAATTACACCAATTTACTTCCATTCATGCCCTAAATTTTATTTTGGTGGAATACTGAGATCCCAAGAATTTAGAGTCAAGGCCAGCTAAAGCTAAGATTCTCCAGAGTTTCAAATTAGAAAGAGAAAACCGCACACAGTTTGCGAGCCTGGAGGCAGAAGATCATGTCTCATTATTACTGGCAGTGAATCATTTTGCTGATAATTAATATCTGACTTACTGTTTTATTATACTTGACACATCTAGTTTATTCACTACTTACCGAACTACCACCACAGAAAGATCTGCCGTACTACAGTGAGAACAAAAAGCAAATTCTTTTCATTTCAAATATTCCTTTGGAGAAAAATATATGTTGCTTGCAAATTCACACCAAGTTTTGACAGAAATTGTGTGGGATTATACAACAAGAAGAACAAATTACCGAGCATTTCTTTGAAAATATTTCAGTACATTGTAGTAAGCCCATATCAACTTGTTTGTCTTTGTATGGTAGCTGTTACTATTCACATGACAAATACCAGAAAAGAGATTGCAGAGTTATTAACCCTTTGAAGATCGATTTATTAAAAATATGGGCAGACAAAAAGTGCATTCAACACATCTGAGAGCTTTTTTGCAGTCATGATACTGTAAGGTCATTCAGTCCCCTAAGGTAAAGATTTTCTCCCTGTGCCTCACTGTCCATTTACCCCTCCTTGCATTTATGTAATGGCTATGTTACTCAGTTCTCACTCCTACAAGCTTTTTTTCTGCAGAGCTACAGGTTTCCAGCTTTACATGAACACTATTCATTTAGTGACCCCAGACAAATGCTTTCTCCCACTGCCTTTGTAATGGCATTCAGTACTTTTGCAGTGAGCTCATTTGCTTAGATTACTAGGTACAAATTTAGAAGCCTATACCTAGCCATTAAAAAAAAAAAAAAAAAAAAAGATGAAAATTAATTTGTTTCTTGGCTGATTTAATTTTGCTATGATTTATCCTCACAGTACTTTCATTTACCCCTTAGCTATCAAAGACAATCTAAATAATAAAAATCTACCTCTCGGAGCTAGTATACATGTATATTATACACAGATATATGCAAGGAAGCCCACCTACTGAGATAAATATGTAGGTGCTTTACGATTAATATTTTCTGAAGACCTGTTTGAGCATCAGTAAGAGTCACAGAAAAAGAAGACTCTGTACTAAAACAGTACAACTCTTCAAGGGCAAATAAGCATACTCCTATAACAGGCCCATGAGCAGGAATCAGAGGTGTGGGTAGAGACACTGTTGTAACTGCAGCTGAGCTGGATTAGGAGACTGTTTTCCTAGGCTCTTACTATCCTTGTTCTCCTCCTATAACAAAAGAAGAATCTATTGCTTTGCCAAAATGACCATATATACACAATCACTCCCTCTGCCGGTTGCGTCAAACTGATTCATCAGGCTAGTGTGAATATTTTAACAGTATGGATGTTCTGGTTTGGCTTTAAAACATTATCATTTTGATAGAAATAGATGAGGAAACAATTACATGGACAGTTATGCTGAGGTGGGGTCACATCTGGACAAAGGAGAGCAAAAATCTGAGTGCAAACAGGGGTGGTAACTTTTTATCATATTTTGGCTGTAACCACTCCAGAACAATATGGCTGATCAAATAGTGACACACAGCTCTGCCAGAAGAATTCAGCAGTATTATTAATTCTGTGAAGCAAAGCCCCTTTTATCCACCTGTTAATCAAAATCTTTACCCTTCACAATCAAGTAGCTAATTTATACATGAGCCCTGGAGTAGATTTAAGTCCAAAATTGCTTATGTAACCCAGTAAGCCACAAACCCATGTAATTATCTGAAGTGCAAAAACATAAACCTTTATGGAAAATAACAGCCTTTGAACTTCATGCAACACTGCAAAACGAGTAATACTCTCATGCTAATCTCAAATTCAACTACTCTTTTACAGCCATCAGGATTTAAAAAAAGAAGCATCTTCATGGCAGTATGGATCTGTTAGGAGGAAGTTTGCATTTGCCTGATTGTACTTTGTATGAGTATATTGATACTGTCTTCCCTCCAGTCCCATCACAATCTACAGACATGGAAGACTGATCAAAATCATCCTYCTAGCAAGATGTGGCCACAATTGACTTTTCAGAGCCGAGAGCTAAGATCAACTCCTTTCCCTTAAAAACAGGAGTAGGAATACTATTTATCTATAAATTATCAATATGTAAATGTAGATGTCAAATGGTAGGTAGATGAAGAAATTATATTCTAAAAAAATGAGATGTGTTTATACTTTGTGAATTAGCTCTAACAGGTTCATGAAGCAATTTATCTCCTTTTGTTGCATTTTTAATTATTTGTTACTTTCTATTCATTTTTAACAACAGGCATTTAATTGAATTTTCATCTAGCCAGCTCATAGATTATGGGGCAGAGAAAGGTCTAACCAGCTACAAAGGGTATGATTTTTTTTTAGGAAACTTTTGAAGAAACCTGTGAATTTTGGAGTAACTCAGATTTTATCATGAACATGTAAAAATGATATATTTATTTTTTACATAATAGGGGTTTCTACATGAATCCAGCACACAAGAAATCAAACCAGTGCTCTGATTTGGATAACATTTTTCACCTAATATAAATCACCCAGAAAAAAAATAATTCTAAGAAGTCTCTGAATTAGAGCATGAACCTGAGATGCTTTTAATTTCCTGTAGTGCTGAACATCTGTAGCCATTAACCCAAGATTAAGTTGTAGATGATCAGATATTCAGTAACTCTGCAGTATAAGTTCAATTATTTGCATTGAGGTATACCAGATAAGATGCTGCAGCTGACAATGTTGACTTCCTTCTTTCTCCTTCTGCATCAATAAATTATTAATAAAATATATTTATTGCAGAAGAACATAATAATATATTTCTTGATATCACTGAAGTGCTTTGGTAATAAAATGTGCAATATAAAATGCTATCTAGGGAATATATTTTATCGATAATAATATATAGTCATTGTATAGTGTAATAAATTTTTACTCCCTTTTAAATCATTGATTGTTTTCTGTCTGTTTTTAACAAAAAAAAAAAAAATTCATTAAGTTATCATCAAAATTTGAATAGAGCTGAAAGTTTCCTTTTCTTAGCAAGATAATCAGTGTCCATGGTTCTTATCAGCATGATCAAAGCCTTTACATTTATTTCCTCTGAGGTATATTTCATATAAGAAAAGTCTGTCCACCGATCACATTCAACACCTATGATATGGTGGAAGTGGCTGGGCATGTAAATTTTGAAGACTAGCTACCATCACAGGTCTTTCAAATCTGCAGTATGGGTTTGGCACTCCCACAGAGAGAGCAGAAATGTTAGCTGGAGGTCAGYGAGGCAAGAGGTAGCTTCCCGAATATTTTCCAAATTTAAGTTTTCATTCAGTAGTGATTATTTCTCCAAATCAGTTCAGCTATCCATAGTGGTTTCCAAGTGACTAAAATATAAAGAAGAATTTATTTTTAAAGAGAAAATTCTCTTGAAATTTAGTTAAGCCGTGATGTCCTATTTTTAGCTTCAGACACTGCAAACTGTTTATTTCTCCCTTGTTTCCTATTCCTGTCACCAAAAAATGATACTGCTATATTAATTTCTGGGTCCTTGACCTTGTTTTAATTCATAGAGTGGAATATTCCCTCTCCTGCTGACCTGCCACTAGCTTTGTGTGTGACTTCTGCACTTTAGCCATTCCCATTCTTATTTCATTATTAATATAATTTCATTTATTACAATTTATCAGCTATTTACAATGCTCTCCATTGACTGGGAGTGGCATAAAGAGTTAGGACTTTGAAGCAGGTTAAGAAAAAAAACAAGACTTGCTTGCATATATCAACAGGAAAAATTAAAGAGGTCTAAAAATTAGTCTTCCTCAATTTATTAAAGTGGATGAAAATTGTTCTTGATATATGAACACCCTCTCTTATCCCAACATAGCAAGGTACCTGTCTTGTCAGAAGGAAGTTCCTAAATATGATTTCAAACACAGGAGTTCAAAGGGAGTTAAATTTATTCCTGAACTGTGTATAAAACAAAATGCTTTCAGGGTGAGATATAGCTCTGGAGCTCAAGTTAAACAAAATGCCATAGTATGTGATACTGGTGGAGCAAGCACAGCCAGCAGCTCCATTTTCAGTGAGTTCTTGTACTCTCCAATATTTGCAGCGCAGTTCAGCTGCACAGGAGAGGTGAATGCATGGGATGGCTCATTTCTCACATTCACCAAAGAGGTGGTTTTCCAGCCTTTCACTTAGCACTGCTAAGTACTCTTCAAACTGATTTCTGAAGCAGCCGAGTTAACGACACTTCATATGGCTTTTTGGTGGCAAAGATACCTTTTTCTTACTCTGGAAGAATCAACGCTAACTTTTTTTTTTTGTCAGCATTCTCCAGGCATCTTCCTCAGTAACCAATTTCTGTGAAAGCATCTGTTAAACATTGAAACAGAAGTTTCTGGCATCATCCATTTTCTCTTTCATGACCAGACTATGTRCTGTGCTGTAAACTATGTGGTACAGCCTGAGAGTAAATAAAAATAGGTAAATTTCTAGCCCACTTAGATGCTACTGCTTTGTAAAAGCATATTACAATACATAGACCAAAGGCAACTTTGCAAAACAGTACATTTTTTTCAAGGTTTTTTCTTTTTTGTTTTGTAGTTGGTATATCATCCACATCTGAGCAAGTGAAAGTGAGGGTGGTTTTTTTTGCTATCATCTAGCTATTTTGTTTTCTACCCTATACATGTTTTTTTAGTTAGGGTATCAGTAATGCTCATCCCAAACAGTGATTGTAATGGCTGAATGCTGCTGTATGCTTTATAGTTAAAGGCACTGATAAGCTAAAACTGACAACTCTCTCTTTTTAATGTCTGTTTAGTATTAAAAAAAAATCTAATTAAAAGTGGCAATGCATCATTAATATGCTTCTCTTTAACTAGAGCCTGGGGTTTGAAGCTGAAAGTTGATTTTGAAGCTGTTTGTTTTTAACCAATTCTTCCCCTTTCCCCTTTTCCCAGTTTGTGGTAGGAAACAGAAATGCATCTGGACGTAAAATAATTCTACCACACAGTATTTTCGAAGTGAGTGTGATATGAAGCCTATCAAATTTAATCTTGTATACAAAGCATCATGCAGTGATCCTTTACTCCGTGTGAAATTAATGAAATGAGGGCTGCCTACAGCCACTGCGCAAAGGAGATGCCCATGCAATGGCTATGGAGGTGCTGGGAAACCGGAGCCACTGGTTTATAGCTGATGGCTCAGGAGAACTTTCTCTGTGGAGTTTGGGGCCCTATGCAAGGCAAGAGGGCTCTGGGATCTGCTGATGGAGGAACTTGATAAGCAATGGCCCAATCCTGCTGCTCCAACAAAGGAGATGATAACCCCATGGAGGGAAAAAGATTTGACTTTTTAATGGATGAATATTCCAGTTGCTGTAACATTTTTGGCTGTGTGTTGGGCTGGGACAAGGCCTGAAATTTTTAATATGAGGTCAGATTGTTATGATGTTAAACCCAATAATCTAGCCTGTAGAGACAAGGAGTGGAGATTGTAATGGATAGATGTTCAGACTGTTGCAACCTTTTCAGTTTTGTGGTTTGCAGGGGCAAGGGGTGAAGTTTCTAACAGATACATGATACATGATCTTTTTCTATTACAATGTTAGCCTCAGTAGCCATGTCTGCAGGGGGGAGGGATGGAGTTTTGCTGAACGTATGCACGTGGTCTTACAATGTCGGCCCTATTGTCCAGATGGAAGGACAGTTTGTAAGGTATGCATACTAAGGCTGTGATGATATTAAAAGTAGACTGTATAATGGATATATATTCACACAGTGTTTTGCAGAAGCAAGGGGTGAAATGTAGTAGTCATAACTGGCAGGGTTTGCGCAGGGGTGGGCTGCCGGGTGCCCTGTGGGGGAGGAGGCTGGGTCCTGCCCTGTGCCATGTCCAGCCAACTCTGACATGGATGGAATGACCCACTGCATACCAAAACTGCCACCAGTCTGAGAAGTCCATGGTGCCTCTGCTCAAACTTTTTTCAGAAAGGGCAGTACACATGGGGAGGCACAAAGGAGACACGTGGAAGGGGGTGTTTTGGGGAAAGAGCTGGAGACACTGGAGACACTGCAAAAATTGCACTGCTGCTGGGGGACTGCTGCCCTTGGAGGACCCACTGGGACAAGGGAGCAGTAAGAAGCAAGGATCAACAGAGGAAAATGAGTAAGAAGCAAGGAATGGAAGAAATAAACCATTACGCACTAACCCCAACCTCCTACACTGCCCATCACCTCACCGAGGGAATTGGGAGGGATGGAGAGTAACATGTGGTGAACAAGTGAAGCTGAGACATGGAAGAGGGGATGAAAGGTGTTTCCTTAAATTTTTTTGTAGTTGTTTGCCTGCTCTTTTTTTCCCCAATACGTGAATCAGTAATTACAAATATATGTTAATTGACAATAACATACATTAAGTTAAATTCCCTGGGTTGAGAATCAACACTCAACAGATGTTACAAATACAGAGTAGAAACAATCCCCAGCTATAAAAAAAATTAACACAACATCCATATGCAGTGCCCTTCAGTGTTAGATTAAAATTTTCAGAAGAGATCAGACTCTTTTATATCAGSTTTACATTTTGCCTTTTCTAACTCAGCTTCAATTTGGCTTTCCAGAAGTTACCTAAAATTCTCAAATATTCACTCTTTCATTTTAATACACATCGCTTTCCAGCAACCATACATTACGAATTTAAAACCACATGAGTGGATAACTTATGGCAATGTTGATTTGAATTCCTTTACTCCATTATCACAGAGGCATGAATTTATCCAAGAGAGCTAGCCTAAGGGAGGAAAAAAGAAAAAGAAAGGAAAAAAAATGGTAAGACAAACTAGGTAACTTCATAGTGAGTGACCTGAAAAGTTCTATTTTTAAGCCAACCCAATATCTTTTTGTAATAAAGCAAATATTTCTTTTTATTACACAGAAATATTCTTTTTGAGGGGCACTTATATAACTGTCGTGGTTTAAGCCCAGCCGGCAACTAAACACCACACAGCCGCTCGCTCACTCTCCCCGGGGTGGGACGGGGGAGAGAATCGGAAGGGTAAAAGTGAGAAAACTCGTGGGTTGAGATAAAGACAGTTTAATAGGTAAAGCAAAAGCCGCGCACGCAAGCAAAGCAAAACAAGAAATTCCTTCACTACTTCCCATGGGCAGGCAKKTGTTGAGCCATCCCCAGGAAAGCAGGGCTCCATCACGCGTAACGGTTACTTGGGAAGACAAGCGCCATCACCCYGAACGTCCCCCCCTTCCTTCTTCTTCCCCCAGCCTTATATGCTGAGCATGACATCATATGGTATGGAATACCCCATTGGCCAGCTGGCCTAGCTGTCCCGGCTATGCTCCCTCCCAGCTTCTTGTGCACCTCACAGAGCATGTGAGCTGAAAAGTCCTTGAGAAAGTAGACTACCTAGCAACAACTAAAAACATTAGTGTGTTATCAACATTCTTCTTACATTAAATCCAAAACATAGCACTATACCAACTACTAGAAAGAAAATTAATTCCACCCCAGCCAAAACCAGGACAATAACCTTTCAGAATTAATAAGATTCCTTTAACTGTTTGACTATTACAGCATCAGAGAATGTAAAGAACATCTCTAAAACAGTATAATCCAATCTAAAAGTGGAAAAATGTAGACAGAAGAGGACTTAGTGTGTGTACAGAGAAGTGGCCTACATGAAACCTTCATTCCAATTGGCCTAATTCTTGAGTGAAAAAGTTGCATTRATGAAATGCATTTCCCTAATGCTCAGGGTAATTCAAACCAAAGGATTAAAATTTACCATACCAAGCAGGACATTTAGATAATTGGACTTTGCACAGTGAGTCAGTGCTCTGTGTTCAAACTTAACTATCTTCAAAGGGGTATTATAAGGATTAATAGATAATTTTCGTACAATGCTTAGTAATGTGTTGGTGATGAGAAACATTAGCTAGTGTTATTTTGCCTAAGTAAATGGTTAAATTAAAATATATCAGTTACACAACAGATGTAGGTTTAGAGTCTTTACAGACCTGTACATATTTGCACGAGATAACACAAGACTTTGCTCCTCAGAATTGCCCTCATAGAAGAACAGTCACTGATTCCTTGTAAAGAGACTCAGTTTTCTTTCTGGCTCTAAGCCCAAGCTGCTATAAAAGGGCCAGGATATAAGAAAAGGAAAAGTTGGTGCCACAGTTCTCAGGCCTGTCACTTGTGACAGCATTAGGCAGCCAAATATGACCTTATTCCGAGAGCTAATAAAAAAGACACAAATTACCCCAGGAATTTTTAGACATTAAGAGACAGAATACCGTAACATTTGCATGTTATATTCAATTTTAAGACATCCGGGTTAGAATGCTACATTATTTCATTGGCAAATTTCCATTAAAAATATGTATTTTAAGAACAGTTACCTTTTGGTTTTGTGCCTAATACTAAACACTCAATACTGCAGGCAAAGCCTAAGGCTATTTGTCCACTGGTAGTTTTTAATTTTTCCTTTACCAGTATGTATTAATGAGCAGGTTGTAAATAAAAGGAATTTAACTTTGTTTCAATTAAAAAAAAMCAAAGAAACCAAATAGCGTGACAGGTGCTCTTTACCATTTTGTTTTCATGAAACATTTAAAAGGAAGACAAACTGACACAATGCTCCATCTTTGCTGAAAACCCATCTATAAACAAGACATATCTTAGTGTTAAAACTTGGGTTATATTTGTAAATCAACTCTCTTTCCCCTGTGAATCACAGTATTGTCATTCTGTGGCTCACCTTGAGGAATTTTTTGAAAACCCACTCAGCTCCAAGAGCGGAAATGTCTGCAGGCCTGTTAAAACCTCCAAAAATAGGACATGTTCTTAGAAAAATATTGAAATCTCTGGGTTTTTTTCTAGGATATGTGAACATTTCCCAGTATGTACTTTAATAGGACGGTCACCGTGATCCTCTGCTTAAAATCCAAGCATGGGTATTGTACTTCAATTATGTAGTCAAAGATGTTAATGGGGAAGAGAAGAACATATTTTCAATCAGAAACTGAGTATTTCATGCCACCATGAATATCTAAATAAGCTAGATGAAATTCATCTGATGTAATCTAATTTTGTTCAAAGCAGTTGCTAATTATTTTAAAACCTATCTTTTCTGTGCTTAGTAAAAATATTTTATCATTATTTGAGACATCAGATCTTTGCCTACAGAAGCCACTTTTCATAAAATATCAAGATTATTTTTTTTAAAGAACAAAACAGAGCAAATATGGAGTTTTTCTACAGCTCTAGGCAGAGTTTTGTATTTAAAAATTAGAACCTTAATAGATGGAAGATCCTACAGCAGTGTTTGCACTGTGGCATGGAACTATTCCCATGGCACATCCAATGCTAAAATAGTTACCCTTCCATACTGAGTTCTCCCCAGATAAAGCTCAGATGTCCCCAATGTTTTGTTTTAAGCACACTTCAAAAGGTATTTAGCTGCCTCGAGTATAGGTTTGAGACCTCCATGAATTCCATTTGTCCTTGTGGTGATTGCACCAGGCAGACAACAAAAGTTATTTGTAAGGGGAGCTCTGGCTGGCCTTGAAGTTGCCCTGCACAAAGGCAGATATCGTTTGTAGGAATTAGTTTGCAGAAAGCAATCTGTACTTTGCAGCCCTAATGGATGGCAAGGTTTCTGTGGAAAACAGCCTGGCACTTGGAGAACTAGCAAGCAAAAACTAAAAATATTTAGAAGTGACTAATGCTCCATTAGTGAAGCACTTTGTAAATAGCAAGTGACATTCCTCAGCCCCAGACTACTGTGGCCTAAATAGGTAAAGCAGCCAAAAGGTGCAAGAAAGGAACCACTATTATCCTTGCTTTAGATATTAGGAATTAAAGTACATAAAGGTCAAGCAACCTGTCCAAGGTCAAACAAAAATGGTCTAGCAAAGACAGAGACTGGACATAGTTTTCATATTCCTGGTCTAACCCTTAAAATATAAAGTCATTCTAACTTCTAAAATACTTAACACAGTAAAGTAAACTGTAATTCTTTGATTGCTTTTCTTTTTCTTAAAGGCAAAAGATCTGAAAAACTGCTAGGCGTTTGCACGATGTAAGATCACAATATTTAGTGTTTATTATCATTACCAAAAATAAAAAGCTATGAGAAACAAAAGGAGTCAGGGGTCTGCTTGGTTGTCTTCAATTTAGATTGTGGAAAAAGAAGACTTAAGGAAACTGTATGAGTTTTACTCCACAGGTCGAACTGTTGTGATGGATAACCAGTGTAACAAGGTATGGAAGAAGTGTTCTGCAGGGAATACTATCACATAAATAATAACAAAGTGTTTAATTAGTGTCTAATATGAAATAAAGAAGAAGGAGATGAGATCTTGGCCTGACTTTCTGAGTGTAAATACCTTTACTGATTCATTTATAACAGCCAATTAACCAATCATACTTTTTCTTTTACGGACTTAAACTAGGCTGTCTTTGTTTTGGCTTAGTCCCTTGTTTTAAAACTAGAAAAGAGATTAGAAGAAAACTAGTTATTTGTTTCATTTTGTTGTGCATTATCAAAACCTCTTTTGATACATGCAGAAGAAGCATCATGAAGTTACTTTACCTAGCTCATGTAGGTGACGTATTTCCAATTATAGCCCTGGAGTTAAATAATATGGGAATAATTCCTCTTTGCAGCACTGCAATAACACTAATGCAAAGGAGCAGAACTACCATTCAGCCCTGGGCAAATATTACTCAGCTCTGTGCTTTGCAAAAGACCCAGTCTTGTATTCCTGTGCATTGTCTGCCGTCTCCTCTACTTAAAAAAAAATATCTGTTTCAACAGTCAAGGAGATAGAATAGTGAATATGCTCTTTTACAGTTCAGAGTATAAAAATAATCTTGCAATGCTAAAAAGTAAATGAGTTCTGTAAGTATAACTTTGTCCTTTTTTACTAAGCAACTTCTCATTTCTCATAACAGACTCTAAGAGGAATGTAATGGTATTGACTGAATCAAATATTGCCTAGCCCTGAGATGAGTGCAGCACAGAATGCCTTCTCCATTCCTGCAGGCTATTGCACACCATAGCTTGTGGGTTGTTAGCATCTTACAGATTCAGTCTGTTGCAGAGGATAGCAAGACACCTTTCTTCAAACTACTGCATGTTTTCTTTTGTCCACCTTTTATTCACTGAATCTTGGGAGAGAACAACCAAGGTTTCTACTGACATGGAAAAATACAAAACAAATTCTCTGTTCAAGCCAAGTCTATTCAGCAGTGCAGTAGTATAACTCTGAAGTAATTTAAATAAAATAAATTGAAAAGCAGACAGACTCAGGTACTACTCACAAAAGCACACTACTTCAAATGAATTAATTTGTTGTCTGGAGTGTAGACTCACCCTGAGAGGCTGTTTTAGGTTCACTTAAAGCATCTGGCAAGCAGCATGGCAAAGTCACAATGTTGCCTGGCATTACAGAGCTTATGGCTTGCAATAAAAATCTTGCTCTGATTTCTTCACACCGGAGCCTGCATGGTGCCTTTGGTGATCTGTAGTAATACTGATCTTGTTCTGTTGGTTTCTTGCTTCTGCTACCCTGTTCACATAAACACAGAGTGAGACTTTTAGATTCATATTAATAATGAAACAGGGGAATAGTGGAGGAAAGGAGCATTCTCTAGACRGTGTCCCACACCAACCCTAGGTAGGATGAAATATGATCAAAGTATAAATATGAAAGAGAACAATAACCAGGTAGTGAACATTGTTTCCCACTAATTACAGTCATAAGCAATCTGTGATGTGCCCAGGCAGGAAAATGTCTTCCATGGGACGTGTATACTTGTTAGCAAGCAAGCGTTAACCCAGCATAATGAGTCTTGCTCGAAGCTGTTGCTGGAAGCCCCATGCTGTTATCCATATGCTGGATGCCTCCCATAAAAATGTTGACTGTGAACTTACTGTTCCAGGAACCTTTGGGATTTTATGGTTTTCTCAGCTATAAGGCACCATTTCGCCTCACTATGGAATTTTCTGAGGTGGACACAAGAGAAGAAGCAACTAAGGACTAAGTTTTAGTGTAATTTTCACTAATGTACGTTCAGAGTTATTCCATTGACTTCACTAGGCTTATCTCAGCTAAACCCAGAATTTTATTAACAGCTTTTACCGATACAGCAATTACTAGTATCTGCAGCACAGATCCTAGTTACAGAAACTAAGATCTACCTCTAGAACATACAGCTCTCMGTGAAAAATTGGGGTAAATGCTTGATCCCAGTCAAGCCAATAGACTCTATGCCAGTGGTTTTAGGTTTTAGGGGAGCCAAGTTTTTACTTCTGGACTGTAATAATCATTAACATGACTTTAGTTTGCAAAGGAGTAAGACTTTATTCCATTTCAGTGTTATTTGAAAATGAGATTTTTAACTGTCAGGTCACATTTTATTATTTCTCTGTATTTCATTTAATATTATTATTCTTAGGTTATAATGTAAATAAGGCTTTTCTTTTTTGCTCTTTATACCCTTCAGGTGACATGTGTTCTTTCACGTTCTCTTCTCTAATCATCACCTACCATAGATACACACATTTACTTTTGTAATCTTTCCTCATCAGTCAACACCTCTGTCATACACACATACCATCAGTTCTTCTCTGAACTTCCTGCATAGTTAAAATGCATGTGCCATAATAGGACAGCAAAATTTAACTGTAATGTAATTTTTTCTTGAAATTAAACACATTGTCACCTTGTTCTCTGTTTTACAGTCATAAGATGCACTGTGTTAGTCTTGTTTAAGCTTTTTTTTTAGCTCTTTGTTTTTAGCTTTTGACGGTGATTTTTTTCAGAATTATGAGTTTACAGGTTACCTTACTTTTGACCTCATTCATTTGCTTTGTTTTTTCTGCCCCCAACCTTTTTCCAGCATTATTAATGAATTTGCTACATACATCTCCATTAAAAAAATTAGATATTTGAGACCAAACAAGCTTTTGATTCCCACTCACTTTTTTTACCTTTACTTATTTTCACTCAGCTGGCTTTTAATGTACTTGGCAATACTGAGATCCAGGAAAAATTTGAACCCAAAGCTGGYTGGGATGCACAGAAGTAATTAATCTGTTGTAAAATGTTTCTGATTTTCTGGGTTTAATCTCACTTTGTGTATCATGATAATAATGTCTATAGCTACGCAGCAAGTACACTTGAAGAGAGGTTCTGATATTTAACAGGCTGCAGATCCTGAAAAGTTTGATGTTTTCATCAGATTAATCAAGTGTGTTTAAATTACTTATTTAAGTATTTGTTGAGAGTAGTTTCTCTTTTTCTATATGAGTACATGTGTAATTATCCTCAACTGTAAAACATTTATCAATTTATGAAAAAAAACCAAAACATCATTTTAACAGTCTATGGACTTTTTGTGGTACATTTCACAGCTGACCAATTGCCCAATATTGTTCTCTGAGAAACTTTTAAGTGGGAGAATAGCAGCCAGCAGCAAATAAAACTTGTATCTCTAGAAATCCCATAGCGAAAACAACACGTATAAAAAAATTCTGGTGATGTTGAAATGTTGATCATCAGTGTTCATTTTCAGAAGCAATATAAGTTATGCTTACTCTTTAATTATTTAGAAAACATTAGCCAGACAAGCATGTAAAATAAGAAAATTAATTCAGTGTCGTGTTTTCTGCGAGAGTAGGAATTCCGGTACTTTYAAACTACTTTCACGTACTTGTTGTCCTTCTGAAAAAATGCTTTAGTAGTGGGCTGAAGACTACAGTGAGTGTGAAAAAATATTATTTTTACAGAAATATTGCTATAATTTCTATCTTTATTTTTTCCCAGAAAGATGCACAGGTTTGTGCTGATTTCTTCATACAGAAACAATAACATTGCCAGGCTGGGCACAACACTGATTTCTATGATCCAATACAATATCTGTGAGTAAATGGTTTTGCGACAAGTATAAATGGAAGTAATGAAGTGAACAATAAAATAACTTCTTCAGACTGACTAGTAACTGTCTGGTACATAGAAGTTGTGCCTTAGGTTTTAACAGGTATTTATCTCCTGTTTCTTGTGTTAGTTTAAAGCTAAAGGGAATTCTTAAATCTATTGTTTCACAAAGGTTTTTTTAGAGAGCGGCTGGTTTACCCTGGTACCAACCCTTTTGGTTATACAGGGAGTGCCATTCTGTCTAGCTCAGTCACCAAGAGACAGATGTCTTGGCTCTGTTTCCATTGGCTTCTCATTCTAAGCACGCTTGCTAAAACAGAATGCTTGTTTACCTAGAACCTTCGGCTTTTTGCCTGGCAAGGCCCAGAGGGCTGCTTTTATAGATTCACATGTCTGGAGGAATGGGCTGGCCATCAGCTTTCTGTCCATGCAGATAAGTAGAGATTACTTTTTTACCTTACAACTCCCCCTTAAAACCCGAACTGTGAGGTTTCCATCTAGAACCGTCGATAACCTACAAAATATATTTGTGGTATGCAATGTTAACAACACACACCTATTGGATTACATATCCAAATAAATAATACCTGATGAATCTTATTTAGGATCCAGGTGAGTCCCACGTTTTAAAATATTTCATTGCTGAGAGAGCATAGCAGAAAAATACATCACTTCTGTTACAGGAAGCAGCGGAGAAATGTGTCTCTATTGGCCTTACTGATCAGAATATCCATCCAAGATCCAGGTTTATTAGGTTTCTTTAGGGTGGAGAAACCATACTTGCCTTTTTCACCATAACAGTATGACAAAGATTTCAAATTTAATTCATTAAGAGAGTCTGAGATGGAGTAGGAATACCTAATCCAATAGAGAAGGTATTTCACCAGTAAAGCCTCCCACACTGTTTGTATATTTTAGCCAACACATTTATTCATTTTATGTAAGTGATTCTAGGAACATGGACTGAAATCTAGAAAACTCTCCTTCTAGGAATTTTTCTTATAACAGAGTAACAAAATCTTTTCTTATTTGTTTTCTTCTTGCTCCCTGAAGCTGTGAAGAAAACAATGCAACAGGAATTGCCTTTCTCTTTTCATAGCTTGGGAAGCCAGAGAAATTAGCTTAATTATCTTGCTGAGGAAAGCACTGAAGTCAGCAACCCAACTTTTTGGATGTTGTTAACAGCAAATATTTGCTTTTTATATATGAGTTATCACACAGCCCTCCCTCTCCAATCATGTTTTAACAGAATAAAATAAGGCAAATACCAGGGCAGTGTAGCAGGAAATGCAGTAAATGGTGTTGATCTTTGAATTCCAGTTTTACCTAAGCACTATACCACTCTTTAAAGAGGAGCACTGTGACATATCACCGTATCTTAAACAGTGAACAACACTAAATCAACACACTTTAAGGGAAAAAATGGCATTCTGAATGCAAGCAGGATTTTTAAAAGGCAGCTTGTGCCTCTGAAAAAGGCAAGCTGCTCGTGTTGGGACAAGTCATTCTCCCATGATGTTATGGAGGTGAGGTGAAGTCTAGTGAGAGATGGTTTTCAGGCATGCCTTCCCACAGGCATCCCCTATGCACCTTTCCTTGGTGTCATGGAACAGGTGCCTTGGCTTCTGGGAAACCCATTCCTAAGTGTTGACTCCCTTTCCTTCGTATTCAGGAAACTGAGCTAGCCAGCTCTGGTCAGTGTATCTACTTCAAAGCCAGAATATGTTATCCCCTTTGTGCATATGAACTCAAGTAGCTAAAAAAAAAAAGTACAAATGCAGAAGCACAACCATGGTGTTGGGGTGTTTTGGGTTTTTTTAGTATTGAAGTTCTAAATTCATGTCTTTTTATGGTAACAAACATAAAATAATTTGATAATTGAAAGAATAAGCTAGTTTCCTCCTTGGTGTCTATGTACTTATAACACCACTAAATTGAGACACAAAAGAAGAGGATAAAAAGAGTTCCAAAATAAAATGAAAGAAGATAGCAGAAATAAAATAAAAGTTTCTGCATTTTGCCTGAAGGACTATATTCTCTGTGCCAGTAAGAGCGCTAAGGGGGTTATAGACTATAAACCTTTTTGCTTCAGGGAAAGAACCATCTTTAAGTTAACAAGCTCTCTCTACTGTAGAAAGACTTTTGCAAATAGATTCTTCTTGTTCAGTGCTGTAGGGGAGAAAGCATGTCAGTTAGCTATAAAGTCCTCAGGGCTGGGACAGTATTTATGATGTATCCGTATAATGCCTAGCACTATGGTATTCCGGTGTTTGATTGCAGCTTATGTTTTCTACCATAACTACTGGTTACTAACTCCTCTTTAGCTTCAGCAAGACTGAAAATAAAGAGTTTTTCACTCAGAATGGGATATTCGAATAACATTCTCTGAGTGATAGACTCATTGGATTCTGTTACTATCCTACACACTTTTGTCAGGCATTGAAAGTTTTACAGAGATGTTCCTTAATACTAATGTGAATCGTGACAGATACGCTGAACAAGAATTTGCATATCAAATGTAAGACAAGCAGATGGATGCAGATTGGTGGACAATGCAAAGAAACAGTAAGTCATTGCTCGTCAGCGGCACAGGCAATGGGCTTTATCACTGAATCTTAACCACTGTCAAGCTCATGTGAATTGTTTAATTAATATTGCTCAAATGACACCAATATAAGCTGGTGTAATACTGAAAAAAATTAATCAGTTATATTACGAAAAAAACCCCACATATATTTATTAAATAGATTTTAACATTTCCCCCATGCAGTACTTTCTGTTAAAAAGAATAATTAGATACATCTTAAACTTCACATTCTGTAGAGTTGTGTTTATATTATATATTTATATTATATATTTATATGTTATTGTTGATATATTCATATAAATAACCATATAAATTCTGTATAAACATTATTACAGTTATCCTGAGCATTATATAGAAAGAAAACTTCATCTTCTACTGTTATTATTTAAATCCTTTTAACATTATGAAATGTTGCTTAACGGCAAATCTGAAGATTATTAGTTGTATTTAACAGCATCTTTGAAAGTAATTTTACTCAATTGGAGAGAGAGTGTTAAACTCCTGTTAAGGAGCTGGATCTTTGATCAGGAACTGACAGTCATTGCACTCTCTTAAAGAAATTGAGCTTAATTCTATTCCACCCTCATATAAAATAGATATATTTATTGTTATAACCTTCAAAATATCACATTAAAAAAATCATACGCATTTCAGCCTAATGCATCTGCACTTCAAAACGCTGGTGATTTGAATAGTATCAGAGCCAGGACCAGACCATGTGAATTTGTATTTGTAAAATCATATTACTTTGGTTTGCTTGTATCTAAGATGGGCTTATGCTGTACCAAGTATTTTAATAAAGAGAGCTGAGCTTCTCTAGATAGACACTTGTTTACTCGTGGAAGTGTACTGCAGATAAGGCATAACTTAAAAAAAGTGCCTCTACTACAATCACACTTGGGATGTTTATCTCTTACCTACCAATATATCTGGCACAACACAAAGACCAGATTCCTTCAAATGTATTCTGGTCATGCAACACTTGTTTTCAGAGCTTCATGCTGCTGCAGCACAAGTACTTGTGTATACAAGACACAGAATAGACTGGTTGAAGCTATGAATTTATAGATAGGTTTTTCAAATTGTTACTTAAGGTGATATTAAACATACAGATAAATCCCCTTTACTTGAAATAAATGCTGTAAAAAGCATCTATTAATAATTCAATTTTTAAATTGATTTCTTTGCTGAAGTTTTTGGGTTTTGTTAGATGTGCTTCTGTCTACCTTAAAGCAATTTTTTTAAAATTATTTTGATTTTTTGCTCTAGGAAAGATCTGGTGCACACAGAGACATTTGGTTAATGATTTTATGCAACCTTTTCTTAATATTTTCAATCAAGCTAATTTATTTTTTTTGCATCACTATACATTGGCTTTTAAAATAACCTTTGAAGCTGAATGGATACATTGTAATAATTGCAAATGAGAAAATTTCACTTTATTCGCATTAAAGCACTTATGTACAACCACTAGTTATTCGTTAACAAATGTAGAAGCTATTTGGCATTTTACTTCAAGACTAGATTTGCAAAAACTTAGAATATATACAAAAGGAAATTTTATTAACCTTTTCAAAAACCATGTAATTCCCACCCCCAATTTCAAAATGAATGTGATATTGAGTGGCAGTCACATAATTAAATGCATGTTCCTCTCTGCTGTATTATGCTGGAAAACTAACAAAATAATCACTGAAGAGAATCACAGCAGAGATCTGTCACTGAAGACCAAGATTTAAAAAAAAAAAAAAAGGCAAGAAGTAACTTAGAGACCACTGTGGGACAAATATTTGATGTTCAGCACAGTTAGTGTTTTGACTAGTGAGAAACAATTTACGGTAGCTTCCAGGGAACTGTAAATTGCCCTGGTCCTGCCTCAGGGATGGTAATGAAAATGTAGCATAGCTGTCTCTATAGCAAGAAGCCAAGAGATGCAGCCTCCAGTAAGCCTGGTAAGTCAGTTCCACAGCCTGTCTGAGACCAGTGCCAAGGGCAGACAAGCACACACACAAGTGAAACACCTGGTAAAACTGTGTCATCTGAAGGTGAATCCAACAGATATAAGAATTAAAGGATATTTATATGCTTAAGTGGGAATGATGTGTTGATTGTTTTAGAAATGCTGTCTCGGGAAACATGCAGTTACTGGAACCTGCATGCCCACTAACTTACTCAGGAGATTTTTTTTCTCTTATATCTGACACACCACATCTTTCTGTGTCAATATATTGTACTATTCCACCTATTTGGACTTGTGCCTTCATACCAACACACCCTAGGTGTAAATCATCTAGATCTAGAGTGCTTTTCAGCTCCTTCCACCTGGCCCCAGGACCCCACCATCCTCCCCCCTCTTCACCCTCATGTCACCAGGGCTCTAGAAAGGACCCTCAAGGAAGCTGCAGCATGGTCTGGACAGGTCCCCAGCCAGGACGATCAGGAGAACAAGGACCAGGCATGCCGTGCTGTCCAGCTACTCGACAATTAAACCTTATGGGTTTTACCAGACACTGGAGTGTACACAGTCTGTTAAGTTCCTCATCTTCCTTCTCTGGTCTACCTGTATCTCTCAGCGGTAACCAGAAAGTGAAAAGAAACCATTCACATCTTTTCCTGATACAGAGGGATATTGCAGATGGAGAAAATATCCTAGTTTGGTACTATTGTACTTTTCCTGCATGTTTTTCACCTTACTCCACAGTCACCCTGTGTGTGTTGGATCATATGCCAGCATAACATCTGATTCACTCAGTTAATCTGCAAAAACTAGAAAAGGAAAAAGAAACGTCTCTTTCCTTCAGACAAGCAAGAGACCTTTGATTAAGTGCAATCTCCAAAAGCCAATATCTAATCTCCAACTTCCTAAATCTTTCTAATAAAACAAGAAAAAAAAAATCCTTTTCCTCAAATTAAATTATAGTGGGCAGGTATATGGGATATAAAATAGGATCATTCATGTGAAATAGGCAAAACGAAAATAATCACATTCATACAGAGCCAGACTGAGTTATCTTTCTCTGAATTTATATCACCTCATGTTTAGCTTGCTGACAATGGGGCTCCAGTGGCTCTACAAGACACGTGCTTTTCACATGTCAGCTCTGTAGGATGACAGCACAATAGATGGTTTTCATATTGCACAATCACCAGCATGAAGACTGAAGCTACTCCTGCCTCCCATCTAATTTCTTCCCAAAACATTACTTGGGAACACAAAACATGAGTTCCTCTGCTAGGGTTGCAGTTCAGTCAAGACAACATCAACATTTAATTTTACCTCCTTTTCCTTCACTTTTCCAACATACATGTAAATCACTTGATAAAAAGCATCTGGACAAGGTCTTTATGCTTCCTTCTCCCTTGTGGATACTCCTACTCAGCCCAGCCCTCTTCCTTTACAGTAACTCAACTAATGTTAGTTAGTTGGATTTAGTCTAAATAACTCAAGTAACAAATTCATTTTGTGAGATGGACTAATTTCCTTAGCATGAAAGCAAGGGAAAGTTATCAGTGAGTGTTCCCCAGATGATAACCCTATAGCTGTCAGCTTCCCTATGTGCTGACATTTCACAAAGTTGCCACAGATTTTGTTCAAATGTATTTAATTTGAAACTGCCTTAGTAGAACAAATGACTGGAGCTCCGGGATGTTTTCTACAGCAAGGCACTGCGTTTGACCACCTGATATCAAATGCTGCATGACTCAAACCTCTGCGGAATAGACTGAAAATGTGATGTTACTCTTGAGTGTTTAACAGTGCAGGAAGGAACAYGGTGACAAGCGGTAGCCTGATCTGAAACTAGAAAATGTTAAGCTCTGAAAATCCTTATTCCCCCCCGTGCATTCTTTCATCTGGTTTCCTATCTTGTTTGTGTTTTCCTCTTTTTAACTGCCTTGTCAAGTTTATAGAGTCTCTCGAGCACATCTGCTTTCTTTCCCATCAAAGAGAAAAAAAAGTGAAACATATTCATAACAGAGAAAGAATAATAACAACATGCATGATTATCAAAGTAGTGACACTGTGTTCAGAGCTGTACCGTTGCACGAGGCACACAGAGGATGTCTACATCAAACGGCAGAGCACGGTACAAAAGCGCTCTGCACTGCTCTGCCAGCCCAGGGCGACACTTCTGCGGGCACGGCACAGGGCGGCTCTCCCCGGGCGCCTGCGGGCACGGCACAGGGCGGCTCTCCCCGGGCGCCTGCGGGCACGGCACAGGGCGGCTCTCCCCGGGCGCCTGCGGGCACGGCACAGCGCAGCGCAGCCCTCTTCCGAGCGCCGGCGGTTGGCTCCGTACGTACATCAGGCAGCGTGCTGGCAGGTGAGCCACTGAGTGCTCTCACTCAGGTGGTCCTTTCAGGATTGTGCTCAAACTCCTTCTGATTCTTAAGCAAAGTCAGCCCATGTTACTCCATTTTGCATCTATCGTCCCTGTCCAAGACAGTAAAAATTTAAGCGAACAAAACTGAACCAATAAGGGGAAGCAGGTAAGACAAATTGTGTTGCTACTTGGGTCTGTGAGAGGAACCCAGATAGCATGTCATTCAGGCTTTTTGTCTCTGTAGGCCTTCTGTGTCATCAAGACTGTAGCACTTTCAGGGGCTACGTCTGCATGATCCATTACAGTGGTGTATAAAGTTACCTGCACAAGTTACCTCTACTATAAAAAACATTACAGTCATGTTAATAAGGCAGTCAGACTGCCCTCATTAGTCCTGCTGAGTAGCAGTTCCTATTAGCCTCTGCAAACACAGCTGTCATATCACAGATGTATGGGTTAACATAGCTAGAGCTGGATCATGTACTTCTAGCCAGCACTATGTCCTTCTCTATTAGAGGCACCAATACTAGCAAAATGCCTCCTGTAACTGAGGAGGAATATATATACTACCATCAATTTTCTCTAATTATAATTCTATTGGTATAGTCAATAAAACCAGTTAACCAATACAAACAAATTCATACTCCAAACCCAAATGAAAAGTCAGAGAATATCTTTTTTCATTTATGAAAATCTCAGTAGTTTTCAGTGTATTAAGGGTAAAATGTTGCCTCATAATGATGTTAATGTTTCCTTTAACAGCCTCCCTGACAGGTCTATAACATCAAGAGTGTCAAAACTGGCCTTTTGCCTTTTTTGCAGTGTCATGTTTTTAGGAAGAAAAACATGGCAAAATTAATTTTGTTAATCAGAGCAGATTTATAAAGCATTAACAAAATACTTTGATTGAGACTGTTTCTATAAGTACCAAAATAGCAGTGGGCCCCTCTTACACTGTGACTAAGGTGTTACCTTCACACAAAGGTACCAACAGTACTCTAAGAATTTCACCCGTAACAGCCATGAATTCTCACATACCTATTTTTCCCACAAGCAATTTTTCCAAAGCCTGGCTTTATGTTTGAGTTTTAAAATTATTATAGTTGCACACCTTTCTTCAAATCTGTCTTTAAGAACTACTTCTGCTATGAATTCCATAAAAGCCAGCATTTGCTAAGCATCTGCTTTGGAATTACCTTATATTATGCTAAAATGCACACATATTACCATTTTCTAAAGCTCCCATTCCCTTCTTATTCTCCTTAATTTCCCTATGTGCAACCCTTCTGTACATTTTGTCAGCACCAAGAAGAATGAAATTCAATTATTATTCATGTATCACTCTAGTCCAGGTATAAAATACTTTGCAGGCATGAGTACTAGCCAATTTTTTTTTTTTTTTTGAAAGTCCATTGTACAAACAGAAAATTTCACAGGATATGGAATAAACTTGGGAAAGCCAGTAACCTGCATTACTATTAGTTGGGACTCCTATCTTCCATGTGTGACTTGGCAACTTGGCAGCAGTTCTAGGGCTCAGAAGTACAATCTCATTCCCAAGAGTCAATACCGTATGTCAGCAGAAGGTTGGAACTGCCACCGCACAGGCAGAGCTCATGCATTTCCCCTGTTTGTGATGGCCAACAAGTACAGCCTGTTACCATAGCRGGGATGGAGCACACTCACAGCCTTTACACTGACTTCTCCACACAGCTTTCAGGAAGCAATCTGCTGTCCTCCTTTCCTTTCCCTTCCCTTGCTGCCTTTTGAGCACTCACAGTTTGAAATATTCTAAGGAAAGAGAGAGGAAATTTTAAACTGAAGGATTTTAAAAAGAGAAAAAAAGAAATGCAAGTCTTCTGAACTTTCAGTCTGAGTGGAAATAGAGAGTCACTTCTGTTTCAGTGAAACTGAGAAAACATACATAAATATATTTTTATACATGTGGTTATAAATTTATATGTATTATACATTTATATGTATTGCTGAAATCTTAGCATCGAAACATGGAGAGAGGAATCACGTGCATACGCTTTGACAAATGCTCAGCAGTGAGCATTAGTTACATTGTGATGTGATGTAGAGTCCCTTTGTTCATACGTAGACCAGCAGAGTGCCTGTGGTACACCTTTGTGTGCACAAGAGCTGTGCAGGCACCTGGAAGAGCTGCTGCAAAAAATAGGGAGAGGAAGGTAGAATTTGGGTGTGGAATTTGACCATACCGAATCGGACAATGCATATTGTATGTGGCAATCCTATGTGGTGCACTGCCAAGAAGTCACAGGAGGAAGACCATATGTTCACTGCACAAAGAAGGATACATGATGAAAGGACACAGTAAGCAAAACCAGGCAAAGACATTTAACCCTAGGCTTTTCTATGGTTCCATCTCTGCAAAGAAATCAGAAAGCTTGCTAGAAGAGAACTAGAGAGTTATAACAAAATCTGAACCTCTAACTTTTCTCTTCCGCTCTGTGACATCCTTGCATTCTGCCCCACATCAGTTTTGTGTCCCCAGGTACTGAAAGTGAAGTCTATATCATACTATCCATTATCCTGAATCTCATCACTTTATTAAAAAATATGATAAAAATTTTCTGTGGTTATTTTTTCTGTGTTTCAGACATATTAAAAATAAAAATCCTCTCTTTTTATTTCAGAAATAGGACAATGAAACACACGTGAGGCATGGAAGTCCTTTGCAGGCACAGTAGCTGGAGTTATACACTTGTTTACAGAAAAAAACAGATGACCAATGCCCTTATAACAAATATAATCAGCAGTTTCAGTAGAACTTGCTTGTTAAACTGATTCATAGCTTTGCATGGTATAATGACTTTATTGCCATTTATTACAGAGCGACATGAGATAACAAGAGATGCTTTATCTTTTCTTTATTTTTTTCAGACAATGGCATTATTTGTTAACAAGGTTTGATGACAGAAACAGCAGAGTCAGCTACAGCATGGATTAACATGAACAATAAACACTTCCTGAATGTTTCATTCAAAGCCAAAAGATAGCAATCATGGTTTTGAACCAAGGGATGGAGGTTTACAATCAGTTGGAGGCGTAATTTCCAGAATGCCTAGAAAATGCCAGTCCATGATAGTTCAAAATAATTATAAATAACAAGTAATAGATTGTTTGTTTGTTTTCTAAAAATAAAGAAGTATTTTGTAGGTGATTGATAAGTTTAGCGTAACTTGAATGTGAAAAACTGCAATGCCTATTGAAGTCTAGATAGTTACTAAATTTTACTGGAAAGAATTCAGATATGTCATTGTTTTTGTGTATGGGTAGAAAACAATGTAAAAAAAAAATCACAAATATAAAAGACTGATTTAAAGTAACTTCTGAAAATACATTCATTTAGTTAGTCACATTTAACCTTCTTAAAATAAAACTGACTGTAAACACAAAAGCTGAGTGAAAGCGCTACAAGTCCCAGGAAAAATAAAAAATATTTTCTCATGTGTTTTTTCCCCAGTAAACAAGGCATGCTTCCAGTTAAACCTTATCCCATTATGGTCACAAACCATGACTGGGAAGCAGCCATGGCTGGTAACCTTACTTCTAATGCCAAAGATCCAGTATGAATGAACTGAAACGTGACTGTAATTGTTACCACAAGGAGCTTCTGGTCATAGTTACAGATGATGTCTCAGAAAAAGAGGCAAATACAGCTAAAGTAAGGAAGTGTGCTCATGGTACATGATGCTCCAACATGCGATCAGCAATGCAGCCAATACCAATGTGAGATCTTACAGGAGGGGAAGATGGTTTTATTTAAAGTAAAAACTAAAACAAAACAGGTTTTGTTTTTGTTGAGTTGCACTCTCACAGTCTCACAGTGACAAGCACCAGAAAAATGTGGTGTTCAGTGTCTGTTCAGCTGTCAGGCACCAGGACAGGGCTGGGTGTTCAAGTGTCCAGCCAGCCATTGGGTTCTGCAACGCTTGTATCCAGCTGTCAGATCCTTTGTGATGCGCTGGAGGACAAGGCAAGGCAGCTGCCAAGTCCTCCTCACCTCTCCTGGGCTATTCTTAGGCTGGCAACCATGCAGGTTTCAGGTGTGCCTTCTTGTATCCTCTTGGAGCTGTCAGTGACCTGTGTCTCTGTTGTGTCCCACCTCTGTGAATCATCAGGGTTTGCTCACTGCTCTTTGTCTCCAGATCCATCTGTCCTGTGAAATTGCAGGTAGATGGGCTGGGATCTTGATGACATTCTCATGTGGGTGCCAGTGATGCAGTCTGTGCTGAGATCCCTGCCCCTGCTGTGTGTCCCTTCTGGTGCCTCCCACACCCAAGTCTTCCCTTTCATTCTCCATTTACACTACCTTAGTCTTTCTATTACAATTTGCCACATGCTGGGCTTACACCTAGTCAGTACAAACATTATGCAAAACAACCTGTATTTGCAGGCAGATAAATGACATAATTATAAAGTGGTGCTGTAGATTTTGCCATTTTTCTGAAATATCACACTAGGTGCACCAAAACACCTACTATACAGGCAGATTCACACACTGCAGTACTTTTGCACTCATGTTGAAAAAATCTGATTAGAAATGCATTAAGAACCGTGTTTCAAAAGAAACATGCTTCTTCAGGGGAACTTTCGTATGATGTGGTGATCCTTTCATCCCATTCTTTCCTGTTTCTGGATGTGGGACAATACAGCACAGTTTAGACTTTCCTGCTTCTATGCCCTTCAGAATATCTGAAAGCAAGCGAGAAAACCATTTGGGCTGCTTTAGCAGCAGTCCTAAAATTGGCAACATGATAAGAATAACATTTATGCAACCTTATGGACCCCTTCAGTCTCCTTCTAATTACCCTGCTGGGCAATATTGTTTTCTTCTTCTGATGAACTCACCCAGAGAATTTATTTAGGAAGAGCTATAAAGACCCATATGTACTACAGAGTAAAATTACATTCAATTACTGTTGGAAACATTTTACATCTACTGCTTTTTAGAGCAACTAACAGTAGTACTCTTTCCCATAGTGACTCAATAATTGTGCTTTATCACTTTCCAAAAGCAGTGTGCAGGGGTGGGGGATTCTGCATAGACTGAATCTCCACAAAAACTCTTTCTTATTTATTGATGTGTCTTGTAAAAGATAAGTGCAAAGACAGTTACAGATGTATTTGTGCTTACACAGAAATGTTACAGCAAGCAATTCCTCAATCTTGTGTGACCACAAAAAGATAAATGAACTGTAAAATGTCTTTATTGTCTTTATTTCCAGAAGTCAGTCCGCCCATTTCATTAGGTGTCTGTGCAAGGCCATTCACCAATACTTCTGATTGAGATTAAGATGGTCTCAAAGATCATCTGTGTATAGAAAAATCTGAGACTCCCTGGATGAAAACAGCTTGCAAGTATGGCAAAGAAGAACATAGTTAAATATGCAATATAAAAGAAATGGTTGTTGTTCAAAAATAGAAGTATTTCTCTAACATCAGCTTGCCTCATATTTAAAATAGCTCAATATATAGGCAAAGCTTAGGTAGCTGTAACTGTTTTGGGTTTTGCTTTCATTCCATTTATTGTTTCCCTATTGCCATCTGATTGTACACAGTAAGCTTAACAACAGAAGCGCATCATTTCTACTGTCATTTCTAATGCTTTGTGAAAAGATGCATTCATTCTTAGCCTTGCTGTCTATGGAAATAAGCTTAATGAAATCTGCCTAACAGCTTTTGAGCCCACTGGCGTGTATCAGCCAAACCTTACACAGAAATGGAGACCAGAAGGAATTACATTCCTGGAAGTGAAATGAAGAGGGGTGGCAGGATGTTTCAGAGAAAGGTTTTGAGAGTGGCTTTTCCAGGTGCCTTCAGAGATGTAAAAGGAACAGCATGAACTTTTGTCTTGTTGGAGACAAGAGAAAACAGAGAAAACTGAACACAGAGAAAACTGTAACAAAATCAGTCTGAACTTTCAGTCTTACCATACAAGAGGATAGGGATAGCAGGGTTCATTAATTCCATTGCTTACAGAACTAGATATTTATGCTGAGGAAATTGTTCCTAGCATCCTGTTATACCTCTTTTTATTTTCTAGACTAAAACAAGTAAGAGAGATTCCTCCTAGTAGTAGTACAGAAATGGTCCGATCCAACAGGAATGCAAGATTTTCTCTAAGTAATTTTATTTTTGATGGCTTGTGAGCTTTAAAATAGTTGAAACAAGGATTTCTTTACAGATCTTTGGAAACTGCTGTGCAGCCTGATACAATTTGGTTTTGAAAGGAAGCTTTCTGTTATTTTTTATTACAATACTATATCATTATTCCTACTCACTAAGTAAATGAAAACTTCCAAGAAATTTCTAAGGGCACCACACTCAAACAGCTAGTATAATATCCTTTTTAAGGTTTTGTTATATAAAAGAAACTTAAGTTCACAAAAATTATTAATGACAGATTATGAACTTGCTTGTTAGAGGGTTTTTTTAGTTAAAAAAAGTATGGAAAACTTGATGGCCAGCAGGTTCAGTTATCTGAATTGTATACTCTTCTTACCGAGAATTAGTTATATCGGTAGTCCCTTTAGTGAGGTTCTCCTGGCAGCCAAAACAGTATCAGGAAACCACATCTCCTCTCCAGTTACCTAAATAACAACGTCAACCCTTTCACTGTCTTATAGTAAGATTTCATATCTTTTGGAGGGTTTTGCTCTGTTTGAAATATCACAAGAAGAGAGTTCTAATAAAGTTCTGACAAGTGAAGTGGGAAATATGAAGACACAGAAGTATAATTCTAGAAGTATATAGTCGGAAAATATATTTGCTCTGGGAATGTCCAGTGTTCTAGCTCATCCTTTCTTTATCTGCACCTTTTCGCTTGGAACCAACCTTTCGCTTTCGTCTTTTATGTAAGTGATCTAACTTTGGTGTAACAAATCTCCACAATAAAGTGTTTTCTTGATGTTCCATTGTTTTATGGCTCTTCCTTAACTTGTTTATTGACTTTACAAATAGCTCCAAACCAAGAAGATTTCCATTTAAAAAATAAAACAACATCACGGTAACAGTCTGACTCATATGGTGAAAAGAATTACTAAGTGCATTTAAAACTAATGGAAGGCATTTTTAAACCTGTTCACGAATCCCAAACTATTAACGGCAAACTCATAATTGTACTACTTCTGAAAAAAATACTGACTGTACTGCTCATAATGTTCCAGCCATGAATCTATTATGCAATTACTGGTACTCTCCACTGGTATTCAGATAAGATGATGGATGAAATATACACTCTGCATCCATAAGTATTAATAAAAAAATCCCAATCATTCCTACTTTCCATTTGTTCAGCAGCTCCCGTACACACAAACTAGGGTTCCTTCAGAGGAAACTAAACCAGAAGCTCTCCTCTAGCTATGTTCAAATGCACATGCCTCATGACTAGTGGGGATATAAGTGTACAAGCTAAGGGGGAGTTTTCAAAGGGTTTGAAGCACATGATTAGTGGAGATGCTTAGTCCAGGGACTGGGCTAAATCTGAAAGTAAAAATCCCAGCATCATACAGTGTAAGTGTAGAAGCCTCAGACACAACTGCTTCTACTTGCAGAACTGCTGCTGTTGAGCCAAGTTACTATTTAATGTTTACACAGCCATATAGGACAATAACTTAGAGCCATAGTAAAAATTCTGAGTATGGTCCAGCTTTGTAAATAATAATGACACCTACCTTTATTGTAGCTCTTTTCAATCTTTTTCTGCAATTGCTTCACAGGGGATTACAATGTCACATTCTTTACTCTAACAATGTGAAAAATAAAGCACACAAAGGAGGAGAGCCAGCAGTCCAGGGCAGAAGTGGCAGAAATGAAATTTGAAGTCCACAATTAATCCTGAATCTCCAGGGTTCATATCAGAAATAGTAAATTGAACTTGAAAATGACAATTTCAGGCATAACAGTGTGGCACAACAACTGTGTTACTAGAAAGTATAGGKTTTTTTTGGCCAAATTTTCATTAAAATAGTATATAAAATAAGGAGAAACTCTTACATAAGTCATCCAAACCAGTTCACAAAAAAAAAATCTACAAAGTATCAGACTAACCACAATTTAAATTAAAACTTTAAAGATTTCCTTTTAATCTTACAGGGAAATTTGCACGTGAACTTAGCTAATATCTTTTTTTATTTTAATGTAAAATCACCAAGAATTATAGCGTTTTAGTGTAAACACAGTATATAGCTATCTCCAGGACTACCAAGGTTTTATTCCTGAGAAAAGGGACCCTTGAAGACATATAGAAAATCATCTTAATGGTAACAAATGATGATATTTAATTTTGCAGGATTTCTCTAGAGTCCCTGTTGCTTCATAGGTAAGTTGCTTCGGAATTCATATTATACTGAATGATGAAAGTGTTCATATTAATACAAACTGAACAAATGGTGTAATAGACAACAGCAAATTACTACTGGAAGACTAGCTTACAAGTATATAAGACTGATGAATTGTTTAGTTTTGTTAAAATTAAGGATGGAATGGAAAAAACTGGAAATTACATTATTTCTTAGCACACGTTATTTATATCATTGTCGTCTGTTCTTCTCTGCAAGAGTGATCTTTTATGTAAAATATTCCTCTGAATACTAGGAAAGGTAGTAGTGGGAAAAAAGAGTCACAGAAACAGAAGAGTTAAGGTGAGAAGGGCCTCTGGAAATTGCCTAGTCCAAACCCTCTGCTCAGAGCAGGGTGAGCTACAGCAGGTTGCTCAGGGTCTTGTCCAACGAGGGTTTGAATATCTCCAAGGGTGGAGACTTCACATCCTCTCTGGGCAACCTATGAATGCACACCCATAGAGTAAATCCAAAAATTCATTGTCCTTGGATTTCAATCACAGAAGATGTTATTCATTTCTCATCTAAATATCTATAAGTGACTTCCCAATCAGTGCCTTTCAAAGCCACAGTCTGATGTAAAAATCAGTTTACGAATGCATTGACAGCCAGCATGGAATCAGATAGGGAAATTGTATTCAAGGTTTCTCAGTGAATTTGTTTTACATTTATGCCAGAAAGTAGGTAAGTAATCTGAAAGATCTTCAAAGGATAGCTTTTTACAGGTGAATAATTGAAGTTGTGGCATGTTACTAGAGACAGAGAGATGCTAGCACTGTCATTAAGGCACGTTTTATACATAGAGATCAATGGTTCCCAGCTGGCATGTCAAGAAAAGAAGTCATCAGCCAGCCATAAAGTGGGATCACAAACTCCTCCAGTTCAGGAGCTGCTTTTTCCCCATTACCTCTGCATATGTCAAGAACCTTCAAAGGAAATAGCTAGTCCCATTTCTATTTGGGCTATGGAAGTTAGCCAACCAGGAGCTTCTGGAAAGATCAGGCCATTCTGTTCTTCTCTCTTTCTTAAGATTATATTGTCTGGGTGCAATCAAATCCAGAACTCAAAAAAGGCACTATTGAAAAACTGCTATCTGTGAAGCAGTAAGTTAGAGCTCACCTGGTACGATTTGTGTCTGCTGAACGAGACACAGTAGACTCTATAAATGTCTCCAAATGAATGCTTTGAAAACAAACATGAAGTGGTACCTTTGTGTCATCCAATTGAATGCAGCTATACATAGTTTTTAAAATGTGGTTGTGTGTATTTATATATACATATATATACACACATGCATGTGTATTGGGTATTTTAGATGTAAAGGCCTTGTGATCACCTCAATTTATGCATATATCTGAAGAAACCTTTTTTCAACAACTTCTATCCTTTCCATACAAATATTATCAAAACACCTAAAAGCATTTGAAAGTTTTTTTCTTAAAGGAAAAATAAAAGTGTTCACAGTTCTTCTGAACAGAAGACATTTTGGAATTGCAATTCTGTATGTGACACCTAACGTCTGCTAATTTAGTCTGTAATGGAATTGTGTTCCCTCTGCAATTGTTGTGAGTCCAGGGAGCTTCTGTAAATGCAGGCATTTGGGCTAAAACCTGTATTCACATTCATACTCATCCTGATATGTTTTCCAACTCCCGTGCGGTGTTGAAACCACACGTAAACTGAAACCACTCTGAATGATAGGTTCTCTGTGAACAGTGAGCTGCTCTGGTGATGCGATGACTATTGCATGTCATACCACACCATTGCAAGAACTTTAAATGAAAATTTTCTAACAAACATCAGTGTTTGCTTGCTTTATAAAAAAAGAACAGGGAGAAGGATGTTTTTTATCTTTTCTAAAATAAAACATACAAGCAATTTATTTTCTGATACAAACTGAGGTTTCACAGAAAAGATCTCCAGAATCAGATTTTATACCTATGACCAGAAGAAATATATCACAGTATAAAAATGTTTATATGAAACATCCACTTCTAATCCTCTTTTTTGCTAGTGATTTTAATGTTGAAAACAGAGGAAGGAACAAAAATCAAATGCATAAATTTAAACTCTATTTTGAGTGACTGTCAAACTACTGTCTAAGACTGTACATAATCCATACCTGATGTCTTAATTCAGGGTCAGCTGTGGCCTGAAAAAGAAATAAAATGAAAAAAGAGCAACAAAGAAAAAAGAAACAAATATGAGGAACATGGATGAAGAAATGGAACACAAAGTCCCTCATATGGATTATTTATTTAAAATTCCTTCGGATTACAAATCGATGCATAAAAATTAAATTAAATTGACACAGATGTAGGAAAAAATAACAGGCCGAGGAACAGAACATAAAATATTCAAATCGTGATGAAATTAATAAAACATTTTTATACATTGTTTTCTATTGAAAAATCTTGATGGAAGCCAAGTTTCACTCCATATAGCAGTACAAAAAACCTGGTCAAAGGCCCATTGAATGCAATGTAATTCTGGCTATCCAGTTCCATGAGTCATGTATTTTACCTTTAATGATTCAAATATACATAAGGCATTCTAAAAAAACAGAAAGTTTAATAGATGCCAACTACAAAATACAACATGTACTGACCAGGTTTTCTTAGGTATCTAGAATAAAACCTAACACTGATTTGAAGAAGAGAGAGAATGGCCCTCTCTAATGAAGTGGAAACCTAAATATCCAATATGATAACAGATTCCTTAAATTTTAAACTAATTTGAATACATTACTCAGGATGTCAGCTTCTTTCTATCCCATTAGAAGTGATAACATAAAGAGAAAAAGTAAGCAGTGCTTTATTTTACCAAGTCATACTTGCAGCTATGCTACTGTACATACTCAGAGACTAGAGCATTACAATCTGCCACATAACTAGTGTTAGGTAATCTTATTATTAAAGATCAATAAAAACATTAAAAAATGTTAGGAACCATATATAAGTTAATGACTCAGAGTCAGATACAATTCTTTGAAAAGAACAAATAACCACTATTGCCAGATGCAAATTTTTTTCACAAAGGACCGGCATTTCAACACTTGCAGTAGATTTATCTTAGTAGAGGAGAAAATTCTCACAGTATAGATGCAGAGTGAGTAGCAATCTACAGAAATAGTTTCAACTTGGGAAATGTCACAAATGACAGTCTTCCAAGATTTTTGCGAAAATACTACTATATATAAAAATTTAAATTACAAGAAAGAATTCTCAGAGTGCTCTTAGAAGATATGGATGTTGCTCTCACTCAACAAAACATTTCCAAATGTGTTCAAGTCTCTCACTGTTCAGAAAACTACCATATGAAACAGACGTGTTAGCTGAATATTGCTCTGGAAAGCAATTTGTTAGCAGAAAACTATTAAGGGAAAATTGAAACTTCTTTTAGTACGGCTCACGTTATCTGCATCTGCAAGAGCTTCTGTGCTGCAAGCTGGTTTCTGTAGCGAAGCCACAATGGAGAACAGGAGTATGAGGTGATGAAACCAGGATGCCCGTGAGGCACTGCAGCACTTTGTTGGACAAGAATTAGTCTTGAACCGATTCCCAAGCAATATGAACATGATTATTTACAGTATTCAACAATGTTTGAACTTTCCCCAAGCCAAAGTATTTGCTTGCCCTGAAGGATAGTTCTGAAGGGGAGAGGGTGTGGTGATGCATTCCCCCCCTACTTCTCCTGGGCTGTTCGTTGATCTTAGAAATTCCCATGAAACCTTGGCCTTGGTGCACTGAGTCTGACGGTTGAGCGCTCCTTGACTCGCTCGGAAACTCTGCATAGCTGAGACTGGGAACATACTCCCACTGCCTCGTCCAGGTGTCATCCCCTGATACCCTTATCTGGGTCTTAGCTCATGTGTAACAACACTGAAACCTTGCGAATTTTAGTAACTACCACCTCAGACTGTGGCCAGGATGGAAATTTACAGATGACTAAAGCCAATCATCTTGCGAACCTATAAATGGTGGTCCTAAGTGAGACCCTTTGAGCTCTCATGGACTGCAGTGGGCTGCGCCCAGCATCCCCCTCTGAGTGGGACGCCTCTCAGAGCTCGCAACCTCTCGGGTCTGCACTATTTGGAGATCATTGCCGAAAGCTGACAATGGGACCTGGGCTGAAATCCTTCACTCTTAGAGGCTCAACCTTTCGCCCATTGAGAAAAAATGCCTAGACATTTGACATGAATATTTCTTCACTGAACTCAAGGGGGATTTTTAACAGGTACCTTTTGTATATTTATAGATATATTTCTGTCTGTGAGTGTGTGTGTGAACTAATAGTAAGCATAATTTGTAATTAAGTCATGATTGTAGTAGACTCTACTAACTTACTTGGTAAATGTTAAATTAGTTAATGACTAAGTGCTGCTAAAATATTGTGATCCACCTTAAAACTGTGAATGAACCTTGTGCTGCTGCTAAACACATATGATCCCTTACCCTTTTGTACCAGACATAAACTGTTGTCCAAGTCTGAGACTAGGGGTAGATCCAGCTGCACCTAGACTCCTCTCTGAGAAGGAGTTTGGAAAGCAAGGGGGTCTACTCTGAACCTTGTGACTCAATGGGAGGGTCTCCTTACCCTTTCCGTATTAGACATAAACCATTGTCCAAGTCTGAGACTAAGATTGGATCCAGACGGGTCTTCTCTGAACCTCGTGACTCAACGGGAGGGTCTCCCTTACCCTTTTCATCCTTGTCCTCTGTACAAATCATTCTAGCTCAATTATAACATGATTTTCCTTTGTATACTTCATCCATATAGTGAGTGATAGAGTGAACTTTACCATCGAACTCTGTTAAGTCACGCTTTTATAAATCTCTATTAAAATCACTTTCTGCTAATACCTTTGACGGTGATTCTTTAAGCAGCCTCTAAACCACTCATTTGCAACAGAAGGGAAGAGAGGAAAGGGAAAACGTCAGTTCTAGATTAAAAGAACCTGAGGTATGTTCTCTACTAATATCAATTCTAGTGAAAATCAGGTCATTTATAAACGAGTTTCATCTTTCTAATCTCCTTGAAATCTACTGTTATTACCACTATCTAGTCTTAATGGCTTAATTTCAGGGGGATTACTTTTGTCCTCAGCTTCCTTTCCTCTGAAAATCATTACTGGTCTGTGCAGGGACAGGTAATGAGGAGCCCCTGATGTGAGAGCAGATGCTCCCACCAGCAAGTCAGCAGAGGTCATCAGTCTTGTCTATGTTATAGGAAGATGTGTCCTTTAAGGGATTTCTGCCACAGCAATCTATATCTTGCCAGTTCCAGCTCCAGCAACAAAACAGGGATTTACTTCCAACAAGTCATGAAAGGCTTTTTGCAAAAGTCTCTTTATAGTAAAAGCATATCACAGGAGAGAAGCACTTCCCATTTTATTTCACTGTAATGAAAGTTTGTACAATGAATGTAGATTGAACAAAGAAGTTCTGGATTTCCCCCTTGTTATATACCAGTACATAGAAGTGGTAAAAATGACCATTTTGCTTTTTTATACGTGTTATTGTAATTATGCAGTTTCCATTATCATTTCTAAAACAGAACGTCAGCAACTCGATTTCTTCTTTGACCAATAATCCAGCACTTCATCTGTTCTGCAAACAAGCAGCTCCAGGATCTTAATTTTTACTATGGTCTGCACTGCCAGATTCCTGCCTAAGCTTTGACCCTCACCACTCTTAATGAACATAAAGTCATTCTACATGACTGTCATTCTTGCAATCTTATGTTCTCAGGTAAACCAAAATTAAAGGTGTTGCTAACATCATCTTTTTTCATTATCCTGTCATTTTCCTGTAACTTCTTTCTGTATGTCTCATACACTTTAAGAGAGGAGTACATTAAAATTCTGACACATCTGTGATTTTAACCCAATCATTATGCCTGTGCATGAATCCATCCAGCTGCAAACTTAGAACATTATTATAGAAGTTAAGCAGTTATAAGATTTCCTGCTCAGACGTACTGACATAGACCCAGGATAAGTCTTGTCTGAACAGGATGTATCCTTACATTAACACAATAGCCAACTTTTACATGAAGTTCAAGTTAAGTTCCACAAAAAGAACAATATTTTGGCCTCCATTTATATCATTGCAAGAACCATAAGTTTAATGGGCTTTCACATGTGTAAACAGGACAGACATCTGGGCCAAATCCAGCTCTGGAATAATAGCTCCATTGCCTTTAGTGCTGGCTTACACCCAATATGCATAAACGAGGACCTGGAGGAGATTTTTCCTAGTATTTTAAGATTTTATATCAGCTGTTTTCCAGCAGGATTTCTAAAGAGGACAAGTCAGATAGATCTTTTTTTTTTTTTAGG
Source organism: Oceanodroma leucorhoa (assembly GCA_030449065.1). NCBI lineage: Eukaryota > Metazoa > Chordata > Aves > Procellariiformes > Oceanodroma > Oceanodroma leucorhoa. The sequence continues at coordinate 10,916,001 of JASVER010000005.1, forward strand.
CAAATCCTGCTTTTCAAACAATGGTATTAATGTTACTTCTCTATGAACATTCTAACTTGATATCCATAAACTAAATCCTGCGTGTTCAGAAAAAAAGGAAAGGCACTTTTCTACAATGAATAGAGTTATAGTTTCCTAAGTTTTAAATTTTCAGAAGTCRTTAGTGACTTGGAGCATGAATGTTCAGCTTTAAAATTTGTTAGAAATCCAAATTTTCTGGGGATGGGGCCTGTTTAATATATTTCTAACAGAGTACCCAAACCACAGCACAAATAATCACTTGTGCTACAGCCAACATGTCTTTTCCATTATGTTTTTTTTGCATAGGTGTATGAGGTTTTAGTAGCTTCTGGTAAATGTTTCTTATGGCAGGGAGTGTTTGTTCTAATCCAAACCAATGTGCTATATAAAGGTTAGGGACAAAGATAGTGGAAAATTCTTCATTCCTATGATTATACTCTAATTTTAGAGGGAAATAGCTGCTTTCTGTATTATAACAGTGTCAGATACTACTCTGAGGATCATAGTATATAATATAAATATTGTATATCAATATAAAGCATTCCCACTCCTCTATGTTAGAAGTATATGAAATTTTACAAAGCAAATATCACCTGTATATTACCTGAAGTTTTTATTTAGAAAGTCTCCCTTTACCTTTATAGCATTTCCAAGTTATCTCATTCACTGAGAAGCTCAGTTTTCAAAGAACATCACTAAAATGTAGGCAGTTATCTGTTCAGTCAATACAGATAATCAGTACAACTCTAGAAGTTGTTCGTTATTTGAACAGTCTTGCACATATGCAATAGCCAAGTACAAATGAATGTTCACATCTCTAAAAAAAAAGCTATAGGCTACCAGACAATAGTATAAAGGAACCAAATACAAATAATAAAACTGGAAAGACATGGTGAATGTACTTAAAAACAGGGACTGCTATTGTAATGGAATATGAACTAAAAATACACCGATCTGGCCTAATTATACTTACATGCTCCCTAAGGACTGGAGTACTTTTTTTAATAGAACAAACCTGAGCTCAGAACTTCTTCAGAAAAATATCCTCAACAAAACACAGGGGAAAATGAGAAAAACCCTCATTTGTCTACTAAACAGACTCCTTAAGTTACCCAAGTTACCCAACCCAATAAAGCACCCCTTTATACCCTTTCAACAGAAAAGAGGAAAGCAACTAGGTCATTACAAAGACTGACAACTTGTTTTTCACAATCCTCCTTACAATGTTTCTTCCAGGGAAAAAGTTACAGTGAGTCACTCACAGACTGGAACATAGAGAAACCTGAAAAAGAAGATGACAAAAGTGGAACCAGATGAGAACGAAAACCAATGGCACTGAATGAGAATGAAAGCAAGTCCAGAAGCGAGCAGTTTTAAAGTATTAGGAAAAAAGTGAAAAAGAAAACAAATTGTCATTTTGGCAGGAAGATTAAAAAGAGTGAAAAGGAATTAGGAGCTTTCATTTGATCGTTTATATATATCCAGTTTAAACCATTGTAACACGCAAAAAAAAAAAAATATTCGATTCAATATATTGTAGATAGCAGCCAAACTGAGATGCAGGATATTAAAAGACAGAGGCAAAACAAACAACCCCCCAGAGTTTCTTCACTAAAAAAATATAAAAAATGCTGAATGTACAGGTGAGATATTCATACAGTTACATATATTATTTTATATAGGAAAAAAATGGAAAATTAAATTCAAAAGATGGCCTAACTTGCTATGAAATGCAATGGTGTAATAAAAATATGGACTTGCATTGTAAAATCCATTATGATCTTCTTCATGTTAATAAAATTCCCAATGCCAAATACCTTAATAAACTTTTCTGATCTTGCAAGTAGAATGGGAAAAAATGTAAATTTATTCAGCAGTTTCAAGAAACCAAAACTATTTGTGACCAATTGGATAAACAATTTGCAATTAAAAATAAACTAATTTTTTCTACATATTTAAAACAAAACATACTGACTGTTACAAAGTAATGCTGTCACTTTGAACTTAATCTATGCAAAAACAGCCAGCAAAAACAAAACCGTAAAAATTTGTCAGCCTTAAAATTAGGTAATATTTATATTACCTAAATAAAATTGCTGTTCTAACATTCATACACAAGAAGGATTGAGTTAACGTGGAAGAGGTTCAAAGAAGAACAGTTAGGTTACATTGTAGCATGTAGCAGCTTTTAAAATTCATTAATATATGCTATCTGTTATTTATACACACCATATAACCTTCACCACAGTCATTATCAGTAATATCATCATTGAGATGGTTGCAGTTTAATTCATTATGTGAGGTGTTCTGCCAGTCATATAATGTTAGAGAGGAATTTATTTAAATGTTTCATTCACCTCTTTCTATTTTACAGTATAATGCCTCCCAGAAGGTCAATACTATGTACCTTTTTCATTTTTCTAGCATATCTACTTTCCTACTTTTGTAACATTTTTTAAAAGAGTTTGGCACTTTAAGAAGCCTTTTCAGTCAAGTGCTTCATGACTTCGCCCTTTCGGTTTTCAACCAAAATCACATTTTTCAAATCATTCTACTGAATTTACCACAAAAGCAGAATTTCAGAATGTGATATTATATGAGAAAAACAAAACAAAACTAAACAAGATTGTCAGTGATTGGCTTGTACCTGTATTATCCCTCAGATTTAAGAAGAAATGAATTTGTTTTCTGTGAGAAGAACCACTGTGGGTGAACAGAAGGAATAATCCAACCACTTGGCTCACTAGGGCTGGTACAGAAGTTACGGAGTTCAGCTTCTGACCTCTCTCTGTGCTATCCTAGCTCTGCAGCTTGATTCCAACATGCAGCACACATTCTCTGGAGCTAAGTCTTGCTTAACGACTGTCCATGGTAACAGAGAAAGAAGCCACAAAGCTGCAGGAGCTCTGTCAACAGCAATCCTCCCTGCTAAAGGAAAGCAGCTGCAGATACTGTTGAGGGAGTGTCTCATGCACCATACAAGCCATAATATGGTAGTGGTTATGTTACAGAGCAGAATAACAATGTTTGAGAGGTTTTATTTTCTGCTTCTCATCCTCCTCATCCTTAATGAAAGGATAGATCAATAGAAATGCTTTCACTGTGAAAGGATCATGGGTGGTGTTACAGTCATCTACAGATCAGGATCATCTCCCAGGAGAGTTCTAAGTGAAAAGACATAACGTTAAGAAAGTGATCAAGGAAAATGGACATTAGAACAGGTAAACTTTCAATAAATATGAGCAAACTCAATGTTGAATCATAGTTGCCTGCTTTTGCAGGCAGGCCAGGCACTGTATAAGCACAAGGTGTGCTAAAGTCAGGAAGGCAGCAAGGCCAAGTGGAAGTTAAGAACAATTTTTGATGCTATACAATGTATTGTTCCATGGTTTCCTTGTGTAAGACTGAGAGGAGACAGGTTTTGGGAAGGGAATGTCTTCTGGGCTTCTGAATAGCTTTAGAATTTCCAAAAGGATTTAGAGGTCTCAAAAATCCTGCATTTTCCGGAGATATAAAGAAATGCGAGCTCGTTGTTGAGCTTGGATGTCTGGACTACAGTCTAGACTACACATGCAATCCACTCAACAAAACTCAAGCACAGATGATCAAGTAGCAGGTCTACATTAAAGTTAGTCTAAATTCTGATCATTCATTCAGACAAAAAGAAGAAGAAACATAAAAAAATAACCAAAATCTTGTGATTTTTTTTAACTGACTTTTATGATGCATCGTTGTTAATATGATTTTATTTAAGGAGAATGATCATCAATTATAATGGAAAAAATGGATTAATACATAAAGACCCAGAAAACATTTTCTTATTCACGAAGCTCTGCATTTATTTTTCCTGGAAACTTTTCTCAGAAATATTAATTAAAATAAATTAACTACTTGCTTCAAATATTATTTCAGACTTTTAATGGTTCTGACACCAAATACTCTTGTTTCGTGGTACAATAGGTACATTTCGTTTTATTTTTTTTACTAAAAAACCCCTTCTGTTCTCTCCCCTGTATTCTATATAATGGCATCCATTATTACAGAAGAAATGACATAACTCCACTTACCCCCAGAGGAAAGTTTACACATTCATAGAATGTTTTAACAAAATGTTTGGTTAAAATGGGAAAATGCTACCATGTTTTATAAATGGGAATATAATACTTTTAAAAAGGCAGTTGTTGTGCTAACAGTTTGTTCACTTGAGAATGTGACTTCATTTCCTGTACAGCTGAGTTGTAAAATCTGAAAGGAAAATGCATTACTTTTTTGTTGTAAGAAAATGCTGTCAGTTCAAGTCCTGGATTAACAGAGGTCAGGTTTCTCTGTCATATCACAAACAGGATAGAAATAAAGAAAGCGTCCTACATATGAGTAACAATTAGAAATGTCTTGCAAACACTTATCTCATTGCCCACACTGATCTTTATGGATGCAATCAAGAAATTGCAGAGTTTTTCTTCCCTTTATATATCATTTCCCATCTTTCTCAGTGTGGTAAGTTAAAAGAAATCTGCAACTCAATGGTAGTTGAAAATACAGTTTGTGAGAAAGCAGAGGCTATAGGGTTAAACACTGATCTTTTTATTTCCAGTTCAGTAGAACTATTTATGTAAGGAGACAAGGAAAACTTCTGTCCAAAGCTTTAAAACAAGACTGATCTCCAAAGGAGAAAATTAATTGAAAGCTCCATATGCAGTATTTGTCATGTGCAATGAAATCCAAATACCTCATTTGGCACCAGACTCTGTCTCATCTTTATACATATGGCCTCAACGCCAGAGCTGTACATTGCCAAGCAGTGATTATTTCACCCTCTCTCTTCAATGAATGTGAGAGGCAAGGTCCTCCTATAATGGTCATTATTTAATTCTTAGTTTAACTACAGCTGGTGTAAATCACCCCCCTGAAAATGGGAGGACGTCTTCAGAAGAGGTGCTTACTGCAGGATGGAGTCCTTTCTGGTTTTCTTGCTGCTTTTCTTCAGTGCTGGAAAACATATGGGTTGAACTATTCTTAGCTTTCAATACAAAAATTTTGAAAGTTAACGAAAAGCTGACACCATCTATTTCAAAGTATAAAAGAAAAATGTTGTACTGTAAGAATATAGAGTGTCACTTCTATATTGTGTTTAGTCTGGTAGCAGGTTCCTGATAGAGGCCAGTAACCATTGTTTCAAGGTAAGATACATGACAACTGAGAGATAATATACTATAGAATTACTTTCTACCTCTAGTGCTTTGATACCAAAGAGTTATTCAATTATCATGAATACATACTTATGGAACTAAATTTTATTTAGCTGTAGACAATTAAAGTTCAAGTGGAAACTGAAGTTCATGTTGACTACAAACATCAAATGACAAGCTCAGAATGAGACAAATTAATAGACTATAACAAACATCCATGAGAAGATCAAATATTTTTTCTCAAACTGACATCTTTGGAATATCTGATCTACCTTAACTTAGAAGGTGAAAGTGATGTGTTCATCTATATTTCAGAATATAAATCAGAATTCATCCTGGCAAGATCTGAAATAAAACTGTTTCCATTTCTTCAACAGAGGAAAAAAAAGACTCTTGAAAATATTACTCACATAAACTGTATAATGAAAACAAATTTTTGCATGACATTGAAAAATTTATCATCTATAACACTAATGTATTTCTGAGCTGTATGAGTTATTCTCTGTGGAACATATTAAAAAGGAGGAACAGATTTTGAATTGTTCTGTTCCACAATGCAGACCATAAAGTCCATATTCACAGACTAGTAATAATTGCAGCACTCAGTGTTACAATACCTATGACAGATGAGGCAGTCAACACCATTTAGTTAAATTATTGTTTCCTAGATAACTGAGTAGTAGTAGAAGTAGTGGTGAAAATGAGATTGACATAGGTGTAGCCAATCAGTAGGCAATGTTAGAGTAAAGGATTTTTCTGGAATTCCCTCTCACATGCTTACAATGCATTACAAAATGTTGGGTCACCTACAAAAGATTGGATCACCCATCCTTTTCTTCCGAGAAGTAACCAGAGGAGGACTTGGAAGTGGTACTCAATTTTCCATAAAGCAGAAAACCAGATCACTTTCCAAAGTAACAAGAGAGCTGGTTTAGCTCTTTTTTACTTAAAGAGATTCAAGTTCATCCATCTTCCTTTTCCAGAAGAGTATTGTAAATACCAAGCTCGAGGGCAATCAGGAGAACTCTATTAATTTTGGGATAGAAGATTCTGGGGTCTATAAGGAAAGGCAACTAAAGTGTACAGCTTAGGACACAGCCAGGAGACAGACACTAGAATCATAAAAATATTAATTTTTGTTTCTAATGTTAGTCATGTATTATAAGCTAGAGATATAAACCTCCAGAAAATCTAAAAAATTAACCTGAAAACAGGCACGATCATTGTTTATATTCTTTCAATTCAGTGACCTATACTGCATGATATACCTTCTTTCAGTGTCCAGAAATTGATTTTATTATTATTTATTTTTTTACAAATGATAATAATTTTATTGTAATTTAGTTGTCAGGCAGGATTCACCACACCATTTATCAGCACTGTTGCTTTATTGTGTCATTCATAATACAAATCCCATCTTTTAAATATGAAATAGAGGGACACCAGTTAAACTTAATAGGTGTATCATAGGCACTTGAATAATTATAGTCAAAACATGACTTTCCCTGTGAGTAATACATTACATCTAATAAGCAATGTTTGCTCCTAAAGTTTGTTAGAGGAATTTATATGTCAGCAGGGACTGACTACGGAATTGTTAATCTATTCCCTATCTGTATGTATCAAAATCTTTTGCTGATAATAATCCTTTTCTATATTTTTGACAGCATTCATTGTACCTGTTAGTATGACATTATTGTGAAAAAAATTGTTCAGGTGTTGCTGTGCCTAGCTTATTTTGACCCTCCTAGGGTCAAGAGGTGTGAGGCTGACCAGCCCTTCAGAATTAACAATTTTCATGTACCTTTAAGTAGTTTGTTTTTAACAAAATCGGGGACAAAATACCTAGTTGGAATAAAAATATGAAATCTGTTCTACAAAATTAGGGTATTAGAAAGTGTTTTTGCAGGACAGACTTCCACAGAAGAAACTAGAAATCTCATAAAACATAACTATCGAAGAAGCTGTGTGGGAACAGTTGCTGGTGAAGAATACAGTTTCTAACTAAACCTCATTGGAAGGTGATTTTTTAGTTTGAAATTTTCCTGTGGGACTTTTGAGCTGTTCCAGGAAAAGCCGACCAAATCTATGAGCTCACTTTTAGCAAAGATAAGGCAGAGTGAGAGATGCTTTGGTCCAGAGAAAACACTTGTTTAAGAGTCTCCATGTCCCTGACAAAACTCATGCTGCCTTCAGCATAGTCTGGCACTTCAGACCCCATGGCTATAAACAACTCAGAAATGGTCAACTAAAGAAATGCAAACATGGAGATGGACAAACTGATTTTAGGGATAGGAGAACAAAGAGATCAGAGGAATAGTGTTTAATATATGTAAAAGAAAACCTAAGTCATAAAATCAGACATAATATGAAGTTGCAGACCAACAAAGAAAGAGCAAGGTTCAATAGTACACTTGCAAATATATAACAGCCCTAGTCAGATCCTGAAGTGAGGGAGAAGAAGCTAACATCATATTCCTCCTAGCAAAGGACTCCAGATGATGAAAACTTGCTGCTACATACGCACATGCAGACACACACACTAAGATGAAGCTGTCAACCTTAGGACCCAGAGGAGCAGTGGACAGGTGAGCATAACACAGGGAAAAGAGTTAGATACTAGAAAGTGTGTGTACAACAAATATAGCTGTATTACTATTACTGGGAATCTTTCTTTATAGAGATATTAATTTCTTTATTTTCTTTTTCTTTCTTTTTCTGTAATAATCTGGACTCGTAATGATTCCTGGATTAGGCTGTTATGATTTCATCTATACCAATGAATTACTGGCTTTGCATATAACGTGTTACATTTTCACATAAAACAAGATTTTGAGGATACCACAAATTGCACCAGTGAACACAGAGTTATAAAATACTTACACTCTCTTTAATTGCCTTCAGATTTCTTACATTAGAAGGTAGCCTGAAACATACAAAGTGTGAAATCAAGAACCAAGGAACTGAGGTTTACTGTGTCTCAAGAGACAAAGAACCACCTTTGATTACTTCATACAAATGGAAGAGCAGTACAAAACCCTGAGGGGAAAACCAACACTGAAAAAATTTGAAAAATGTCTAAATGCTGTGATGTTGTATTTCTACAAAAAAAGTCAAAAGATTGAACCTGTCAGCAGGTTACTTAAGGTTTGTGAGTGATCCCTGGGTGAAAGGACCACAACAGAAGAAGTAAGGGTATGTTTATAGCTATAGGTAGTAATCACATTTTCAGACAACTATGCAAAATGACTGCAAGATAATGATTGAGTTATTGCTGTGGTGGGGCAGGAAATACATCAAACTCTTCCTCCTGTCATCTGTATTGGTCATTGCCTTGGCCCTTGTCTACATAAAAACAATAGAAAGTTCTCTTTCAAAAGACTTTCTTAGATCTGTTTGCTGCTATACCTTCATTCATTGTCGTTTCCTTAATCTCTTTATTTTCTAATGGGATCACACAGGCTTCTTTTTTATTTAAGGAGGACAGTCACTTTATTATCTTCTTGTTTGTTTGCTATTCATCATCTCAAAGGAAGCATTGCTTAACATACATAATGACTATAATCCTGAGAGTGGCTGTCCCAAAGCTATTGATCTAGTACAAACATCATTGCTATATTAAAACCGACTATATCAGGGAATGAGTCTGGTCCAAAGCAGTTTAAAAAACTGGTCTATTTCTTGCTGACTTTTGTCAGAAGAACAAGAGTCTAGTCCAGACATCAAAAAAGAGGAAACGGAACATCCTATGTATTTTGCTTTCCTTGGGTTTCTACAAACCCTTATTGAAATTAAGTATTTCAGCCATCATCATTGTAGAATCCAAGCACTTTATAGTATGTCTCTGAAGAGAAACCTGTCAGCCTATCACTATCATAGAGGTCTGGAATTGATACAACTGTATTTTTTCAAAGGAGCTTTCTAAGAATTGGGTATACATGGAACTATTCACCCAAGATCAACTTTGGATCTTCAAAAACTCTAATTATTGTCAACCTTGGACTCTCTCTCAGTTTTTGATATAGTAAAGCTCTTTAACCAACTGCGATTGTGCTGGAACCTCAGTTTATGGTGCTCAGGGATTTAGAACCAAGATCATGTCCAGTTCTTGTAAGGTTCTGAAAAACAGATATTGTGTTCCTTTGTCTCTTGAGGTTAAATCCAATCAGATTTCTCAGGACATGCTTGACAAATAATCATAAAAATAGGTAAGTCTCTTGATAAAGTGGCTGGTATTTTTTTTTAAAACATGGTTAGAGATAACATTTTATTTAGTATTCAACTAGTTAAAGAACTCGAACTAGAAGACAGAGATCTCAGAATGATTTTCTCATCCTTTGAGGAGGCTAAAATGAAGAGTGTCTGAAACTCCAGAGATGTGACCATATGAAGTAATAGAAGTGTGCTCTCCATAAAACTATTCCTCTCTACAAAACACTATTTAGGATTCAATAGGTAAGAAAGACCCAGAAATATTGATCATCCTGGTAGTTAAAATAATGTTAATTATTTCCAGTGTGCCTTATATTTTCAGTACTTAGTACCAAATATTCAATTTCAAAACATATGTTGATTTTAACTGTCGTTAAGCTGTAATCTTCAGTGACAAAGTCTGCTCTGAGTAAGAGAGAATATACACATATGGTTTCCCTGGAAGAGAGCACACAAGGAATTATATCTCTGAGAAAATGTTTGCATGCTGGTTTTCCTCTTTTCCAGGAAAAAATTAGTCTATTGCCCATTAGTCTAACTGGTAGTTTATTACTACTTTTCCCAAACTCTTTTCTTGCTTGCATCAGTCTTATGTTTGAATGCTTTCCTATATAGCAGGACAAATATAATATATTTCAGGCGATTGCTCTGTCACCACATTTTGTAAGGCATTAGAAATGTACAGAGCATAGGGAGAAGTATCGATATATCAACAAATGGGAGGCAGTTTTATTAGATTTTTTTAATATAGGGTAGGCCCATCAGTCTTACTTCAGTCCCTGGGAAAGTTATGGAACAAGCCCTCCTGGGGGCTATCATAAGTCAAATGAAGCACGTGATTGGGAAAAGCCAACACAGATTCACGAAGGGCAAACCGTGCTTGATGAACCTGATCGCCTTCTACGACAAAGTAACCTGCTCGGTTGATGTGGGGCGAGTGGTGGACATTGTCTACCTAGATTTCTACAAGACTTTCTATACAGTTTCCCACAGCCTCCTCCTAGAGAAACTGATGCGTTACGGTCTAGACAATTGGTCTGTGCGGTGGGTGGGGAGCTGGCTGGCAGGCTGCAACCAGACCAGGGATCGATACTGGGTCCAACGCTGTTTAATAAGTGATGTGAATGGTGGGATCAAGTGTACCCTGATGAAGTTTGCCAATGATACCAAACTGAGTGGGGAAGTAGACACTTTGGGAGAGCCACCCTGCAGGAAGACCTGGATAGGCTGGAAGAGTGGGCTAACAAGAACCTTATGGAGTTCAACAAAGACAAATATAAGGTCTTACACCTGGGAAAACATAATCCAGGAGTGCAGCACAGGCTGGGATCTACCTGGCTTAGGAGCAGCTCTGTGGAAAGGGACCTGGGGGTCCTGGTGGACAACAAGCTCAATTTGAGTGAACGGTGTGCTGCTGCAGCAAAGAAAGCCAACAGGATGCTGGGTTGCATCAACAAGGGCATCACCAGCACAGATAAAGAAGTCATTATCTCACTCAGTGCTTGTCAGGCCACACCTGGAACACTGTGTTCAGTTTTAGTCCCCGCTATGCAAAAAAGATGTGGACAGGCTGCAGAGGGTCCAGGGAAGAGCCACAAAGATGATCAAAGGACTGGGAAGCCTGATATGTGAGGAAAGGCTGAGAGAACTGGGCTTGAGAAAAGAAGGCTTAGGAAAGACCTTATCACCATGTTCCAGTATTTAAAGGTGGCTACAAAAAAGATGGAGACTCCCTTTTTACAAGGAGTCACATGGAAAAGACAAGGGGTAACGGGTACAAGTTACTCCTGGGGAGATTCCGACTAGACACAAGAGGACAATTTTTCACAATGAGAACAATCAGCCATTGGAATAACCTCCCCAGGGAAGTGGTGGGTTCCCCAACATTGGACACTTTTAAGATTCAGCTGGACAGGGTGCTGGACCATCTTGTCTAGACTGTGCTTTTGCCAAGAAAGGTTGGACCAGATGATCCTTGAGGTCTCTTCCAACCTGGTATTCTATGATTCTATGATTTTATGAATAACTTGTATATTGCAAATACAGGCCCTGGAATATAAGAACAAAAATCTGAAAAACTCGGTCAAAATTTCTTTTTTCTGGATGAAGGTGAGAAGGAAGAATATTTTAATAAACTGCATAGATAGGAAGTCTGGGTTTATTTTCTGTGGAAACTGAAATTTTAAATACACTTTTAAAAAAGCTAATCTGCAAGAGTATTGTACCAAATATGTCCACGTAACAAAGAGGATCTTCTATCAAAAAAATCACCAAAATTGCAGGAGACAAGTGAAGACAGGCAAAAAAGTATCTCAGACATGAAGAAGCAGCTTCTTGCAATGAAAAGAATGGTTTCAAGTTATCAGCTGTAGAAAATTCAACAGAGATTTCCAGCCGGCTCAGGAAATGAAATTTCCTATCACTGATAATAAAGGCATAAGAAGGTTTTCTTGTGAGAAGAGAAAGGAACTGTTTAAGGATTCTGGTTTTATTAACATAGATTAAGCTATAAATTAAGATACTATTTTGAATACTAAAAAGCATGAGTAATAAGTATTGTAATGAATTAAATAAACCCTTTCAAATGGCATCATCTATTAAAATTTGTACACTTTTGTCTATCATTTATTACTGTGGGTCAAATCTTAATCTTTATTCGGAGACACTCCTCTCCATCATTATGAGTTTTGCTCATCTGTATTGGGGCAACTGATTTACTTTCATGTACAGCATTCAGCTCACTGTCCTCTATTAAAAACCTGCTAACAGTGCTGTTTGCACAAAATGACTGATACCAGTGGCCACGTTCTGAATGCAGTTGCTATATCTAGTACACAAAACTCCACATTTGCCTCTCAGTTCAGGACCTACAATGCAAAAGGAACTCTGTGTCCTTCAGGAAGTTTTCTTTAATCCTGGTCCTCAGGATAGTAAGCATTCTGTTTACCTTTTTTTTTGTACGTATCAGAATAGTTTTATATGTTCAACACAATCACGTGCCAGACTGAGGTGATGTCTGAGTATACCATCCATATATGTGCAAGTCTGATAGGAATGTTTCTGTAGAGGGTGTGGAAGAAGGGAATGCCTAAGAAGTATCACCCCTTGGAGAAGGAGCCTGGCAATTTCAACTCACAGTTGAACAGTTCAACTCACATCTCTTCTAGGACTGGCTAGAAGAGATCCTTTGCTAGCATCTCTCAACATTGCATGACTATTATGTGTTAAAAATATTCACTAAGCATTATTCAAAGGTCTGATTTCTGTTAAGGCAATCAAGAATTGATCAAAACCTTGCACAAAACTTTTCCAATAACAAACATTTGGGTTTGTGTCCTGAAACTTAGCTGTTTTCCCAGCAATGTGTCCTTGATAAGAAGGCTTCCAATGGTGTTTTCAAATCACAGTGAACACAGGAGAACAAAAGTGACAGACTTCTAGAGCTGCCCATAGCCTCACATTTAGGGGTCTTTGTCACACAAGGGGTTGCAGGACCAGCCCTAACCCCAGCTGCAGTGGGGAGGAGGGGTTAATAATTTGCATGCATTTCTCTTACATGTCAGCAACTGGTGTAATATCTTCTTGTCATAATCCTAAAGTGCATAGTTAGGTTTTTCACATTAAACTTTATAGTCTTATTTCCTCTCTGAATGAAATTTCACCATCATATGGAGATGCATTATTAAATGTCTAGCCAGAGCTTTTCAAAATCTTGAGGACAAGTAGTTGCTTCTTTGATTTCATACACATTTTTTTGGAGCCAGTTGAGAAGAACATTTATGTGTGGTCAAGGAAAGGCAAGGATTTTAACAATTCTGATTTGTATTAGTACACTTTGTTAGTGGTCTTTTTTCTTGCAGCTGTAAAAAAGAAGCAGGTATCTACAACCAGTTCATACTGGAAGAAGTTTTATGGTGCCCATTTTTACCAGTGCAGACTACCTTTAAATCAGGTAATTATGGTATGAGGAAATATCCATGTTTTCTGTATCTCGTACTTGTCCTTTCAGAGTCCTTTTACTAATTCCCCATGCCATATAACACATATACAGAAAGCATTATCTGAAAAAAAAAGCTGATTGCCTGCCTGGTATAATCTAGAAGTCTAAATCAGGCTGAGGAATCTAGAAAACTATTCTGCTGAGGCTGACCCTGAACTAGCATAAACTGGTCTAACACCACTGAGATGAGTAACCTACAAAGCCTAGTCAAGACTAACCTAATGGTCCTAACAAAACAAGTTTTTTTAACAATAAGTATATGAAAGCCTGATTTTTTCAATTTTCTAGAGCTTTGTAACAATGCTTCCTTGATATAGAGGATAGGTCTGGTTAGAGATTACTGCAAACTAACATAAAGCTTCAGTGCCACATCTGCATACTCAGAACACATACACTGCGATGGTTATGACTAGAGAGATCCTGTGCAGGATACCACTGGAAAAGTAGTTAGCGCAGCTTTTTGCTTGTTTGTTTGTTTGTTTGTTTTCTGGAGGTTAAAGGAGAAGCTATGTATCAAAACAGGAAAACGAAAAGACTGGGTTTTCTTACATTCCTAACAAACCTTGACTGCTAGACCCTTCCACAGAGCCTCACGTCTCCCATTGTTCTTCCTGGGACTAGTCTGTTAAGCAGGGACCCTAGTTGAGTTTTGGGCATGGATTAGAATCTCCTCTTGCATTGGATTTTATTTTCCAAGCTTGGGCTATACCTTGTCTTTAATAGCGACAAGGGCAGGTTTTTTTACATCGTAAGAGGATTGCTGTGAGATTTCATTGGGTACTTTTCCTGAAGCTGGCTGATTTTTGCCTGTGGAGAAATAATTGAACAAAAGTAAAAACCACATAAGGAATACTCTGTGTTAGGATAATGCCACCGTACAGAAAAAGCATGTCACTAAATAATGTGCTTTTGAAAGGATTTTTTTCTAGACAACTGAGCTTGTATCAAGATTTAATTAAAAGTGTATTATTCCATTTCCACTTCATTACATTATTATCTGTTCATCTCATTGAAGGATCTTTAGAGACCAGATTAGTCTGAGATTTTCACAGTATCAGAACATCTTAAAACAAGAAGTAAATTTAAATCTAAACATATTAGTTGGTGAGTGGAACTGGATAGAACTGTAAAAGCAACTGTTAGTTAGATTTAGTCCTTGGGTCACACTGGCTGGTGAGTTCAATGAGTCCAATGTTGTGGTGAGTAGTCATGGATTATTAAGGAAAGGAGAGTTGATTAATAAAAGAATTTAACACATGCCAGTGGGGTTTAGATTCCTGCAATGGATAAACTATCACCTAAAAGAGACTCCAGTTATATGTGGGATGGAAAATACTACAGCTATATTCTATAAAAGAAAACAGGCACCACCTCTTTGCACCACTGTGCAGGGAAGCCTACAAGAGTAACCTAGGGTGTGGGGTTTGGGGGCAGGGGGGGGAGAATGTGACACTTGAACCTTACATGGCATAACCATATGTAAACCTCATTATTTGTTTTAATCAGAAAGATTTTTAAAAAAGTTTTCTTAAGTACATATTTCTTTTAGAGACTTACACTGATATACCAAGACATGGGGGAGGTGGGGAGGAGTTACTTTCCTATTATCACACTTTTCTTCAGCAGGCATTAAGAAGAGGCTGAGCAAAGTAGCCATTACTTATCATCGCTTGAGGTTTTTCTAGATGTGCATACTGGGGAGTTACAGTTGGTATGCTAACACAAAAGATATTTGGACTCCACCTAAGGCCAGTATCACAGCAAGATGTACACTGCCTCATTAACATTGTTTATGTAATGACCTGAAAAATTGTTTATACTTTACTAATGCATTGCCATTGCTAAATTGTATTTTTCTCTTCTGTAGTTTGTTCGAGATAGAAATGATAGCTATTTAAATTGCTATTAGTTACTTTCAAATGTATATAAACTGTTGAAGGGGTGCTTATTCAACTGTATATGAAATATATTAGCATATTCTGAATTATGCCAAGTAAGTTTAYATGTAAAGTAATTCCATTTACCAAGTTACTAAGGGGTTTTTTGGTATCATCTCCTTTCCTGCCCCCTTCTATTACACACCGCTTATTTTTTCTAGTCTCCTAAGGTACTAGATAAGAATAACCTGGCAATGGATCAGATTCCAAAGATTTTCATTCCTAGTTTTGATGCCAATAAGATTTGGATAGAAAAATCACTGGGAAGGAGAAGATTGTGAACAATGCTTGAAAGTCCTATCCAGTCCTCGTCCAGCCCTTATCCTTTGTGCTTTAGAAGTTTTCAACTCAGCATCCGTCGTATCTGCCAAATTGGAGTTTATATCACATGCACTGATTACCACTGCTGCAGTGAACTTAGCCAAGGGTAGCCTTTAACACCAAAAGGGTTAAAATATTAGTGTTGTGTTGCCTGACCTAAAAAAGCAGAGACATTGAATCTCCAGGGAATAAAATAGACAAGTAAGAAAAGTGTGTGGTAGTATGAAGGGAAAAGTCAAATAATGAATTAATCCTTGGATTTCTTTTCTGGAAGTTGCTGATGACATGTTCAGAATAGTCAAAGAGCCTTTTTCCTCATCCTGTTTCAAGACATGGACATTAGTTTGGCCTGTCTGTACTTTAAGGACCGAGAAGCTCCTTAAAACAGAGAGTCTAAATGAAGCTCCCTCAATGCTGTGTGCTGTGACACAGCACCTTTACTAAGCCTGGCTGTGACAAATGGTGAGGCTCTGAACTTTAAAGGACAATGGACAGGTTTGAGTTATGCTTTACCCAGTTAAAAATAAGGAGAATAGCCATTCTCATCCGTAAGAATCTGCTACTTCATAGAATTAAATTCTGGCAGACTACATACAGCAGGTGTATTTTAATTAAATTTCTCCTCTATTACATCAGGAACGGTATGCAGTCTCTGTGGCTCTTTTCCACCTTGTCCCCCTCATCCTCTCCCCAATCTCTCTAAGTAGCTGAGATGATAGATAATCTCTGGGAAAAGGTTAGACAATACCTGTAAGTAGGGACTAGAATTTAGTAGATGATCTTTAAATAAACTAAGCCATGGGAAAATATGCCTTTTGATGAACAAAAATGTTGTATTTAAACAGTTAGTTCATGGAGTAGAAAGAAGATGACTTTTGGTCCTGATCTATAGATTTCATTTGGCAGCACTTCTTGAAATTTAAATATGAAAAAAAAAAATCTTAGAACTAGTATAGATTTTAGTTTTCAAAATAATTTTAACATATTATTTAGCTTTTTTCACAGATAATTTAAACACTTGTAAAGTATATTTTTACTAGCTGATTTATTCACTAATATCTAATGGTGTTTGCAAGCTCGTCAAAATGTAATCTTATATATACTTTGTCTTGCTGGTTGCTAGGGTTCTATATAGAAAATAGAATCCCTATTACGCTGAAAAATTCAAGACAAAGAACTTCACAGCACATTAAATATATTAATTTAATGTAAACCTGGAAGCTACATTTTAAAATGTAAGCTAGGACTTAAAATAGGTATTATGTAATAATACTTTATAATCATGACATAAGTATTATATAATAATACTTAATAATAATAAGTATTATGTAAGTATTATATACTTTAAAATATTATATAGCATAAATGGAAAAAGAAGTAAGCACTACAATAGCATCACAAAAGAGACAAACTTCAACATAGAAACACAATCATAGTTTTGCCATATGCCCTGTGTGAATTGCTACACTATTAACTTTGATTCATTATGGCAATATTTCCTTTCCTTTTTTAAAATTTCATTTCCTTTCATTTCTTCACTGAATCTGATCCTTTCGAATTTCTCTAAATGGCCCTACCTTTTAAGGAAAAATAAATAAATAAAATATCCAAAACCCCTCAAATGAACCAGGAACAAGCAAGCTGGCATTTCACAGAAATTCTGTATTTCTGTATGACCTGTATTTTTATGGTAATTACAATGATAAGGAATCAGGATGTGTGTTTAAAATCTTTTTTCTCTGTAATCCATTAACTAATGTGTGATCTGCTTTTCTGTGGTTTCTTGTTTTGGGAGGGTGGGACTAAAACAAGCCCAGGAAGAGATATTGGAAAAGCTTGTCTCATAACCAGAATAATTTCAAACATATTTTATAGTTTATTTTCATGTCCATCGCATGGAAGTTCAGTTTATTCACAGGACAGTTTAACAGGATGAACCATTCCTGAAATTAAATATTTTGTAAGTGAATAATAATAAATGACCACAAGTGAAAGTGAATTAAAAAAAATATATATATTTTAAATCCAAAGAAAATTCCAATGATAACCATTTCATTTACACCCTGAATTAGTGCAAGTTTATTTTGAACAGTTCTACAGAGAGAAAAAGAAAATTAAAAAATTGTTTCAAATTATAGTGTCCCATATGATCCAGACTGTTCACTGCAGTTTTGAAAATGAGTATTTTGGCATTCCTAAAACTGCAATGTTTCGTTCTGATTTTTTGGAATGATGTGAAGCACTGTGATGTGAATCACTTAAGAAATGAAACTTTGTTTTCCTGTGGTGCACCTAATGTGCAATAGGTTCTGTAGAGCCAGACCGCCCGCACCCCTCCTTACACTGTGAGACAATATGCACATCAAACTTTGTGCTATAAGTGACATTACGGAAGATGAAGCACTGCGGGGATGCTGCCCTGTGTGAAGGATGGGACTAGAGGGTTTATTTGCCTGGTAAGGAAATCCATGTACCACAAGAAAAAGAAGCCTGTTGTTTGAAGTCCTTGTACTATATTAAAATTCTGTGCTTTGGCTCAAATAAAAATTAAAATTAAGTATATGCTAATTTTTGAAAGGATAATATATTTTTTGGCATTATAAAAAGCTTCTCACAGAAATCAGATTTCCAGAAGCTACATTTTCTGTGGGGAAATTCCAATGGAAAACTCATATCCAGCTCTTGTTATAAATAAACTTCTTAAAAGCACTCAGAACGTGTTCTGTCTGATGCTATACGTGGCTATAAGAAATGTACCGGACTGATTTTTTTAACCCATTCTATTCCCTAAAGTCAAGAAGAACAGCAAAATGCTCTCCACCATGAAGCCACCAGTCTGCAGGGTGCCTGGAGATCCTGGAGATGGCATGCCCTGACTGGGGGTGGACAGCCCCCGTGGGGCTCACGCCATGCATGCAGACCTCGCAGCGTGCCATGGGGCTGCGTGGCAACACACCTCCCGGCATCCTCTCGCACGCATAAACTGTATTGCCCTCTGCAACCTTGTTAATATGTGTTGGAGGCAACAGGGCTGCCTTAAGCCATTACCCGTGGAAGTTGGAGCGTCAGCCTTTGCATTGGGAAATCAGCTAGTTTTCCAGGAAAAAAATCTGCTTGTGGTTTGTTGGTTTTGCTGAACACCTTATCTACCTGAGACAAAACGCATCAGTGCTGACAAATTGGCACTGCTGACCAAATCTTGCTTCTGCATCAACAGAAAGTTTGGGGCCGGGGTGTTTTCTTGACAAAATTGATCAGCTATGATAGGTTTCTCTCTATTTCTGGACTTGCAGAGATGAAATAGAAAATGCTTGTACCATACTGACACAGTCAGTTAAAGGAGGGAGAGAATGAAAGGTGGAACAAAGAAAAGTTGAAAGAACATGCTGAAGGTTCAGCCTTTCTCCATCAGAGCCCACAGATGCAGAAGATTTCTCTGGCAAAGAGTATGCATATTCCTGATGTCAAGGTCCACAAGACAAAACAAAGTCTCAATATGAGGGAATTCAATGTGAGACTCCATATGAGCATTCTCCCATGGAATAAGTGGGTTGGTTTACTTTCATTTTGGGGGAGGAGAGAGAGAGAAGGTCCATTTCCTAGACTGCCTCAGAAGAAAACAACTTGGAGCACTCACGCTGCAGGGACTGCCATCGGGCCTGCAGGCCAGGTGCATCTGACCTGCTCCTCCCTCTAAGGTGTCAGGGGAGCTGAACTGGAGGAAAAAAAACACACCAAAAAAGGTGTAATACAGACTGCTGCAATTTGTCATTGCCCAAACACGACTTTATATATTCCAAGTTCTACACATAAATCTTTTTTGGGGAACTATCTTATACTGTGCAGGTGACACATTAGATTTATTCTTTACTTCTTCATTACTCAATTCAGGTTGCTTTTATGTTTTCTTTCCTCCTCTCCAGCCCTTACAGATTTACAGCCTTATGCCAGCTCCCTCACATCATTGCCAGTATTGCCTTTGACTTCTGCCTGATATCTTAGCTACTTTAACAAGATACTTAATATTCCCTTTCTACTTCAAGATAATTGGATTTGAGTTAGTTGTATATTAAAAAGAATGCATTTCTAGAAAACCAATCTCCATACCTGCAACAAATGCCATTTTAACACTTTAATAAATCTTTCTGCATGCAAGAGTGTCTTTTAAACTTACTTTTATGTTTCTGTCTCATTCCACTATGAGCTGTTTGACTGCCACCTCCACACATTCTGGGCATCCCTGACTTGATTGGGTTAATCCCAGTTAAATTTTATACTCACTTGCATGATGGGTGAACAGAGCTGGTGCAGGACTGGGGCAGTTACAGTAAAACATATTCATGTTAATTGCTCAGTACTAATGTATAATAAAATATTTGTACAGCAGCTACCAGTCTATTTTCTACTGCCATCAGTATGTTCTGGTTTTATATTAATAGATTCATCTTCAATAGACTTCTAGTTGACCTGAGGAAAAAAAATACCTTTAACTTGCTATTTTACACTCTTCTATCAGTCTGTTTAAATATTTGCATTGCAGCATCACTGTGTATCTAAACGATCATCTGGTGCTTACCTTCCACACATGTGAAAGCACTGCATCAAGACAGAATAATAGCCATTCTTAAGCCTAGTTTGAGAAAAGCATGTCTAATCAATGATACTGATGTACGTCACTAAAATATTCTGAGGTATACTGAAGCATACCGTAGTATAACCTTAAAATGCAGCACAATCGTAGCAGATTTATAACCCTATGATTATACTGGTTTCTGCCCCTTAGATATAAGGAATATCTTGTCAGTATTCACTTCCTTAATAAAAAAAGTAAAACTGGGAATATCTATACTATTCATCTTATGCTGTTTAGAGTAATATATGTGTATTTTAAACATACTTCATAGTTCTTGTTCCTGGCCTCCGGACTCCTTTATTCTATTCCTGTCCTTCACTCCTTCATCTGCATTCTATTCTGCTGACAGAACTGACTATTTAGTCTATGAAATAAACTTAGAGGTAAAATATTTTTGTGGTGATAAAACATATTTGATTTGGGAGTACATTTTAAAATCCAAAATATAAAGCCTTTCTTCCAAAGACTTGCTGCTTTTTTTTTTTTTTTCCTTTCTCCCCTTTTCTTTGATGTTGTGTTGTCTGTAATTTATGAACCAGACATTTGAGAGCTTTGAAAGTTTAATAGTCTGAATATATAAATACCCTCTTACGTATATGGATCATCTAAAAAGTTAGAGCATAAATAGCAGAGTTAAAAATTATTGGATTAATTTAAATTGAACAACTGATCTTGTTCTCCATCACAGTAGTTACTGTTTATTTTCTCAAGAAAAATACTTGCAGCTTTAGAGAATTATGTTCCCAAAATAAACACTAGAATCTCAGAAGGAAGACATTGCAAAACTTAAAATAAAGCACTTGCACATGTTGCATGGTGTGGTGTTAATTAGACAGTCACAGGAAACTCTTGCCTAATTCAAAGCACCAACTGGATTACATATTTCCAGAGGGATCTATGTCCTTAATTTGGCTTTGCTACATGAGCATGTGCTTTAGATTGAAACATCACTGTTAGATTATATCAACATCTACTATGTTGAAGTTTCTTACTTTGAGATTAGTATAATTAATTAGTTGTATTGTGAATCAGAGTACAGTTATTAAATCTGGCCTTAAATTTTGATAGCATATGTATCAACTGGAGCAGCATTACACAAACTCCAAAATGGTGAAACAGAGTGCAATGAACATGTATAGATCACATGCATAAAGCAACTTGACCTCCCTTTTCTATGCTTAGTGAGGACTGTATTTGAAGGAACTGTTTAGGGGAAAGCTGTGGAGGTAGCTGTGCTCATAAGAGGTCTTCTCTAGAAATACTTGCAGACATTCAATTCTGTACACTACTCTTCAGAGACAGCATGAATCAGGGAGGCAGAAACTTCACTGTAATTAAAGAAGATACATCAAAAGAATTAGTACCTTCTTGAGCTAATAAAGCTGCTTAAACAACTTCCCAGAACTGTTAAATTATCTCCCTAAAAAATAATAGGAAAGATTTTACTGAAGGGCAGTATATGGTCACAGACCTCAATCTTATCAAGGGTATTGATTCACCTGTCACATAAACCTATCACTCTTCATTTATTATGTATGTATACATATTTCTACAAATGTATTGCAACAGAACTGCTGAAACCTGGATTTGTGGAGACTTGGGACATGTGCCTGGATTTCCTGCTTTTTAATAAGGATAGTATCACACATAATCTTTCCCTTTGTGATCCCTTCTTCTCACAAAGCTGGCAGAAAATGCACCACTCTGTGGCCTTTACCATTTTGTCACATTTGACCAAAATAAGTCAACACGTACAGAAGTTATGAGCAGAACAGAAAACTTCCACTGTGCTAGTTTGCTACTTAGGAGCTAGATGCTAACTGAATGGAATAGAAACTACTGAGGACAGTTTTACAGCTAAAGAGGATCCCTGCTGGTTTTTAAGTCAGCTCTCATTAGAATAATATTTTTGTGAACATTTATGTTTATGGAAAAGAAATAGCATGATAACAAAAATGCAGAGCACTTCTGAGAAGAGAAAACAATTCCAAATATATTAAAAATACTCTATTACATATAACTGACAATTCCTCAACAATAGTTATATTTTCAAATATATTCACTTTCTTTTCAGTCTTCAAATTTTCAGCTCCTTCAAAGGGTTTGTCACACAACTTATTAATGTAGCAAACAGTTCAGCCTATTAAGAGTTCAAACTGCAAAAAGCAAGTTGGCATGGCTGGCAATCTAATAAATTTTTTTCAGTATGTGACCATTTGATTTTATCACATTATGATTTTTATTTACATTTAAAACAATGTTTCCTTGTTATTTTCTCCTTTCACATATCCTTTTGGTTTTGTACATAAACTTGGCTTACTCATCCTGTAATAAGTGTTTATATGTAAGTCCAGCTAATTCATCTTATTTTAATTCAGATTTTCAGCCTGTATCTGTCTTACTGCCTCCTTCTTCTATCATATCTCCAAAATTTAAACTTTCTCTCTTTGTTGTGTTACTCATTCAGTGTTTATGTTGTTTAGTGACCCTAAAGCTTTGTATGATTCCCCTCCTTTCAACTACCATATTCATCTTTATTCAGCTTTCCCAACCGAAACCAGGCAAAATACTTGCCATTGTCTCCTCCTTTTCTCTTCCACACACATCTCTTTGCACTTATCTCCAATTTCACTGCTTGGGTTTGTTTTTTTTTAACTATCACTACTTTTTTTATCTCATTGTGGAACTTCTCAAGGAAAAGATGGGCATTGCCATCTACACTGCCAGCACTGCTACCCTTACTTAAGCCATCTCTGAAAGTGGTTGCTGGAGAGAGCAGCCTAAACCCTGTCAAGCAGGAAAGCATTTCAGAGAAATTCACAGTGCATTTTAGTAAGGGTTCCCTGTGGAAGTTGTTACACAAAGGGATTCAAGCTGGTCTGTGGCCTTCCCATGAAGAATAATGGTCTAGGATTTCTCCCATTTAAGTCATAAACTCTGCTCTGTCCATCTATTCTGTCCCCATCATCCCCTCTTTTAGTGCTACTGTCTCCTAGAAAATGTGTTGTATATGTGGACAACATGGGGACTGCAGTTATGGTTAGCTACGCTGGGGCAGACAAAACGAACCCTGAAACCAGCTGTGTTCTTTTGTCCTATCCCCTAACTCCACATTTAAAGCACTAAGTGCACTGTGATCTACAGAAAGCATTTTTCCCCACCCCTTGATTTAAATGAAACTGAAAGGCGTCTCTTTTAGGCTTGTGTTTAGAATTAACAGTTAACTCAGAATTCAGAGATAGATGATGATCAGAGAATAAAATGTGGGTTTAATGTAAATGAGGCACATTCATTAGTGATGAGGGCTTTCCGATTGCAGAATAACTGAGTATAAGAATCTGTGTAGAGAAGTTCTCATCAGAGTCTACACATGATATGTGTTGGGAAGCTGCTAATGGAAGATATGCCTAGCCCTGTATTGTTAGAGGCTAAATGTTAATGCCATGCTCAAAATTCAATGCAAATATATTTTGATTCTTAACAGCACTTGAGAGTCTCACAGATCAATTTAGCTCTGGTGCGAAAAACCACAGTCTGTCTTCAAATCTGCAGAATCCACATGCTTTCACAGAGCCAGAAGGTTTTAGGAAAGTGAGCGATGACTAGCTTATGACCTAGAGCATTCTGACAATTTTATGTAAAGCAAGTATGTAGGTCAGATATAACATTAACATGAAAATGACTATCTCATATGTCTATTATTCATAGTGTCTAGAGCGGTCTCTCATTTCATCCATGCAAAGTAACCTTTCCCCCATGAATGGCTAAATTCACCTTCAGGCAGAAACCAACCATAAAAGAAGTCAAAACCAAAAGGTTAGAGAAAGTTATGAACAGTTATTTATTATTTTAACATGAGTTGAACACTTAAAAAGTCTAGAAACACTGATTTGGAGTAGCTATAAACTCCAGTAGTCTCAAAATTATGTCAAATTTTAATTTTGAATTGATTAACCCATTTAGAATATCTCCTTTTGTAGTGCAAACAAATCTCTAGATTCTCCAGCTTTTTCTATTGCACTGTCCTTGCTTACATTGCATTACACTGAATTCTGAGTCTCAGCACTGACTGAAGCTTATGTTCCTCCTGTTAGGCTCTCCTGTATGTATTCTTATTTCCCTGCATAATTCCTTCTTATTTCTATATCCCTTCTCTGTCTTTTGACATGATGTTATTGCAGCCTTATGTCAGCTTTATTTGGGAAACAATCTCTCCTATAATGCTGCAGTGAGCCTGTGACAGAGAAAGAAATGAGCTGTCCAGTTTCTGTCATTTGTCTTTTTTGTCATTAAAAAGAACAGGTTCAGATTCAAAAGAAACAAACAATAACCACCCTAAGAGCTTCCACTCATCTTTGCTATTTTTTCTCTTTTTACTCAGGAAAAATGACTTTTGTAATCTTAAACATAACTAAATGACTATCAAGCTTAACATTTTCCTCATAAAAACTTTTTACAGACTACAGGGAGGGCAGTAAGGGATATTGTTAAAGTAGAGACTTAATGAGTATATTCCAGATATTTTGATTATTTTCTCCTCCTTGTAAGTACCATTCTAAACCTGCAGAGGCATAACTAAAAAGTACCATTTTAGAACTGCAGAGGCATACCTAAAACATCTGACATCATAGGAAAGAATAGGTACCTACCTGCTTCTCTAATTTCAATTGTTACAAATTCCTAATTATTTCACCAGGTCAGTGTTTGGAAGAACAGGGTTGCAGTAGTAAACATAAGGTAAAATATAATTCTCCAAAACATGGACACTTGGTTCGGTATGGGGTTTTTTGCCAAAGATATAAAATAATGTTACAACATTTATTTTAATTTCATTTTCACCTAGCTCTAGCATATCTTAAGTAAAATGTTCAACTCCTCAGCAGTTACGAATGAATATGCATAATTATAGCTGTATAAATCTTTCTTTTATTTGGAAAATATGCAGTGAAAATGTGCAAAAAAACATTCCTTCTTAGGAACTTTGCATACAGGACAGACAGTTAAGTGAAGTCTGGCCTCTTCTGCCAGGAAAATCTACATCTGTGATTTAACGTTTTAGACTGTTACGTGACACCCTTCAAGCCACCCCTGTGTTTAACATTTTCTAATATTGAGTCAAAATGTTAACATACATTTCCTATTATCTAGATGTATTAATCTTATATTTCACCCATTTTGTTGGATGTACACAGTTTATCTGGAATTATATGTGGTTAAGAAATGGCTGCTTCAAAACTTTGGAACAGTCTTGTGTGAGTAGTCTAGTCATGCTTATTCTACTCCTCATATAATCTGTGTGGACATACTTTATATGTGGTCACGAGACATTAACTTTTCTTGTAGTATTAGAAAAATGAAATGTTAATAAAACAATGTGTTTAACTCTACAAGCCAAAACACTAGCGCAATATGTTTGAGTCTATTCAAAATAGGAAAATAATTCATTAATTTAGTTTGTTCAATCTGCTATTTACATTTTACCAAAAGCTGGACTATTCACTCCCCTTCTCCCCATGCTAAATTTGAAGTTAGTTGTGGTTCTGTGAGTTTCTTAAACAGCTGTTGACTAAAACTGCCATACACCCCCATATGTTGATTTTGTCTATTGAGGTACAACTAAGTTTCTCAGAGAGGGCAGTTTCCAATATACCTTATCTGAGGGAACTTCAATTCTCATTGTTACTCAGTTCTATACATTATTGTGCTCTTAAGTAACCTTAGCTCATTAGGTACCAAGGACTACAGAGCTTTCCTTATAAAATACACTACAGGCAACATTGCTTAGAAAGAAATTCTCATCAGGCTGTCATCATCTGACAATTATACCCATGTTTTGATTACTTGTTATGTGGTACTTTCTCTTCAGCAAAATTCTCCTGAGCCGAACCAGGCCACAGGCCAGACGTCCTTGATCCAAGTGAGCAACGTTGCGTAGGCTGCCTGTCCAAAGCATCCAGATTTGCTAATTCAGCACTGATTCCAGATGAACTTTAAATCTAATTTAATTTATATGCATATACACTGTGAAATTGATGGTCTTTAAAGATAATGGTTTAAAATGGCTGGGGAGTATTTGTGTTCTAGGAAGGTTAGCTTTGCCTCTCTAACAGTTAGCTGGATGTTTGGTCCAACATCCACTGATGTCAGTTCAAAGATTCCTATTGACTTCCACAGTCTTTGGATGAGGTTCTAGATCTCTAATTGGCCACCTGCGTGCATATTCGCTGTGATTGTCTGCACATGTTGGACCTGGCCACTGCATATGCAGTTTCCAAAACCATTTGTAGTAACTCACTTCAAAATGCTATATTCAATATTTTAGAATAATCTGCTCAAAATATGTCACCAAAAATTCAATGAACTCTATACCTAAGTATGAATGTGGGGTAATATCTGCACTTAAGTGTATAGACAGCACTAGGTTCCCAAATTTGCTTTTAGAGCCCTTTCAACTCTGGATATACAGGTTATCTTAAAAATGCTATGCTTGTTTTTCTTCTAAGGAGAAATCATGTACATGTTTAAGACTGTGTTGAAAGGCTTTAAAAAAATTATTCATTTTGCCACTTTAAATGATAGATTGTGCCTTCCAGTTTTCTACAAAAGTTACCAAAAAACCCTTGAAAATACATGCACAATCCTTATCTGAAAAGGTGTTTAAATTAATAAAAATTAAGAGAATGGTTAATTATAAAATCATAAATAGAAATGGTTTACAGAACTGCTACTGTCAGGTATTTACTAAGTTCCTGTAGCTAAAGAGATAGTAGAAGAAAGTCTTTATGATCCAGTAGGTCACAAAATAAGCACATATGCTCTAGTTATCTTTGAAGTTTAGTCAAAAAAGAAGCTTGCGGAAGCCAAATGAATTGTAATGTATCATTGTGAAAGAGAACTAGCTAGCACAAGGAGAGGGCTAGTGTTAATATAATTACAATATAACTTCTGTTGTGTTATGTTTTTCTCCCCTGGTACCATATTGCTTTTACATTTTGTTTTATCCAATAGCTTTGGATTTTTTCAGAGCATACCCATTAATGCTTCTTCCTAGATCATACATCTTATTAAACTTCAAAACTCTTCATACTAATATATTTATAGTGGCTGTCCATATGCATGGAATGTGTTTGAAAAACAAACTTTATTTCCTGGTATAACTATTAATATATGTATACAAGATCTCACATGGCTGGCAGTAGATTAAGGTATGGACTCTTTTTTTAATACTTACTATATATACTTATACTATAAAATATATTATATATATAATTTCATATATTATATATAAGTATTAATATGTAATTCAGTTGTTCTCATTCTTTTACATACTGCATGTTCAAAATGAACAGCGATGAAAAAAGATCACTGCAAGAAATAACAAGTTTTCTTTCTTCTTTAACTATCAACATGTTTGTCTCTCGAAAACTGTATTAGTACATCTACTCTGTGAAGATCAGAATAGACATGGTAGTAAAGTTGAATCTGAGAGACATCCGCGGTGTTCCCCAAGAGTCTAATTTCCATATCTAACATAATGCAAACCACAGCAGAAAGCTCATTTTTAACTTACATGTACATTATATAATAATCCAGACATGGGCCAAATGTCTGTCAAATATATTATTTCAGCCGGTAACATTTTGCATTTTTCTGCAAAGGTGCATGGCAATAGCAAACCATTCAGTAAGCTTTTAGATTTACATTACCTTTTAAAGGCATTATTAACATAATCTCTCTCTAATCTACTCAGTGGAATTTGGGCAGTGTAATCCAGGATTATTTTCTTAAATTTTCCGATCCGTGAGGCACATGGAATTTTTCACCAAGAAAAGAAAATATGTATTAAACTAGAACCCCAAACAGAATTATGATCCTGCTTTCAAACACCATATTCATTTTGCACGTCATTTAGCAGCAGCGGTGATGGTTCCATTTTATTGCAGAAACAGAAGGATAAGCGAGCAGTTTGCTAAAGCAGAAAATCAAAGGCAACAGTTACAAAACTACTTGGAAATTAAGACACACTTCTAGAACAGCAAGTTATTATTGTCCACTAAAGAGGAGAAAAACAAAGCAATCTGTTGACCACCTCTCAAGCCATATGCTAGAAAAGAAGGATCAGATGATAAGAACAAATAGAGCTAAGAAACAAAATTTTTGCGCGCCTGTACCTAAAAATTCAAACATCTTTACAAGTAAGTAAAAAAAAAAAACAGTTGGATAATAGAAAACTGAATTGATAATTACAGGAAAACAGGCACATGCTTGAACAAAGAGGGAGTTAAAAAGAAAGCAATGGAAAGCAACAGAGTAAACAAAAGGAGAAGGACAGTTATTCCAAGATGTTACTTAAAAGGACAAACAAGTGGGAAAATGTTGTCCCCCCCGTAGGTGAGTTTGAATGTCTCCCATGACCAAAATGCCCAGGAGAAAAACTGCCCCATGGTGAGCTCAAACCACAGCAAGGTCACTGCTGAGGTAACAAACCTCAGATAACAAAAAGGTGCTGAATAGGTCAATCTAGCAGAAAGAACACTATATCTTAACTGAACTGCAACAAATGGGACAGATCCCAGATCTAACTGGGGTCATGGTTCTAAATGCAACCAGATAATGTACCAACCAGTGTTAATGGAAAGGCAAAGCTCGTTTTGCCCTGTGGGTTAACTACAATAACTTTTACCACTTAGATCAGTGATACCTTGATGCTGTAATTACTCACTGCATGTGTCGGTCGATATTTGCAATGTGCTTATTTACTGCCCACTTTGAGGTTGGAAAGCTGCTGTGGAAAATGTTGATGGCTTGTCCTGCTGAAAATAAATCCATGTAATTTCTTTTTTTTGCTTTTTCAGAGGAGCAAGCAATTTTTCAAGTCTGCTGTATCTTACAGCTGGCTGAGCCTGCAGAATCATGAGCTACAAACATGAAGAAACTCTGTAGGAATTTTGCTGAAACTTAATAATTACTCTACTGTTAAATATGCAGCATGTATAGACTCAGAGAGAGATCCAGAGAGGGGAGAAAAAACCGCAAACTCTAAGTTGTGTTTAGCTCTGAGTATAAAGTTCTTCATTACATGGATTGAAGTGTTCTAGAAAAAGAAACTCTGGCCATTTGCTGTGGGTACCCTCACAGTGTATAAAACTAGACATCAAGAAACTCACTGTCTTTAAACTGCATTTCAATCTTATGTGGCCCCCACATGAACAAAACAGACAAGTTAAAGGTCCAGCCATCAATGTGTCTTCTCCTTTTCAAAGTTTCAGAGGACAAAGGAGAGTTTACAGTGCTGAATAATATTATCTTCTTGTTTACTGCCTCCTTCATGCCACAGGAACACTGTGTGTGTGTGCTTCTCTTGCAGTCTAATGAGTGAAAGTTTTCAGGGGCATCTTTTTGCACCATGTTTGCACAGCACCTGTTTTAGAGAAGTTTCTGTCTCAATTTCTAGGATCCTAAATATTACAAATAAATAAAATAAAATAAAATAATAATAAATAATAATAAATCAATTCATTACTTCATAGATTTTAGATTACTAAGAAAGGCAGTACAAAAGGTGAAATATTTTGGTATCTTCAACCGTTTTATCTTGTACTAGAAACAGTCAATGTGTATCAACTAACAAAAACTTCTACCAATTTGCCGCACTATCATAATGTTTCTGTACTTAGATTTCAAGACTTGACAGCTGGAAGCATTTTGTGTTGCCTGTTATGGATTGTAAGTAAGAATGAAATGGGAATAGATGTCATTCACACAAGGGCATAATTTCACTTGATAATAAATCCCTTTATTTTTATTTAGGCTTCATTTTTAACATATGTGAAAAGAAATTATAGTTACACCTAAAGGTATGATTAGACTACAAATTTGCAGGAGGGAGTTACAACATTTTTTTTAAGTATGAAAGATCTACCTTATACATTTGAAATAGTGAGTAATCCTTTGTACTCTTAAAAATGCTAATAATTTTCTATTGCATTAAAAATTTTCAAAGCTTACATCCAACATGGTATGTCATGCTCTTAAACCAGCAGGCTGATAAAGAACTAATGACTAATTTATTAAGGAATAATATTCATGGACAGCATGAAGTATCTTGCAGGTATTACTGAAAACACTTCTCTCCCAATAAAATGCTGTCGAGTCTTCACTATAGCGAGTTTAAAATAGCTGACATTGTAATATGACCTGCCATAATAGGTCTATTCCAAATGAATGGCTAAAGTAATAGAGATTGAAAATGGAGTAGTCGCCCAATCTCTGCAAAAATATTTTTTTTTTGGCATTGGATGACATTCTGAAAAATGTTTGCATTTTGGAACTAAAATTACTTTTCTTGCCTGTAGCCAGCTGAGTTGGCCCAGAGCCGGTGGGCAAAAGGGGCACTCAGGAAGTTATCTCGTGGTAATCTCATTGCAAGGTTGATGCAGAGGGAACTCGCAGTCCAATAAAAACAAATAATACATTACTTTTATATATATTTGAATTGTGTGCAATTTGCTGTTTTACAAAGAGACTTGGCAGCTTCTCATAAACAAACCAGAGACCAGTAACAGCATATTGCCTATGCATCTCTTTTAGCTGAATTTAGTGTATGACAAAAAGAGATGCAAATATTTTCACAAGCAAGGAAGCTACATGACAAGGAAGAGGCATGACAAGGGATCTTTAAGCTGACAGCTAAGCTGAAGGGACATAAGGATTTATTACAACAGCAAGCTATCTGAATCATGAATGAAATGACAAGCAGCTCTTGGGGAAATTTTTGACAAAACATTTGTATCAGACGTGTTGATTCATTTAAACCAGACCCATTGGTCTTAGCAATCTTTTGTGAGGAAAGTGGCTTAGGTCCAGGATGGATTTCCTCACTAAAACCAGAGAAAGAAGTCAGAAAAACCCATAAGCCAATGGTTAGCAGGAGAGCTCAGAGGACGCGATAACGCCGAGGATATAAAAGAGATCGGATGAGCCAAGAGTTCAGTGGTCAGACCTAAAGCTTTAAATCAACTTTGATCAACTTTTCTCTGGTTTTCCAAAACACTAGAATAAAATATTTTCACAATATTTAAAGGTCTTTCTTTCATCCTGGTGAAAGATTTTTTTTTTTTTTTAATTCTATTATTTACATGAAAAAGAAATTTTCTTTTGGAATAATGGAAATGGAATTCTGTTCCAGTTAGCCATAAGAACTCCATGGATTGCAAATGTATTAATGAAATAAGTGGAAGATATAATCAAATGTGACTCTGTCTTTTTTTTCAGTGTCTTACATGGCAGAACATCGTGTTTCTGTGTCCTTATCTAGAATGCACATACATGGTGGCACAGTTCGTCCTGCTGAAGTTCTAGAAATAGCAAGGAATCATATGTCTGTGTGACAGATGGCATAAGTTCTTTATAAAATTTCTGCAATTTGTGATGTATTTTGTTAAAAGACAGTGGCTGAGAAGAAGGTTGGAAAGGTTGCCTCTATTCCTCACTCCGCCACTTTCTTTTGGTTCAAAAGTCTCTCAAAGGAGGACAAAAAGATGTGTCCCTCTTAGGAACAACCGGAAAAGCCCAGCAGAAATGCAAGGCAAAATGCCTGTAGAAAAACACAGCTAGTTTCTCCTGAGCAAAACCTGGAAACCTCTTGTGAGGAGTAGAGGTCTTTCTTCCAGTGGACAGAGATATCATAAGAACATTTTCCTAGGTGTTCGGGAGACTGAGTAGAGTTTTTCACACCCACGAAATCACTGTGTATTGCATAACAAGGAAGTAAGCTTGGGAAAAAGTTCTCATGCCGCAGAGGAATGGGGAAGATTTGTTTCCAAACCTATTTTTCAGCTGTCTCACAAAGTAAATAAGTGTTACGGTCTTGAGACTTAGCTTAAGAGCTGGGAAGCCCTTAGTAGGTATTCTTTAAAGAAAAAGTGGACAGATCATCAAATTAGTTTTCAATAATCATTTTTAATTTTATTATTAATTAGTACACTTAAGGAAATCCCCATCCCCTGTACAAGTGCTGACCACCCTTTTCTCATATTTGGCCAACTAATTAACATAACTGTGYCAATTGAGAGCAATTTCTTCAGTATATGGCTTGAAATTTCTGACCCTTTTCAGACCTGAAGATGATCTTGCCTATTTGAAAGATTATTCTCCCCTGAGCTTTGTCAACTGATTTAATAAGAGATTGCATTTCTCCTTACAAATCTTACTCCTCTCTCATTATCAGTTATTTTGTCTTCTCGGTGGAGCGTTCCCTTTGCACTGTGCTTCCCAGTGTATCATTGTGCCTCCCACCTACCTCATGTTCCTGCAACTCCTGCAACCCAGACAGAAAATACTGGGGTTTTTTTCCACACCAAGATGACCTTGTCCTGATAAGTAATCTGGATGCTAAAGAGAAATGCTTTCTATTTATCATACCATATATTCTGATATCACCCATTCAGTCATGTGGTATTGAACTAACTATGAATTCTTCTGTTTTCTTGTAATACACAACTTCCGAAGTTAGGCTGCAGTTCTGTGAGAACTTGCTTCAGTAAAAATGAAGAATTATGTGGCTCATTTTGACTAACTTCACCATGTGAACTGACATCAGAAATACATCTTGGTAGATGTTTTGGCTTTCAAACACATGTGTGAAGTAAGATTAGCAAGTCTTCATCATTTCTTAGGGGATATTCGAAAGTATTTAGTGGTAGCTCAACTGTTTCAACATTTTCACATTCAAAGGAAACAGAGTTTTAACATGGCTGAACATTCACAAATCCTGCTCTGAATATGGTAGATTATTTTTATGAGTAACAACATTAAGTCTGGGTACCTTTTTTATCTTTAAATAGTGCATACTGCATAACATTTAATTTTCTGTATTTGTCTTCAGAAAAAACTTCTGATATGAAACTGTTTTTCATTGAGCTCCTTCTTGAAAATGTTTGCCCTGATGATATCAATGCATCGTATAACCTTGAAAATACCTCCTAACAATGGCATAGTATAGTGCTTACTTCCACATTAAAAACCTACACTACAGCTTTATCCTATGTACATATTACACGTAAATACAGTATTTGTTTAAATGTCACCAGACATATGTCTAAGATGGCAAACATTCCAAAATAGATAACGAAAATGACATTGTGATTACTTTAAAACAGCATCATAAACCGGCATTAGTGCAGCTATAAATGAATCATGCAAGAAAATAAAATTATGAATAAAATTCACAATCTCTATAAATCAAATTGTATCATTTGCTCTATTAGTTGCAGTGCTCGATGAAGTAACCTAGTAAACAATGTCAAATCTAAAGGTAAATACACAGTTTATTCTGCATTCCCTGATTTAAGATGGATTAAGGCTTAGAGACAGCTATATCCACCAGTTCTCTGCTACCTATATTTTTCTGCTCTGCAAAATACATTCTTTTTCTCTCACCAAAACATATTGTAATATTTTCCACTTCTCTGTCACATACAAAATGCTCCTACCTTCTTAAGATTGGGGTGGAATTTGTGCCATCCAATGCTGCCTGCATTGCTCATTGCTCTACCCTCTGTTCCTCAAAGTGAGTCAGAAATCTTCTCTCTTTTGTCTCTTCTTGTGAACCAATATCAAATTACATGCTTCTGGAGTTACTCTGTGCAGTGAGACTCGCACCCTTTGTTCTGCCTCGCAGCTCGCTGCCTCCCCTGCATGGCCGGGTTGCCCCACGCCTCAGCACAGAACTTCTCCCCAGGCCGGTTGTGCTGTCCTGTCACTACGTGAGCAGGTATCAGTCACAGCTCTCCCACATCTCAAATACCTCCTCGAAAAGGGTTTTGAAGAAGGAGTAAAAATGAAAGCCAGGCAGCTCCTCAAACAAGAATGTGCAGTGGCTGGGAAAGGGGTAGTACCGAGGCAGAGGGTCTGGAGGACCTGCAAAAGGAAGGCCTGGGAAAGTAAGACCAGGGGGTGACCTGGGAAGGCATTCAGTAAACATAGTATCCATAGCTGAACGGACTGTTTTTTCCTGGACTGATGTGTAAGAAAAAGAGGGAGAAATATCAGGGAGGAGAGGAAGACAGGGACAATAAAAATCTAGGGGTGAGATACTGAGACCAACAAAAGCGGAAAAAACTTGAGGGATGGGAAAAGATTGTCTGTGATTTCATGTCACATCAAATGTGGATATTATTCCAGTATGCAAGAAACCAATGACAGGAATTATTCTATAATATGTCTCTTCTTTGTGCTTCTGCCCTTTCAATGAGCTAGGCTGTAGGGATAGAGAGCTGCTGCACATCTTTCCCCCTCTGCTTCTCTGCTTGACAACATAGCCTTAAGAAGAGGAATGATCCTTTCCAGCTCCCCAAGATCAACATTTTTGTCTCTCATCACAACACAGTGCAGTAGCCATAAACAGCAACTGTGCTTCTCCTGCTATTCTCACCATTTGACTTTCTGACTTACCCACAGTATCTGGCAGGGCAACAGAATAGCTCAGATGCTGGGTACAGGTCCTGTCTCCCTGAGAGGAATCTCTATCTCCCTCCTGTCCACCCTGTCAGACACTTACTCCAGCAGACCTTTTAAGGAGTCTATACATTATATCTATTGCATGGCCCAGACAGTATTAAGGCTTTCCATTTTGAGTGTCTGTGTTTATTTTGTATGTTTTAATAATGTGTAAATAAAACCATATTCTAGATTATTAAGGACATAAAGATGCAATATCTCTTTCCAGTACAGCAGTTCATCAGGCTAAGACACAATCTAATGCATTATCTCTGTATTACTGATAAAATATTGACACAAATGGATGGTATTCCAAACCAGTCTAATCCTTTAAGAGGCTAAGTGCCCTCCGAGATGCTCAGCAGACTCCATTCCAAATGAAATTAGTGAGCCTCCGAGACCCAGCACTTCACAGGACCAAATCCTTTAACTATGTTATAAATGCCTTCTACAAAAACAGTAAGGAAAAAAAACAACAACCAACCCTTCTCATTATGCTAATGTAAATGAGTGACAGATTGGCAGCAGTGCACAGATAGAAGTCTGTGAGACAAAGAGTGAGACTGCTGGGTTACCAGGGACATGGGGTGTAACTGAGGATAAGATACTGCAGAGAAGCCAAGGGCTACATTGTAAATTGCTTACTCATGTGGCTAGTCCTACTGAAGTCTTCCGAAGTTAGCAATACTACCCATGGGAGTGAATACTCGTTCATCTGAAACTAAGGCTGTATGAGCCATTTTTGCTAGGAGACTGCACTCTTGCTATTTCCTGGGTCACTTTGCCAATGCTAAGCTGCTCCCCGTCTTGTGCCAGTATATATGTTTGTATGGTCACATAGTGACTTGGATTAACAAATCAGTCTCTTTAGGGGGAACAGAGACACAGACATTTTATTTAGGGATAGATCCAGGGCCCTGGATCATCTCCTTGACTTGGTTCACTGCGTGAATAGCTGTGTTGGCACTGGGGAGACGATGGGCAGACCAGATTGTAGAATCATAGAATCATAGAATCATAAAATTATAGAATCATAGAATCATTAAGGTTGGAGAAGACCTCTAAGATCATCAAGTCCAACCATCAACCCAACACCACCATGCCCACTAACCCATGTCCCGAAGTGCCACATCTACATGTTTTTTGAACGCCTCCAGTGATKGTGACTCCACCACTTCCCTGAGCAGCCTGTTCCAATGCTTGACAACCCCTTCGGTGATGAAATTTTTCGTAATATCCAATCTAAACCTCCCCTGGTGAAACTTGAGGCCATTTCCTCTTGTCCTGTCGCTAGTTACTTGGGAGAAGAGACCAACCCCCACCTCGCTACAACCTCCTTTCAGGTAGTTGTAGAGAGCAATAAGGTCTCCCCTCAGCCTCCTTTTCTCCAGACTAAACAACCCCAGTTCCCTCAGCCGCTCCTCGTAAGCCTTATTCTCCAGACCCTTCACCTGCTTCTTCGCCCTTCTCTGGACACACTCCAGCACCTCAATGTCCTTGTAGTGAGGGGCCCAAAACTGAACACAGTATTCGAGGTGCGGCCTCACCAGTGCCGAGTACAGGGGCACGATCACCTCCCTACTCCTGCTGGCCACACTATTYCTGAYACAGRCCAGGATGCCRTTGGCCTTCTTGGCCACCGGGGCACACTGCCGGCTCATGTTYAGCCGGCTGTCGACCAGCAYCCCCAGGTCCTTTTCCGCCGGGCAGCTTTCCAGCCACTCTTCCCCAAGCCTGTAGCGATGCCTGGGGTTGTTGTGACCGAAGTGCAGGACGCGGCACTTGGCCTTGTTGAACCTCATACAATTGGCCTCGGCCCATCGATCCAGCCTGTCCAGATCCCTCTGCAGAGCCTTCCTACCCTCAGGCAGATCAACACTGCCGCCCAGCTTGGTGTCATCCGCGAACTTACTTAGGGTGCACTCGATCCCCTCGTCCAGATCATTGATAAAGGTATTAAACAAGACCAGCCCCAAAACTGAGCCCTGGGGAACACCGCTCGTGACCGGCCGCCAACCGGATTTGACTCCATTCACCACAACTCTCTGGGCTTGGCCATCCAGACAGTTTTTTACCCAGCGAAGAGTATACCCGTCCAAGCCATGAGCCGCCAGCTTCTCCAGGAGAATGCTGTGGGAGACAGTGTCAAAGGCTTTGCTGAAGTCCAGGTAAACCACATCCACAGCCTTTCCCTCATTCACTAGGCGGGTCACCCGGTCGTAGAAGGAGATCAGGTTGGTCAAGCAGGACCTGCCCTTCATGAACCCGTGCTGGCTGGGTCCGATCCCCTGGTTGTCCCGCACCTGCCTTGTGAGCGCCCTCAAGATGAACCGCTCCATAACCTTCCCCGGCACCGAGGTCAGGCTGACAGGCCTGTAGTTCCCTGGATCCTCCTTCTTGTAGATGGGCGTCACATTGGCAAGCCTCCAGTCCTCCGGGACCTCCCCTGTAAACCAGAACTGCTGATAAATGATGGAGAGCGGCTTGGCAAGCTCCTCTGCCAGCTCCCTCAGTACTCTCGGGTGGATCCCATCCAGCCCCATAGACTTCTGAGTGTCCAGGTGGCATAGCAGGTCGTTAACCGCTTCCTCTTGGATTATGGGGGGTTTATTCTGCTCTCTGTCCCTGTCTTCCAGCTCAGGGGGCTGAATACCCTGAGGATCACTGGTCTGACTATTAAAGACTGAGACAAAGAAGGCATTAAGTACCTCAGCGTTTTCGTCATCCTTGGTGGCAATGTTCCCCCCTGCATCTAGTAGAGGATGGAGATTCTCCATGGCTCTCTTTTTGTTATTAATATATTTGTAAAAACATTTTTTGTTGTCTCTTACAACAGTGGCCAGATTGAGTTCTAGCTGGGCTTTTGCCGTTCTAATTTTCTCTCTGCATGACCTAACGAGATCCCTGTACTCTTCCTGAGCTGCCTGCCCCTTCTTCCAAAAGTGATAGACTCTCCTTTTTTCCCTGAGTCCAAGCAAAAGCTCTCTGTTCAGCCAGGCCGGTCATCTTCCCTGCCAGCTCTTCTTGCGGCACATGGGGACAGCCTGCTCCTGTGCCTTTAAGACTTCCTCCCTGAAGAACATCCAGCCTTCCTGGACCCCTTTGCCCTTCAGGATTGCCTCACAAGGGACTCTCTCAACCAGCGTCCTCTCTCAACCTGCTGTGTTGTATTTCCAGCAGACATCAGGTAAGTTGAAGTCCCCCATGAGGACAAGGGCTAGTGATCGTGAGACTTCTGCCAGCTGTAGAATGCTTCGTCTGCTTCTTCATCCTGGTTGGGTGGTCTATAACAGACTCCCAGCAGGATATCTGCCTTGTTGGCTTTCCCCCTCATCCTCACCCATAAGCACTCGACCTTATCATCACAGTCATTGAGCTCTGTACAATCAAAACACTCCCTCACATACAGAGCCACCCCACCGCCTCTCCTTCCTCACCTATCCCTTCTGAAGAGCTTATAGCCATCCATTGCAGCACTCCAGTCATGGGAGTCATCCCACCATGTTTCTGTGATGGCGACTAAGTCATAGCTATCCTGCTGCACAATGGCTTCCAGCTCCTCCTGTTTGCTGCCCATGCTGTGTGCATTGGTGTAGATGCACTTGAGCTGGGCTATCGATCTCACCCCCAACATCGGCATGCACCCCTAGGCTCATCTCTAGTGAGCCTGGTTTTATCCCCTTACCCCTTTGAACCTAGTTTAAAGCCCTCTCGACTGTAGTAGATCCTACAATATTGCAGTCAGCTTCCTTGGGTAAAACTAGACTGATGCAGAAGAGCCAATTTTGTTGTCCACTTCTCCCACTGCCAGCCATACATCCCACCTCCCCCTTTTGAGCACAGCACAGATATGATTAGACTTAAAAGAGGGATAGGAGCCTAGCCAGGACCACTGTTTCAGCAGGAATCTGAAACCAGCTGGGAAACTAAAGAAGGAAGGAGGTGGAAAGTGAGAAATGCTTAAGCTGGTCATAGCAATACAGCTGCTGAATGTAAAACCATGGACACCGTAGGGCTTTATAACTTGACACTAAATTATTCTTTTGCATTCATCTTTAGCACAAAAATTGTTGGAATAGATTTCTGTCAAGGATCTTCTCTTTCAGGAAATTAAAGGGAAATTTTATTTTGCTACCTCAGTTTCTCCTAAGGGGCTGCTGTAAGAAATTCAAATTGTATTAGCAAATCATCAGGAAACACATCTCCAGGTTTAGGCAATATGTGTTCTACAGCTGTGGAAGAATAAAGTGTTCAAGCTACTAACTACAATATTTGATCCTTACAATGGTATTTATTATCAGGAGTTAATGCATACAAAATACTGTCTCTGCCACATAACACAGGTGTAGAAATCATTGTTCCAAGGCAATACATATCTCAGAAGTTTAGGAAAACATTCAGAAATTGATGAGGCATTTCTCACAGCATATTACCAATAACCTCTTATTACTAAGGGGAAGAAGGAATTTCTAGAATAGTTTTAAATGTACAGGTATGAAAATCAAAACTCCAACAACAATGCTCCAGTCAGCACTGACTGGTGTATAAAACATTTTAAGATTTCTAACCCTGAAGCTGATTCTCACGGCAGCTCAGCCCTAGAACTCTCCTGGATGAAGAAATATCCCTTCTGGCACATCCTTAAGTCATTACATGCAGTGTACTTTAGATTACAATGATTAGTAAATTCCAGATTTCTAAAAATTCTCCAAGTCAAACAGTCTGTCTTTTGATAATTCGTTATCTTAAAAAGACAGCTCTAGGCTCAGTGCTTCCTTTGGAGAAAAATGTAACCCTTTGGCCTGAAAAAAACAGCTGTTGCTCAGATAAGTATGTCCTGTATACAATGATAGCCTTTTGTTGTTACTGCTGATAAGGAGGTAATGCCCTAGAGGATAAGCAAAGCATTGGCAGGTAAATTTCTGTAAAAAAAAAAAAAAAAATAAAATCATTTTCTTTTGAGCACTTTATTGTGTCATTGTTCAAGTCAGGCATGCCTGCATCTTATCCTGAAGCATCTGGCACTGGCTAGTGTAAGGGGCTGGTCACTCATTTACAGATATTCTTAAAGAATTAATGGAATATCAAAAATCAGATTCTCCTGTATGATATAACACTTGAGACTCTTTTAAATATCCAAGTATATCTGTAGTTTCTACATCATCCATTATATAAAGGAGGACAAACCTGAGAGAGAATTTTGCCTGTGTACAGAAGCAGCAAGAGAATTCTGAAGGTCATATTACCCTTAGTATCTTCTCAGATCTTCTTTTAGCGTTGATAGGATGACCTAAACTTCAAAGGGCAAGTTACATCTCCTAAACTGTCTCCTAAGCCTCCTATTATTGCACAGGTACAATCTCCTGCTTGATTATTTTGATAATATATGGTAATAATTCAGACTTTCATAAATAAATAAACCTCTCAGAAGACTACATTTTAAAAATTGTGAAGAAAACACCAGAAAAAAAATCAAAGTCATTGTTCATTGTACTACAAGTTATGAGTACGTCTCCAAAGCAATAACCTTTACTTATGGGGGGATGGAAAGGGCAAGAACAGAAAAAACGGTATTGTAGGACAGCTCTCACCTCACCCCCAGGTGCCCAGCTGGTATGTAAGGCTCACATCAGGACCTGCTCTGTTACATGCGGGCATAGTGAAGAATACACTGGGAAGCCAAATTACTTGATTAAAGTGTGCTAGGGTCTGAATTTATAGGCATTGCATCCCCTCAGTTTGTCATCATATCACCTAAAATTAGACTGAGGTTATAGAATCATAGAATCATAGAATCATTAAGGTTGGAAAAGACCTCCAAGATCATCAAGTCCAACCATCAAGGTGGTTATGTTGGTTTAATCTTTTCCCCTCTTCTTCCCTCCATAATTCGGACATACCTCTTGATTGGGATAAATGTTTTTCCTCCCTCTTCCATAGGTACATAAATATCTCCTAGGAAGTGTCTGCTACACACACTTCTGCTTCAATGAGATATATAACTCTCATTCCTCCCTTTGGTAGCTACTTAGCTTTTTCCAATGAGGAGAAAGGTAACTTGTTTCCAGGACCAAGCATATAGAAACTTTTTTTTTTCATGTTTTTCTGCTTTTTAGCAGGCAGTTATTCACCTGGTTTTGGTATGCTGCACTTGTGCTCTCAGGATGGTCATATCTTCTGTAAAGATGATGATGACCACCTGCTATTACAGTGTACTGTAATACTCGATCTTTAACTATTC
Organism: Oceanodroma leucorhoa; assembly: GCA_030449065.1. Taxonomy (NCBI): domain Eukaryota; kingdom Metazoa; phylum Chordata; class Aves; order Procellariiformes; genus Oceanodroma; species Oceanodroma leucorhoa. The sequence continues at coordinate 10,957,054 of JASVER010000005.1, forward strand.
GACAACTTTATTTAGCTATATGAAGCACACCTCTGAAGTGCTTGAAAGGAGTATGCCATATGACTTGATCCATCTGCCCTCTGTTGACCTTGAATAGTTTCAACCCATTAGGATCCAAGCACACCTGGGCTGAACTGGGGCTCACCACTTATTACTCTCAACCACATCCAACTCCACTACCATGCAGTCCTTACACACCTCCTTTGCAACACACAACTTATTACCAAGGGAACCCACACGTGTGAAATGGAGTTATACTCTGCCAACAAACTGAGAGGAGGGGAGAGGAAGGCCTTTTCTCTGATTTGATTCATAATGGTCTTCTGTAAACAAAATGAAAGTTCAATTCTGTATGTTAGCGCCCAGCATCCCATTTACTTGGGAGGTTTACAGAGCTCTACTTCCAACATCCTCGACAAAATGAATAATTTCTATTAAGCACAGAAGATGGCTGCATTTGGGAAACTAACAACTGGCTGTCTACCAGCTGTTTAAATTATCTGAAAGGCTACTACTCCAGCATATGTTACAGCAGAGAATTATCCTGAATACATGTGTGGACAGACACTTGCGTAGTCAATATCCAGTCCTTAAAATCCTCAGATTAAAGAGCTATGGTGGTGTTATTGTAAGTTAATATTTTTGCTGAAAGATTTAGATCCCAGTTTTCTTTACTATTCTCCCTTAAACCTGAATTTTCCTATTGCAAAAACTGAGCAAAATTGCTGTTTATTCCAGAGAGAGTCTATTTGTTAATCCTTCCATGATTCAGTTTTAATAGAAACTGACAAATATTTTGTGATTTCAAAACATAATGATGGATTTGTCCAAGTTCTTATAATGGAAATGTACTTGCTTGAGGTGAAAGATTTTGGGTCTTGAGGGAGACAGGAAACACTCTTTAAGCGTGAACAAATGCACTGAATCTATCCTTTATTTGTGTTTTCAGCTTAAGTACATGTGGATTGCTTGACCCAACTAATTTCTACAAATAAACTGTTTCTGAGAAAGAAATCATTGTGAACTTGTTTTGAACCAAATTTGGAAGGTACATTCAGTTTCAGTAACTCCTTAATGATTTCTGTGAGGAAAGTTACTTTTTGGGGATGTTTTTTAAAAGATAATAGGAAAAGAATGAGAAACTGCATTAGATGTGATTGTAGCTGGGGAAAAATGGGAAAATATAAGGATCTCTAATACTGTCAAAAAAAATTCACAGTACAATACTGTAGCCATATCAAATCTATCCACTTATGAACAGTAAATAAGAACCAAATGTTAAATATGTAGGGAGATATAATCATCCCTGCATTTGAAAAATATAGGAAGACATTCACAGTGTTCTGAAGACTGTGGGGCATAATTACAGAGAATTTAAATCACCTGGTTAATCCTGGGACCCAGCCCGGGGAAAAAAATATCTGGCTTAAAGCAGTCTTCCCAGGTTTCTCAAGATCACAATACCAACACTTTCTTACAGTGCCTTAGTCACTGTGGGAAAATGTACCTTTAGTAGACTCTAGCTGAATAACACTGGTATTTATGTTTTGTAGCTTGTAGGGAGGTGGAACTCATGGAAAAAATGGAGCATCATCTTGTCTCACCCAACTATTTCCTCCCTCCCTCTTCCCCCAACCCCACTTTCATGATAAAACTTGTTTCCCAACATCAGCTTAAAGAATGAGAAACTGCTCAGGAACAGAAACTGCTCTGGAGTAGAAACTGCTGCTGCTAGCTGCTGTGCTCCAGCTCCAGACATGGCTGGGTCTCTCCTTCAGCTATGCTGACACACTTCTCAGTGCAGAGGATTAATGCATGAGATCAGGGAACAGATCCAGATTATTTTTGGTTGGTTGGCTTTGGTTTTGATCTGGATCAGTTCCCCATTTAGTTCACACATCTGCCCAAAATTTGATCTGTCAGCCTAATTTGTTCCTTAGCACATTGTAGAACAGGTACAATGGTAAGTGTGAATGAATGAGATGGCGAGAGAAATACCTTCAAATAGCATTTCTGGAGAGACTGAGTATCATGAAACTGGACCAGAGAGTTACCTGAATGCTTTTGTGGCCTACTAGAACTACTATTGACTCCTTATGATAACTGAGTGGATAATAGAATCATTAGAAAACAGATATTCTCTTTATGGCCTTAGAAAAATAAACAGGCAAACTAATTAAAAGAAATCTCTGCTTCTCCCCTCCTCTTCCTTCCTCTTCTCCCCAAAACATAGCCTCACAAGTCTCCCAGTTGCAAACATGCCTTTCAAGGTCACTTCCTTCTTCTTTCTCCCTTTCTTTTGGAGTAAAGGCAAGAAATGAGAATGAGCATTTCACGCTTAAAATGTCACCTCAGTAACTGCTGCTATCACAAAAACAAATAATTCGGATAGATTTCATATGTTTTTCTTCCTAGACAATCATTTCAGATGCAAACATTATTCATACTACTTAAACAGACTATATGGTTTAACAAAAAAAAACCTTTTTCAGTTTTTCTGAAGTCAAATGGAGTCATGTACCATTGAGTTTCTTGACAGCAAGCAGTAATGAAACCATATTCATAGCTTATATTTTATTTTTGACAGGACAAATACTGGTGCTGCAAATAGCTCTGAAAACACATCAGATGTGAAAATATGCAATTAAATCTCTTTGAAGTGTCTGGTAATGACAATGAAACAAGTTCTGCAGCAATATAAAATCTATCCATAGGTCCTTCTATGTTATAAGACCCCTTGAAAAGCATTTATCTATGTGAGTTGGTGCATCACAACCTTGCTGAGCATAGCATTTAATCGGAACAGTCCTAGAGAGTTTTAATGGACTTTAGTGTAAGAATGCTTAATAAATTTAAAATGTATAATTTTGAATTCAGAAGAATAGTTGAATCATAAATAGAAACTGAGATGAAAGATAATGATTAATTTGAAGTCAGCTACAATACATGCTGATTAGTATGGCATTTGGCATTCCTGGCCATCAAAAAGCAGAGTTCTTGAATATGAGAGGGATACCAGGAAAGGAAACATGAAAAGCTAATGCATAAAAAATGAAGACACTTCTGAGAGAGTGAAGAGATTTGGAATTTATTTTTAAAGTGCATTAGAAAAACATCGCAAAATCAGACTCATAAGAAAGAATAAATACAGTGTAATTTATCTACTGAAGGTCACTTTACAATTCAGACACTTTCTTTTATATTTCCTCTTCAATATACCTAAAACTTTTTTTTTTTTTTTTTATAAAACACCAATGCCAAAATAAATCTACTTGTTAGCTTTTCTTTTAGGTAAGAATAGGGCAGTGACATTATATTTTTTTACTGTCAAACCAGACAGAAAAACTGGTTTCAGAAAACCTGAAAAACATAATGAAGAACACTATTAAGAAACGTATTTGTAAAATTAAAATTATTGCAAATTTTTGAAGAAAATTGCATTTGTAGGGAACAAAACCATAGATTCTTCCTTTAAAATTACTTATGAAACATATTATTTTGTAATTCACTGTCTTAGATACAGTTCTGATTATTCAAGCTATGTACATAGACAAAAGATTATGTGGAAAGTTCTGAATGAACATAAAAAGTTTAAAAAGTCTGAAAAGTTATTCTAATTTTTTTTTGTGTTTTAATCTAAATCACCACAGTGTGACATAACCAATATTTTAAGTGCTGTGTGGCTTTAAAATCATATACTCTTGTTACTTACTGTCATCTTCAGTTTTTCTTACAACAATGGTTTCCTAAAGGAAAAAAAGGAAATGAGAAATCGCTGCTTGCTACAGTGATTATCATTAAAAATTCAACAGTGTGAGTAAATTCTTCACAGTTCCCAATTGTTTTGTATTCAGAATACATGAACAAAAAGCAGCTTAGGTGACATTTACTGGAACTCTTGTTAAAAATTGGCTTTTTGATATATGACTACCATACTTAAAATGCTACAGCCTTCCACGAAGACTGTGTTGAAACTGCGATGAAACGGTGTTGCTATTGTGGCCAAAGCATGAAAAATTTAGGGCCAGACCTAGAGGATCAGCTTTGGTACATGAAATGAACTTAGAACAGAGTCACAGAAATGCATTTTTCATACATATTTACCAATTTAATTTTGATATCGACTTTTGCACTACCCAGGCACCTAAATTTGGGTGTTTATGCACAACTCAGTTTCAAGAGCTAAATCTTTTTACCCTGCTGAAATTCTGCTGTGATGTAGCCCTGAGTCAGAGGGATAATGGAGTATGCTGAGCTGCCGCCTCTGTTGAGAACACACAGTAATCTCTGCACATCAATCACTGCACATCAGTAACAACTCTGCATCCAGGACAAGCCAGGCAGATTTTAGAAGTGGCAGAAGGTCTGCCTGCTGTTCACATCATAGTTTTGTGCCCATATGAATCCCCTTCTCCTCTGCCCCCAGGGTAGGAGAAACAATCTTTACTCTCTCTTCATGCTGGGAAGATTTCATACCTACTACTGCAGCTTCTGGTGAGAACAGTCTAAGGTTGTAGACGAAACTGAGTATGAGACTTTCTTTGTGAAGCTGTCTTATGCCTTCAAGAAGATCAGATTTGTGGGGAAAGAGCAAAAGGCAGAGGAGCTATTATTCTTTGTTGCGGAATTTAGGGACACTGAGCTAGAAGAAAGTAACCCCGGTTTTCAGCTTTTGAGCTCAAGAATATGTCTGCTTTTATCTTGAGATTAAGTAACATAAATGCATTAAATATTCTGAGAATCCAGTTTCTGCTCAGTTTGAGGAATTTCATCGAAAGAAAAGAAACGCTCATTTGAAAACCCAAGCCAGGTTCTTACCCTTAGTAGATGACTACTAGGGGGTGCCCAAATTACTAGTCACATGAACTAGCATTTAGCAGCAACATAATTTCTGTATTGCCTAAAAACTTCACTCTGGCTCCTCCAGACATAGCTAAGATCAAACAATTCATTTTAGGTACTGCAGTGTCATTGTTGTAAGTGTTTATGTAGTTTCTTAGGATCACAAATCTGCAGGTTGAGGCTCAGGTGCAGTCTGAATTGTAGGTGCTCGACTGGAACAGTATCATGCACATCCATCAAGGGCAAACAAAACCAACAAATATTGCCCTCTAACTTTACGTGCACACAAATGACTGTGTGGGTATAACCACAACATGCTTCCTCCAGAACAAGAAAAATGGCTATGGGATTGAGGAGAGCCGCAGTTAAGAGCGCCTGTCCTCCCACCTCCTGCTTGGACTCTGGGCACACAGCCATACAAATTATGGCTGCCTCCTGTGTAGGTGCCTACATTTGGGGAAAAACATCTCTCCTCTGTTTAGCACATTTGTTCAAAGCTGAGGGAATTTGGCTGAATGCTGTTAACTGCAATCCTAAAAGAACAAAAGAAGCTGCATGTAGCAGGTACTATCTTTTATACTCAGACTAATTACAATACATGCTAATATAGGCAGGCTTTGGAAAAGATAAGAAGAATTAGCCTTGAGATGAATTCTCCAGAGATTATTTTAGTGAAAGTAACTAGACTAACAATATATCTGCAGTCTCCTTGGCTTCCTTTTTGGGTTATTTTATTATGATTTATTTTATAAGGACTGGAGTAATGCAATTAATAATTTTGTCAGAAAATAACACAGATCAGCCATACTTCATAACAAAACCAGCATAAGTTTTTTCTTTCAAAGTAATATTTACATTTGAATATCAGTGGAGGTCTACTTTCTAGAATATTAAATTTGCATTCAAATACCTGACTATCCGTAATGTATATCTTTATGGCTTTACACAGAGTGTTGGCATAAGCTCTTCATTATTACAGTATAAGAGCATTTGGCATAAAATATTCCCTTTAGTCATAACTGAATTTTAAAACAAGTAAACATAGCAGTCTTAAGAAAAGTAACTAAATTGTACTTTTCCAGGGAAGAGGTGTGGAAAAGCACAGATGACATGGAATCTTTTTCTTGTGCTTTATTAATGTGACAGTTGAGCAGTGAACCGTGCAGTATTATCACTGCTGAGTACCACCTTGAGATTTAACAAAATGTCACATTTTATAGTGGCAGCATTTCATACTATGATTTCAACTCTGGAGGTCCGGTGCTTTTAATAATGCTTCATCTCATTCTGTAAAGTTATTGGTGGTCTTACACTTTCATGATAAACTGCTTATTGCACTGAAAGACAGAAAAAATATATTGCAAGATACTGCATACTAAATTTGAAGTGATGGGTCTGAAGGCATCAAAGATTGCTTGATCCCATGAGTTTTTAACAAAGATCTTCAATTTTCTCTAGAGTGTTGAGGATTCGCCTTCATAAACAGTTAGGAGGGAAGGAGAGGTGTAGAAAACACTTCTTGGTGTGTCCTCATTGCCATGCTCTGTTATGCCTACTCACACACTGAACATTTTCCCTATTTAATTGTTTGGTGGGCTGCATGCCACACTCCTTTTGATGTTCTTTTGAGTTTTGTCAAATATTAGTATTCTTTTTCCTGCACTGTGTCTAGAAGCCACTGACACAGATGAATTTACATGACTTTTGTCATGCCATTATATGATCCTTCTCCACAGCTGTCACGTTTCAAAGGAATTTCTGGACATCATAGACAAAAAAGGGTCTCAGCATCATCAGGCTGGTCATACTGGCTAAAAAGTTTTAGGAATGTCCTGTGAATTCAAGTCATTTCAGTGTGTTGGAACTGGACTTAGGGTAACTGCACGATGGTTGATAAACAAGACAAGATACAACTACATTTATCCTATGAATAAAGGATTATAAAGTACTTACTTAAACTTTTTAATTTTTTAAATTCAGATAATCTTCTTAATCTGTGTAGAAGTCTGAATGGTTAGGAAATGAAGATATTTTTTTTATTGTTCTGCCAGAGCAATACAGAAGCACTAGCTGTGTGCTTCATGTACAACCTGAAGAGATTCAAGTCAGTCATCATGCAACTTTCCTTAACATTTAATAAATCATACAAAACTAGAAATAAAAAGATTCTCAAAATAAGATGTTGTAAACTGTGAAAAACATATCACACTGCAACTCCTGCTGAATTGCAGGTACTTTTGAATGTAAATTATTTCATTGGAGAAAATGTTCAACCACAAATTACTGTATCTGCCAAGACTCTTTTCTTCTTCTCAGCTTTGGAAGAAACAGATATAAGCATACTGTTTTCAATCAACTTCCTTAAACTCCTAATCTTACAGATGCAGAATGCACCTCTGAAGGTTTTTGGAAAGTGTTGAGACTGAAAGAAGAGCTCTGTGAATACATGTTGAATTGATCCAAATAAAATCAGATGTATAAATCTACCTCTGTCTCTCTGGATTCTAAAACAGGAGAGTAACAAGAACTAGTCCAAAACAGAGGATGGCAGTGACAGAGTCAGACAATAATCCATAATTTTTAGTATTTTGAGTCATGAGTGAAGAAAAATTATTCCAGTCTTGTGCAGAAAACTTCACCATCCTACACTGAATATAAGTCCAAGGAAACCTATTTTTAAGTGGGTTTGCTCGTATTTTCTACACAGAGGTGATTTCCACCCTTGGGATCTATGGATTAAATAAATTTATGATAGAGGAAATATTGCTGTATCTTAAATGTAAACATAAATTAATTTTGTACCGGATTCATGCTTCACAACTCATATGGTGATCTATGTGGTTAATTTCCTATTTAAAACAAGAATTTAACTAAAAAGCAAAGCCTAAATTATAAATTGAACTGTAATATCTACTTGTGATGTTCATTGGTCATTGAAAATAATTCCATACTTATTCTTGCATATTTTATCATTAATTTCTTAAAAAATCTGTTACAAGTTAAGGCTTTAGTACAACTATGAAAGGACTAGAGATTTCTGAAGATTAGGAAAACTTCCATGGTTATTTATGTAAAATGAAAGCATATGTTGGCTATACAGACACATATTTAGGTCTCATACCCAGCACCAACTGCCTGGGGTATGGAAGAAACTCTTCTAGAGGCAATTTATTCTCTTTTTACTCCAAGTTATGGAGTTTCCTGCTCTCCCTATGAACCAGTGAATACTGACAGAAGATACTTGACATAATATTGCCAGTGGTAAATCTCCAGAATCAATAGAATAACTTTAGGCATGAGTTTGACCCAGTAAGGTTTATTGATCCACTGAAGTTATTGACCTAACAGAACAGTGCAGTCTTCCTTTGACTAGATATTTAATAAAGCACCAAAATTTGCTTCGATATTGAATACCAATTTGAGCTGATAGTTCAGATCATGGCTTATTAATTGATTTTAAATAGCATATGTTACTGATTAAATCTGAAGGCTTTGAGAAACAACAATTCATGTAGGATCATAGGGTAACTAATGTTGGAAAGGAACTCAAGAGATTGTATTGTCTGACTGCCCGCTGGGGTAGACCAGGTTGCTCAAGACCTTATTGAGTCAGGTCTCAAAAACCTGCAGGAATGGGAATTCCACATCGTCTTTGGGCAAACTGATCCACTTCTAGACTGTCCTCACAGTGGAAAATTGTTTCCTTATATCCAGTCTGATCCTCTCTTGTTCAACATTTGGTCATTGCCTCTTGTTCTCCCACCATGCACCACACGTACAGGAGGGCACAAAACTGGATGCAATACTCTAGATGTGGTCTACCAAGTGCCGCATAGAGGGGGATAATGCCTTCCTTCAACACACTGGCTGTGCCCCGACTAATACAGCCCATGAGGCTGGTGGCCCTCTCCTGCTGTTCACGTGCTGCTGGCTCACCAGCACCCCCATGGCCTCTTACACAGAGCTGCTCCAGGCCAGCAGTCCTCAGGCTACACATTGCTGCAAGGAATTATTCCTTCCCAGATATAACAGGTATATTGGCCATTGGCTGAGAGTAGATAAAAAGGTAGATTGACAACAAAAAGAAATCTGATAAATTTTTCTTCTGTCTTTTTTGACTTTGACACTTCCTCGTCTCTCTTCTTTCCATTCTTCCGGGTCTGTTTCTTCTGAATTTATTTGGCCAAAATGCCATTTTAACATTCATTCTCCTATTCAGCTGTTGCTTGGATTTTGTTTCACTCAGTAATGAATTATAACCAAGTAACCATTTCATGAATTATATATATTTGTGTACATATATATGTATGTACCTGTAATTGGTATGATAACTGTTGTCAAAATGTACAAGGAAAAATATGATAGAATTTTTTTTTTTTTAGTAGTAGGGAAGATTTTTAAATTATTTAAATTCATTTTCATCTTAAGCTGGGTGCAAACTAATGAAAAGTCTGAGGTGTAAGGACTTCTGGGAATGAAGAATGTGCCTGTGGAGCTCTGAAATATATACAGGAGATCACTAAAAAGAGTAGGTTTGTTATCTCTGGGTACCTAGACTAGAATTCACTTTATGGGGGTCTGAACCTCCATTGACTTTCTCAAGGTCCCTGAAGACTGAAAGAAAAGCATTGAAAACCACAAGATAACTCAGATGAAAAGCTGTCACTGAGATTCCATCCTCCACTATTGTAAAGTAGACCTTTATTACTGGCTACTGCAAATATCTGATGTATTCTCCTGTTATTATGAACTAATTCCCCCTTTTGTTTTCTCTTTTAATCATTTTGTTAAGTATCCTCTCTTGACTTTAATTTTTGTTATAAACATTTTAATTTTTTAATTCTGCAATTTATCCTGAATCCAACAAATATTTATTTCATTCATACAGCATGTTCTGCTGCTGAGGGAGGCAGCACAGATTCCACAGACTTGCACATAAAAGCAGAATTTGATCCTAAATTTGCTTGATGGGGTAGGTTGGAAGGGGTGGGGTGGATATTAAAAGAAATACCTCAAGTGCTGCAAGTATATGTGCTAATCTGAGTTTGAGTGATAACTTCTTATCTTTCTTTTTCATTTGTTTTCTCATGTACACATCTAAACTTGAAAAGAAATAACCAGTATCTGTTAAAGATCTAATAGGATTACAAGGTATGGAAAAGCTAAAATATTTTATGCTAAAAACTTTTACACTTACTTTTACTTTTACCAGAGTGCTGGATTTACTCTTAGTTCACACCAGTATAGCTATTTTTTATTTTTGCCAATATTCCCTGTGCCATTCAATATTGCCTGGAAATTTGTATGTCCCTGCATCAAAGAAAAATGTATTGTATAAAGTTTACATTTACTAAAACTCACCTCTGGGCAAATTAGTCAGCTATGTATTCACTCTTTTGAAAACTTTAGTTTCTATTTGCTGACTTGTAATTACATTCAATTGCACTAAACATCCATAGTAATGTCAAGAGGAAAAAACCCAAATATTTCTTTGTTCTGAAACAGTTTTCACCTCCATCTGAAATATATAGGTTTTTTGTTTGTTTGTTTTGCTGTGAACAGAAACAGCTACTGGAAGAAAAAATATTGGAAGAAAGATTCTGATTAAGCAGAGGGTTTTTTCCCTTAGACTGTATTTTGACAAAGTATGATTTTTAATCCAGGTCTAAAATATCAAAACTGATTCAGTTTCCAAACTTCCTTGTAAAACTTTTCAAATATTGCAATTACAGTTTGGTTATTACACTGTAAGAATACTGGATTAGCACTGAAATTAACTGTTTTTTTTAATAGGTCTTTTTCATACCTACCCCTAGTACTCAATTACGACAACCTAGGATAATATTTATGCTCACAAAGAAGAGTTATGTACTTAATGGGCTGCCTCTAGTTTCCAAAATTGTCATTTATTGATGTCGATAAAATTATTTTCTGCTAATGTTACATTATCCATATGAATATAACCATGCCTGAATCCCATTCTTGCGTTTACATTCTTTCGCTGTGCTTAATTCTGACTTTCTCATCCCAACCGATCTCATTATTTTTTTTTCTTTTGCAGGGAAAGCCAACTTCATATTAGACTAGTTAGAAAAATAATTATTATTATACTTAAACTTCATTGTTGCAATGCTATATGGGGAAGAAATACCTGTATTTTTCCCAGTGTTGGGCTATACAAATGTGAATGGAAAGAGAGAACAGACTATCAAGTTTAATACTTGTGTTCCTTATACCCCTTATTCACAGGAGCTTGGAGTTTCTTGGGATTGTAACAGAACAGCATTTTTCAAAGTCATTAAACAATGGCTTATCATTATTCTTATAAATATCCACAGTAATTTCATTACTGACTTCAGTGGGAGCAGAGATAGGCTACTTGTTGAACACCTTCAGAAATTTTACCGTAATTAAGCAGTTCACAGAAAAGCAGTGACTCTTAGGACAGAACAGTTTTTAAAAAAAAGAAGAGGACGAAGGAGCAAATAACCACCTTCTAAGTACCAAAGAAGAAATGTAATTTTCACATTTATCTGTACCCACTGTTGCATCGAAGGGAGAAGCTAATTATGTAAAGAGATCCTACATCCTATTCTCCCTCAGGGGAAAGCAGCTTTCAAACAAAGCCTGTGCTTTAAAGTTGTCCTCCCAGCAGATATTGATGCCTCTCTCATCTAGCCCTGGTTCATACACATCCCTGTCTTCCCCAGGCGCTATGTCAGAACAAGGGCTGTTGGCAGAGGTGAAAGTGGCAGGTGCCTCTGGCATGCAGTGGGTGAGAGCAGTGAATGAAAAGAAGTAACATGAGAAAAGAAGAGCTATGTTAGAGAAAAATTACATTGCCATCTTTGTAAGTATATCAAAACTTCTATCATAATAAAACAATTCATACTATATATGACCTAACATATTCTAAAAAATCCATCTTGGTCTACACAATTTCATGTAATTCTTTGCATTCTTTTTTTTTGTCTAAAGAATCATAACTATGAAATACCTCCTATTTTTTTTAAATCTTATTTCACATACTAATTTCCAGTCCCTGGACAGGAAGTTGTTAAAGAGGCTTAATCAGACAGTGACCTATTGGCTACAGCATTAAAAGAATCAAAGGCAGTATGTCAAAACTCAATTAAAAGTTTCTCATTCCCTTGTGACATTCCCTTTAACAGAAAATGAAAAGGTTTGGGTTTTTTTTTAAAATTTAATCTTAGCATACATTTACATGTAGACCATGATTACTGAATTGAACATCTCAAACTTGGGCTCACAAATTCTAAGACTTTCTCATAATTCTATTTATAGTTAGTTTGGGCTCTGCTTTGATCTACAAATTGGTATGGATGCCCAGGCATATTTTCATCACCTATAGGAAGAATGTCCAAAGGACAAAAGTATCTGCCTCATATATATAGGTCAAAGGCTGAAGTTATAGCTGTGATGCAAAATCTTAGCCCTGAAGTCTTTCTAACTCTCTGAGAGCAATTTTACTAGTACTTATGGTTTAGTGATTTTAAGTTAGCTTTTGAAAACTTTCTATGGATACCTATTCTTTGGGAGGCTAACGGTAATAATATTTTTCAGACCCAGTGATAGAATTTTCAATGTTGTCATTTACATAACAGGTAAATCAGCTTTAAAAACATTCCTACACATGTATATACCAATATCAATCCAATATCAAAAATGTAAACATATTGAAGAAGGTAAGATAAATCATCTGATCTATAATGCCAAAAATAAACCTTCTGAAGCTCTCACATGTCACTAAAAAATGCATTTTAAAATCTGCTCCAAAACTGTGAAGGAAGAAGAATAATGAAAAGGGCAAGGAGCTGCAGTATTTATTCTTCTTATATATGTTTATATCTAGTTTCCAGTTTCTCTGAGGGACAGGGAAAGGATGAAAACAAGCTTTTCGTAGGTTGCCATAAGAAGGTAAGAAATTGAGTTGATGCAAATCTGTACTAAATCTTCTGTGAAGCTTCTAAAAACCAAAGCCTGGTAGGAGATTTTGTGAGGACTAAAAAGTCTAAAGGGAAATGCTTTATGGTACAGGAAGATAGAGTCTGATGAGAGGTGATACTGGGGTAAGCTGATGCTTATAGCTGCTGAGGTAAGGCTGATGTGTTGTGAGAGCTGCAAAAGCCTAGCTGTAGCAAACCCATGCTACCAATAATTTGAAGAGACAGAAGCCATTACTCTCTTCTGTTATTTTCTTTCCTTCAATAAAACCTCTATTTCGCTTTACTTGCAGTCTCTTTGCTCTACTATTCTGTGTCAGGTGGTGATCAAGACCTGTCCTAGCACCTATGAAACTACCTATTAAAGCAGCAGTGTATGTATGCTGATTTAGCGTGGAAGTGGTTAATCAATATGAACCATTTTGTAAAAGACCTTTTATTCCAAATTAGGTTAGGTCATTAGCAGAGGAGAATATATTACATTATGGCATCATATTTACAAGTGAAGGTTTGAACTCAGAACTTGGAAACCAATTTCATGTTATCCTGAAAACACCAGCTTGGGACCAGTGGCAGGAAATTCATTTAACGCAAATAAAACTAATAGATGTAAAACAAGGCAAGTGATGAATATGCACATTTTTAATTTAGACTACCACTTTTAAATAGGAAATGTAGGGTTTTCATGTTTGTTGCACTGGGCTCCCTAGCACTATTTGAACTTGCTGGACTACAACAACACAAACAAAAAAAAAAAGAAATTGCTTCTCAGGTGAAAAAAAAAAAGAGAGAGGGAGAAAAAAATTAATAAGTAATGTCTGAAAAATGTAATTTCAGGCATTAGGATTTCTATAATGAAATGACCTAGAGCATTAAAAGGAAAATACAACAAAGAATCAAGCCTTCATGCATGTATTCTGTTCTTCATTACTCAGTGAGCTGAGATACTCCTTACCTCAAATGATAAAGGTACAGAGGTCACTACAAGAACTCTCCAGTTCTCCATAATGAGTTAGTTCAGGGTCAGCTGAGCTTGTTAACTCTGGCTCACCACTTTCCTTGCTAGACTCAGCGTGGCTGCTCTGAAACCTCAGTGGGGCTCCTTGCTCTGCGCCTGAGTACTCCAGCAGCAGGGCTTATTAGGTTGAACACAGAAGTAGYCTCGACCCAGACCTGGGGCTCCTGCAGGGTTAAGCCAGTCTGATAACCCTCCTGCAACCAGAGGATCAGTGGATCTATGTAGCTGGCATGGTTAGAGATAACAAGTCTACCTGAACTTGGTGTCTTTCCAAGCAAAATTACTGAAATGCCTCTGAAGCACAGAGACCTGCTGCCTATTTTAAAAAGCATGCTGCCTTTACAGCAGAGTATCCATGTGTTGTATGGGGACTATCTCACTTAATAGCACTGCCTGGCCCAAGAATTCCTTGTAGCTCGAGAATGCCTAAAAAATGGTATCAAAATTGAGTGTCATTTCAGTTTGTTTCTTATGAATATAAAAGCTTATAGATGCAGAGTGATACATTATAAAGAATTGAGCCCATTTAGGAAAATGTGTTTAAAAAAATTTCTTTTCAGAACAGAGATTAAGCATACACCTAAACTAAATTTGTTCTGATAAACTGCCCCTAACAGGGGTACTTTCTTCACTAGGATTTAAATGTTGGACATGTTTCAACAACTATTAAAATTCAGCAAGTGAAACATGATGCTGTCATATTTTAATTCTTCACCTATCATTCAAGAAGGATCATAACATCCTTAACAAAATAATGACATCTCATACAAAACATATGTAAGATGTGGTGGCTTAATTACAAATAATTGATTACTGCTAGCTTTTTTCACAGCACAGGGATTCAATATAAGAGATTAATTGTGTCTAGATGGTATATGACATTATCAAATATTTATCCAAATACGTTTGGACAGATATGAATTTCAGGTTGTTTGCAAAATGGTAAATATGAGTGAAAATATTTTTATATTAAATTTCAGTGAGATGCACTAGTAGAAATTCATTTCATGCAAGAATCTGTTTACCCTGGGCATCAGCATATGCCATTGTGTTTTAAATGATGAGAAGGAAAAAGTGAAAAACAAATGTTCTACAAGACTTGGATCTATGGACGTAAACAGCTTCCTCCACTGAAATGACTGAAACGCATTGTGATGACATTCAGCTATCAATCTTGAAACCTTGACACTTGATCTGTTTAGTGCAGATGACATATTTGAGTTTGTTTTTTAAAGAGCTTTCCATCCTGTTCTGGCTAGAGGAGGAAAGCTTTTGGATACATCCTGAAGCATGACTTCCGGCAAAAGCTAGAAATAGTTCTCTCCTTCACAAAATTACTTTGAAATAAATTTACACCTTAGAACAAAAGATTTAAAAAGAAGTCAGTTAACTCAGGACAAGAGTTTCTTCTTAATGCATCAAGACATCAGGAAAAAGCAGGGTGTTTCATACTGCACCATTCATGTAAAACTTCCAGTTCCATTTCTCTCTTTGTGTTTTTTTTTTTTTTAGTAGTACTATCATACCTAAAAAGTAAAATATCATATATCCTCAGGTAATATAGCACTATAATTTTCCACGGGAACAGAATAAAACAAATTCAAAATCATCCTTGTAGGTGCTTCTCTATATATCCAGATATAAAGGGATTATAAAACAATCAGTGACAGAGAATCCTGCAGATGAAAGATATCAGAGAAAAACAATCTCACCTTTAAAAGGAGATGTAAGAGTTCTCTAAATAGCTGAGATTCTGACAGCATTTAGCATAATGAGCACTCTAGGTATTTGTTGGCTTAGCATTTGTCCCTGCATGAGAAGTCACCTAAAGGGACAGAAATCCTTGTGTATAGATATCAGAAGAAATCTCTAGTCCTGGAAAGGAGATGGCAGCAAGCCTGTGTCTTACCAGTAATACAAAACTGTGCTCCAGAGCTAAAAGTATATGCAGTATGTGGAGCCCTGAGAGAAAAACAAGAAAACAGTCAATGCTTGGCTGAATATAACTTCAACATGTTTATCTAAGAAATTGTTTGACATTCCCTTGAATTCCCAATATTTCTGAAGCTTTAGCGTGCAGCTGAGCCACAACAATTCCATTCCTCAAAGAATTCCATATCTCCAGCAAAAGTGAAACATTGAAAAAATATTCTTGAAAGAAACTGTTGAAGAGTACTGAGCAGGCAGGTGATTAAGGAGTTCACCTGACATAATGGAGAAATTCTCAGAACCTACTTTGCTCAGTTGAGAGTAGTATTTCTCAGACCACATCAATGAAATAAGAAGAAAAGAAGAAGGACATTTCATGTGAGTGTCCAAACCAAAGTGTAACTTTGGGTTAAAGAGATATTTTGATCTTCCTTTCACATCTTAAGTTAGATAAACTTTCCATAAGGATCAATAAGTAAATGACCAAAGTCCAGCAAGTCCAAAAATAAAATGAAATTCAGTTAAATAAGTTTTATGTAGAAAAAAACCTTAATCTTTTTTCAAACAACACTATTAGAAATGATCCTTGAAAGTTATGTGATTTGCAGTACGACAAACCTATTTTGATTCTCAGTCATCAGTAACGAGGCAGATGAGAAACATGTCAGTGAGTTTCTTACAGTCACTTTTCCTCATCAGCAGAACTATGTCAGCTATGGTCTCTTAAAAGAACGAGCCTGGAAAAAAACATTAAAACTATAAATTCTTAGCCAAAAGGAAATGTAACAATTAAAAAAAAAAAAAAAAAACAANAAAAAAACCCCAAAAACCCACAAAAGTAAAATGCTCAACCAATATGATTGGAAAAGGAATTATAGGCTACTGCCACATCTGCTGAGGTATGTGAGAAATTTAGGTTGATTCACAGAGCAGACCTTTTCCCGGCATACTTTGAAACATGAAGTAATAATTTGCATTTCTATTTTAAATCTAATCCATGAAATAAGGAGAAAACAAACAGGGGAAATGTAATGAATAACTTGAAATATAGAGGACGGGGAAAAGTTGAATTTTCTGTTAAGCAGTATTTGTAAGATCTTGATATACCTGAAACTTGGATCAATCTCTGCATTTAGGTAAGTCATAGATTTTTCTGCCTTACAGGTCTACCAAGAGAGAAAGGCTAACTGGAGTAAATTCTTCCTTTATCTTAGGCTTTGGTATTTCAATGGTACCATGACCAGTTCCATTGAATAAGCTTATTAGTAGAAGAAGCCCTTGTATGAGGTCCAAAATGTTGGCTTTTTTCTCTCTGAGACAGGGTATGCCAACACAGACCACAGTGAGCTGTCAGAGAGACGATCAAGGCACATTAGTCACACGGAGCCTGCAGGAGCTGCTCCTGATATCCTCAGCTGCTGTGGGTACTGCCACATCACCCTGCTGTCTGCAGTGGCTCACTTTCCTTGAAGTAAAGAAGCAGCAAGATAATTAAATAACATTTAGCAGTAGCATTTGAAAATGTAGATTATAAGAGGAAAAAACAGTAAGTTAGCTCAGACAGTGGAGATAGGAGAAAGTTGACATCTGGACCAGTTTCTGCTTTCTAACGAAGGCAATTTTAGCTGCCTGTTAGGACCAAATTCAAGAGAAAATTAAGAGAATGAATTCAAACCATATATGAATGTTACACAGAGGAATACTTGAGTGAATGTTGGTTTTCTTCTTCTTTCAATTAATTTCCTTTTTAGATAGCTATGTGATGTCTGGGTCTGAAATTATTAGTTGAAATAGGATCTGAAAGCAGAATCTTCGCATCTAGTAATAACTCTGCCTTCCAGCTCTTTTGGCAAATGCAAAAAAAATGCAGCATGAATTAAATCTAGGCTGTTCCCTTCAAAACTGTAAATTAAACAGTTCTGACAAAGTGCAGATACCAAAACCACTGACAAAGCAAAATCTGGGCAGATATCACATGCTAAACAGCTCTGCTAAAATTAATATGAACAAAGATGCTTATCCTAATTTCTGTAGAAACCTACAGCTAAAAAACTACAGAAGGAGTAGGAATTTAAAGTGTTAAGATGAAGTCCAAACTTATTTCTAAAATGTTAGAATAGGTGTTCTGCACATTCTACAATCTCGGAGTTTTGTTAACAATTTTCTGATTTATTGATCGTTGTCTAAACAAAGATTCAGCTGAATAAAAAGGAAACTATCTTCCTGAATACAAAATCAAAGGGCAAAGGTTGATACATTAAATCTATGACAGGGTAACACACCAAATTACCTTACTTCAGATACAAACTAATGAAAAATAGACAAAAACAAGGCTTAAGAAGCACATATTGATTTAAATAGCATTCCTCCTCCCAGAGGACCTGGAGAGAAAGAAAAATCCCTAAATCCATGCTCACTTTTAAAGTGAAAGAAAACAACTTTTCTTCTTTCCTTTCCCATTAAAATCATAGATTTCATATTTCCTACATAATAGGTTACTTCATTGTAACATTGTTATGGTACAATAGTGCTATTCTATGGAAGAACACTGTTGTATAATGATTTAGACAATTCATGAGTGTTAAAGGAAGAAGGACATTAGAGAGGGGTAAACAAGGAATAAGTCTTAGGATGGAATTTACCTGTGGCCTTAGCACTGTTTATAAACAGCATGAGGGAAGCTGCAAATACAAATGGTATCAAAGGCACTGAGAAGCAGGCTCAGATGTGGGAAGGCAGAGTGATGAGCAGTAGAGAGATGGACAGAGGAAACTATCTGGAGTTTGTACCAGGTCATGTTGTTGCTGCAAGGCATAAGGACTTAGTTACCCGTTTCTGTATAATTATGGGCATCTTATCTATCTGCTTCCACATAGGCCCTTCATTTACAGAGCACTTCAGCCCACAGAGATGGATTGCTGCTCAGTTAGGGCTTTGCAGCAACTTTCCCGGTAGGAGATGTATTTGACCTATCCAACTTTTCACATGGAGCCAAAAGATTAAGAATTTCCAGAGATGCAGTGAATCTCACCTGTAGTTGCAATTTGCATCAGTATTTGCATTCATTCTGTGCTTTAATCTTTAGCCAAACTCTGTTCTCTGATGTAGGGAAAGTGAATTATTTTCAGTTCACCTCTGGAGTTATGTACTAAATTTCCTCCTGGACTGGAATGGAGTCCAGTATATTCCTATATTTTGTGAAATATCTTCACATCAGCCTTCCTATCAGTGTGTTTCTCAGACACTGGTTCTCCCCAAAGGCACAGTGATTAATTATTTGATGCATTATTTATACTGCAGGCACGTAAAGGAAGACAGAAACACTACCTTTTAACACTTGCATTCTAAGATGAACAAAAGACAGTAAAAGTAACAGGATGAGAGTATATATAAATTTGGGATTAGAATATATATTATATAATATTATGAAGAACTTGATTGTGAAGGGATATTAATCACAATCAAAGAAGCAAATACGAGCAATTGGAAAGGATAAGGTAAACAAGAGCAAGGCATGAGAAAAAGGACAAAATTGCTAGATCAATTATGTCCAGTGAGGAAATGTGTATATCAGTCTCCTGTCTGCTGAAAAAGATAGCATGATATTCTTGATTCAAGGAAATAAAAGAGCTGTTGAGATCCTAAGGAGAGAAAGTTGGCAACTGCCAAATACGGGACTGGAGGCTCAAGGAATGCTTAGCTTCTTTCTGGGACTTAACAATAGCTCATAAGTGGTGGACTGAATGTAATTTGGCTTGAAGTCTGAATAAGGAATAAAAAAAMCAAATAATTTCTGTAACTGCTGTGGTTTAACCTGGCAGCCAGCTAAACACCACCCAGCGGCTCGCTTACTCCCCACGCATACACAGTAGGATGGAGGAGAGAATCGGGAAATAAAAAGTAAAACTCATGGATTGAGATAAAGACAGTTTAATAGAACAGAAAAGGAAGGGGAAATAATAATAATAATAATAATAATAATAATAATAATAATAATAATAATGGTAGAATATACAAAATGAGTGATGCACAATGCCATTGCTCACCACCAGCCGACAGATGCCCAGCCAGTCGCCAAGCAGCGATCGCCCCTCCCCCACCAACCCCCAGTTTATGTGCTGAGCATATGGTTATGACATCATGTGGTATGGAATACCCCATTGGCCAGTTTGGTCTAGCTGTCCTGGCTATGCTCCGTCCCAGCTTCTTGTGCACCTGGCAGAGCATGGGAAGCTGAGAAGGCCTTGACTCTGTGTAAACACTACTTGACAACAACTAAAACACCAGTGTGTTATCAACATTATTCTCATACTAAATCCAAAACACAGCACTATACCAGCTGCTAGGAAGAAAATTAACTCTATCCCATCCAAGACCAGGACAGTAACCTTATGCTTCCTGGAAGTAGGTGACAGTCAAAGGTGCATGTTATGACATGAAGAAACATGTTGTCTCATTTAGATCATTAACTTCAAGAAAAGGAAGCAAGAGCAGCTGAATATTGACAGAGGAAGGAGTCTAAGACTCTGCAGCTAGGGTATTACAGCGGTAGACTAGGAAGGAACAGTTGTGGCTACATATAAGATGAAAATGCTGTGAGCCTTTTCTGCCCACACCTGCCACTGGCTGTTGTCGGGATTGCTGTGTTAATGCCTGGAGATGTCTACTTTTTGTCATTAAAAGAGTAGAAGACAGTGCTGTGTTAAGTAGTCTGCATGGTTCCTTCTGTGAGCAGCTGCAGAGACAATAGGATGCTAGGAAGCCTTAGCATAGTCATGCTGCGTTTGGATAAATCTATGTATTCCCCTTAATAGAATAATACCATTTTTTTTTTGTGTAGATTGTTTCACAGTGGTAAGTAAAGTGTCTTCTAAGAGCTGAAATACTTTGTGAAATTTTTATGGTAAAGTATGTACTCCCTTGCTGTCCAGTTGAATAGCAGTGTACAGAAAATGTGTAAGATGGCTCTGCAGTATTCTCATAGGATGATGCCGTTCAGTTGAAGAAAAGCCTATTATTACCTATTATATGCATAACAATTTTATCTGCGTTTTCCCTTCTGTGTTCTGGTGAGAACTAGAACAGTTACAATAACAGCTCTGAACAGAGCTGTGAAACAGTTAAGAGAATTTTTTAAATATTATGAAGTATGCCTGTCCCCTTCAAAATCCAGAAAGCCTGAAAATGTCATGGAAAACAAGCCACGTCTCGTGAGACACCCAGTCAGGTGCTGTATCCTAATCAAAGCTCAAAGAACAATACTTATGAGGTTTGACTGTCACTAATGCCAACTATTCTTAATTACTGTGTTATTAAAATTTCTTTTTAAGTATCCTTTGATTTCTAACACCATTAGAGTGGCAAATATCTAATAAGTTCCCATTTCTATCTTTCAGAGATTTCAAAGGGTTATTACATAACAGATTGTTGATTCATCCAACAATGAAGTAAAAATCCAATGCATAAATCCAGACTTGAAATAAATCTGATGACCTAATTCTTTAATAAAAGCTACATTATGAAGCAGAAGTAGGTGTTTAATTATAACACTTTCACCACTATTAGGGTTAGAAATTGAAATACAAACACGAACTACAAACGCAACTTCCAATACTTTTATTTCCTGAGCTTTTTTTATCTTCTGTAATACAATGCTATTAATGCCTTTCTGACAGCTGTACATATCATAGGTAGCAGTAAGAAATATTCATTCAAAGCACACTTTGAAGTGTCTACATTACTTAACAACTTCATGTCACTGGAAGAAGAATGTAAAAGTGGAAGATCATGTAACCTTTCTGTTGTTCTATTCACTTTGCTACATTTCTCTTTACACTAGGATTTCTTAGCATATATTGCAAGTGCACAGCTATAAATGGATTTTATTAAGGCCTCTTCATGTAGTAAAATGCTATTAACAACATATGTCGTGATCTTAGAAATTCGCATCTTCGTATGGTTATCTGTGGTATTGAAGCCTTACTGTTTTCTACAAGATTTAGGTTCTTTGTTCCTAGTGTATCTTCTGTCCCAAACATACATTGCCTGAAGCCACATACCATAAGTTTTCTCTACTCAGAAATACTTCTGAATTCATTAGCCTTCCTAATTTATCTTGGCGTACACAAGTAAGACAGCCTTCTAAAGGCGCAATACATGGGACAAATCATTTATCTGCAAAGTAAATGAGCTGAGAATATAGGTCATCAAACATTATTCAGCAAATATTCATTACTTTGTGCTGAGTTCTTAATATCCAGTATATTGTGTGGTTAGATTTGTTATAGTTTTACTATTGTTTCTTATGTATGTATGTATGTATACAATGTATTTATCTTTATAATGGACTTTTTATGACAGCAATAGGGTTGTATAATGTTTTCTGATGTTATTTATGTATATCTGTATTGCATGATATGTATATATTAGATGTAAACTTTATCATAATGAATAATAGCTTAGAACAGAGGTTCTATAGATAATATACATGGGACCTTAACTGTCCTATACATAATATACTTGGAACCTTAACTGGCCTCTATTTCACAGAATAAATGGATCCTACCTGCTGGGAATCAAACAAAGTGAACTCTGCTGTCTGAAACTGTTCATATCCAACATACTGTGTTGTCTTCCCTCAGATACCTGAACAGATCCCAGTGAAAGTGCCTTGTCACTTCATCTGCCTTTTGAGCTCTCCAAAGTTAAGCCAAGAAATGATATCCTGTTCTTCCTTCAGCACTTGTGCCATCTTGTTTACACATCTGTAATACACAAATATAACTGCAAATTACATATACATGCTCAAGGTACCCTGGCTGGGCTTCTTCAGCCAAGTACCTGTGAAGCAGCACATACTGAACCCTATGGAGCCGTAACTGCATTGTTATCAGGAATTACACTGATCGAGGTGTATCTTTACAGGCTGCACACTGCATTGTAGGCATGCACTGCGTTAAACATACACATTCACTTAGCATCACCTTTCATCTTTACTGGGAAATAACAACTGCAAGTAACTAGAGCAGTTTACATACCTAAATCTGTGATAGCTTTGTTTCCCTGTATAAAGGTATATTGGGAAGGGTAGAAGAAGTCAGGTTTTTAAAGACAAAAAACCCTTTGAAGTGTTCTGATCTCAGAGATTAATATCTCATCTCCATCCTATGCAGGTTTTGACCAAATATTTGGAGACTTTCCCAATCGGGGCCAATAATATTCCAGTTTATTCCATGTAGGTGGTTAGCTGTAGAGCTGTTTCCAAAACAGCTTGTAATGTATTTTTATAACTAATATTAAATAATCAAAGAGAAAGGGGCAGGGAGACACCCTCCTTTTTCTGAGAGACAGTATTGTTTTCATAGTGTGAAATTTATGAAAGATGGAATCTCAGTATCTAATCTTCAGCCACCTCTCTCTAATATGATTTTAATATCTTACATTCACCAATGTTTGCTCTAAGACCCTGGAGATGAATAAGGTGCAGGAAGCCTAAGGATGTACCTCAGCATCAGTTGGCTCATAGATGTTATAAACCATTTGATCAAAAAACTGCTTCCTGTAACTCAACTGAATTTACTATGGTCAACAAAATATGTTTTTAAAGTGACTCAGAATATCTTAGTGCAGGAGCAGTATAGTTGCATTCTATTTCATCTCTGTTGTAGGTTAGCTATGAACTGGCAAATCTGTACTGAAGAAAACATGGCAGATTCAAAATTCAAGAAAAAATGCTTTCACTGAACTAAATGGTGCAAAAAGAGTGAACTGTTGGTTTCAAATTAATGATTCTGGAATTACATCTCATAGAATGTCTTGCTTTCTTTGGAGGAAACATACAAAGCAGTAGTGGTTTTCTTCATTTTTACTAAGGAACTTGAGAAAAATTCTGGCTTTGTAGAGTTAACTGGATATTTTACCATTCACTTCGATGGATCCTCTTTTTGCCTGTAAGCCTGCTGTTTTTTCAAGTAAAATGTTTTCTTCTATTGTTATGTCTGAAATAAGATAGAAATGTCCGGAAATTGAAATTTCAGTTTTAATGTTTCTTTTATGAAAAAAACTCTCAAAAGTTCTTTGTGAAGGGCTGCTACCAAATGAAGAAAAGGCATGTCATTCTCATTGCTTTATTCAGTTCATACAGCTTTGTAGAAAAATTGATTTAGATGTACTCTTCTCCTAATTTGAGCCTAGTACTCCTTCTAAGCATTAAGGCAACTAATTTAACTCTCCCCTGATGATGAATTGCTAATTTGTTTAAAGATGTACTTTCCCCTTCCTTTCTCATGTTCAATGTGCGAAATTTTGTGTATTTCTCATACTTTTCAGAGATTTTAGTTTCCCACCGAATTTTTTTACTTATATTTTATCTTTTGTTACCTGTTTTAATGAAGAGCATGTTAATTTTCTTTAAGTGGATTTTGATGGACTGTATCAGTCTGATTCCAATAAATACCTTTCCTCTTCGTGTAACAGTACATAAAAAAGATAATGTATAGACTCTTTCCCTGCTACTCAATGACTTGTTGTGTAATGTGTCTTAACACTTGAAACATTGAAAAATAAATGTGAATTTCCATTAATCCACATGCAAAATGACTTAAAACAGGAGAAAGGATACATTTTAAGATGCAGTATGATTTTTTTTAAGTTATGCAGCTCCTACTGTTATAAAGTTCAGATGTATTTTTAATGCCTGAAATTAAACAACGGTTCACTGCAAGCTTCCATTTGAAGGTTTACCAGAAAGAGAGAATGAATGTTTTTTTGTTCTTTTCATCTCAGACACAGAACTAAATCAGTTTTTGTTTTAACTAACTAAGAGAAAGCGTGACCTGGTTGTCATGGTTACCTGCCTATCACTGACTGAACCATTAAGAGTAATTCTACTAATATAGAAATGGACTTGACTACCCTTTATGTTACTTTAGCAATAATAAAAAACATAAAGGTGAATGGAGTCTTACATTACACCTAATTATTGCCCTTTTCATACTGACAGATTGTTGTTTATAACAACAGTGGAGCGGTACATAAATATTTTTTTTCATCTTCACTATTCTTATATTGATCTCCCAGAAAATTTGAAAGACTTTAGGGTAAGTGGACTGAACACAATAAGGGTATGAACTTAATATGCATAATATGTAGTGTGTAGCAGTTTTGCTCTGCAGCAAACAGTTGCTCCTTCTCCTACAGCAAGAAGCAGAGTGCCTTAAAATAAATTAATATAAAAGAAAAAATAATATAGAACATCACCAATTAATGTAATTGACCTTCTGGTACTCATATTAAAAAATTCACTTTTTAAAATATGTATCTTCAAAATTACACTTGCAGTAATTAAGACAAATTAAAACTGCTTCTCCTCATCTGTATCTTTTATTCCATTACTAATGGAAAATCTGGCAGTAACAGAAATATAAAAACAAATTATTCTTGAGATAAGTAGCTTACGTAATAGTGAATCATTAACTGCATTTCTTTCCAAAGCTTCCTACAGTCTTGAATCCTTCTGTGGAGTACAGTCTGAAAAATGTTCACAGCATTCAATTTTTTCATTGGAATTTGCTAGGTGGAATTAGCATAGCACAAAATATAGGCATGTGGGGGTAAAAAAAAAAAGGTATCTTGTCATTCAGGCTCCATTCCTTCCACTATACGAAGGAGAACTCCATTAACCGCATTGTCTACCAAAAAAGGCAACATCCTCAAATAAAATTTATGAGCTGCTAGTTGTCAGGTTAAGAGCTATGGGTGTGTAAAGGTTGAGATTACTTAATTAAACTGGAAAGGAAAAATACCTTCCATAAGATCAAGAAAAAGGAGGCAAAAACTTAACTCGGACGTTTTCTGGTCCCCACTCCTAACTGAGAAGCAACCTAACAGCAAAACAAGTAGGATAGCAGGAGGCGGAGTTCACGCTGCCTGGCTTTCAAGCTAAAGCACCCTTTTCCTTTCCTTTGCCCTGTACTGGAGGTATTGCTGAAACTGTGGGCTTCAGCTGGGGGTCACATCATTGGTCATACCAAGCCTACGCACAAACAGTTTGCTCAAAGGGACGCATTTGCTCTGGACCAGGTGTGGGCTTATTTATCAAATTGGCCATGACACAATATGAAGTATTTATTAACTTTAATCTACTATGCTAGCTTTGTCCCAGCTGGAGTGGCACTGTTTTATCCGGAGTGAAGCCTGACAGGTCAATATTTAGCTATCCCATTGAGAGAAATAAATTTTAAATGGTAAATTGTGCCTAGTACTCTAGGTTGTGTGACCAGAGGATTTCTTAACTTTTATCCTCCATAGACTGGGAGATTTATTGTGCTGTTGAATAGTGGCCTACAAACTGATGGTTTCCAGCCCCAATCCCACCTCTGACTCAAGAAACACTTTTTTTCAAAAAAATAATCATGGATCATAACTATATCTCAGAAACTCTTAACTAAATCTAGCTTTAAGCTATGGTTAACCCCAGTCTGATGGTCAGATCACCTCTCTGCATAACTGGTGTTGTCTGTCCAGTAGTGGCAGGCACAGCCTGCTACTTCTCTGCTGGACAGCACCGATAGTTATTTTGCTTCTGCCTACCACTAGGAAAGTAGAAGACATGTTATTATCATCCTAGCAGTTTTCAAAGGATAGTGACTAAATATAGACATGTACCAGATAACCTGTGAGGTTCTTAGGGACAGTTTTCTGTTCTAGAATGATTGTCTACAAAGCCAAGGCACATAACTGAGGTAAGTAGGAAGTATATATATTTGAAAAATCAATCAGAAGGATATTTTTTAACAATATTTGGGAAAACTTTGTGTTTGAAATTCCAGAAGATCTTTACAATAGGGATTACTAAAATAGTTCTATTAATGTGGTTTGTTCACTCTTGGAAAGAGGACACTGCTTCCTCATAACCAATAATAGCTAAATAGCTTATATTTTCAGTGCACTCTAAGTCTGAGCATTGAACAGATGTCCCTCCTGCTTAACGGGTCTGTATCACTGTTTGATCAGGGGTCATTAAGCCTGGATCACCAGACTGTACTGTAGATCTATACAGCATCCTCTGTGCACCTATGATTCACATCTGTGAGCATGGTAAGGACAAAATTATTTAAACTTGTTAATTCACAAGTGTTAGAAATTTGAGTTCATAAGAAAACAGGAGCCCTGTTCTRCAAAGTGACAGCGTGACACTTCCTCCAAGGACATTAGCACTAAAGCACACTCATTAGCTCAGAAAAAACAGCAGATGGCCCTTGGAGTGTGGGATGTTTATTTGGAAACAAATTGTGAGCAGGGATACAGAAAATCAACAGTTTTTATCCAAATAAAAAGGTACAGGGCCAAAGAAACAGCTGGTATAAAGTGGCATATCTTCACTGAAGTCAATTCAGGAAGACACTCCCATTTCTATTAGTGGAGTCCTGGACACCAGAGCGTTCCAGGATTAGGAAAGGTTGCAACTAGAAGAGGGCTCAGGAGGAAGGGAGTATAGGTGTAAATTGAACAAAAAAACCCTAAACAAGCAAGTGGCAAGCTATGCTCTGGAATACATTCCAATCAAATTAATTTTGGATTAATCAAAAAAAGTTTTGTTTTCATTGGAAAACATTAAACCACTTAAGTCTGTTTTTGTTCCTTTAAAATGTGATTTTTTTTGTGTGAGTGAAACATGAAAATATATTTCTGGCAACTGATTTTGCAATCAAAATTCCAAACTTTTCAGTTCAAATGTCACAATTAGGAAACAGGGCTTTGTACACAAGTATAATTTCAGGGAACTTAACCTACTTTTGGAATGTTTAGATTCAACAGCTGAAAAAAAATCCAACAAACTTTAAAAATAACTTAAAAATATCCTTTACTTTCCTATTTGTAAGGAATATATAGTATTTTTCTTCTGACTCATAAAATCTGAGAAGGCATCAGCTGCTATATAAAAACAAAATATGAAATGAGTGGTCAAAGGACATATTTTCAATGTTTAGATAGTGTCAAAAGAAAACTTATATAAAAATTCTGCCAAGAACTTGAAACAAACCAAAGTGTTCATGAGATAGGCTTTAATTGCTGTTAWTTTTTTGAGAGGGAATTGGTGGCTTTTTGATTAGTTGAAGCTATTAAACAGCTTTTCATATTCCATATTCCAGCTCCCACTTCTAGAATGCTTCAGTGTACCCTTCCAACATTRCAATCATGACAGGCTCTTCGCAAAGTGAGCAATGTGGCCCTATGAAGATGAGGTGATGGTACTCACAAAGGACAATTTCTGAGCTTTCATTAAGAAATAATGGTCTGATACTTCACTACTTCAGCAATGCAGAAATAAGTTAGAAATCAGTAAGAACATACAGCTTTTATCCAAGGAACTGATTGATAGATCTGGGGCAGCATCTCACAGCAGCTTAATATGTTCTGCAACCCATTAGAGTGCCTATTTGGTTCCTCACTATTTTTCCAACAGTTGGATCATATTTACAGCTTGATAAACTAAGAAGCTTTTTCCTTCTAAGTTTTTACTATATTAACTTAAGTTTTACAGCTTCATAAGTATCCTTTTCTGCTAAGATTTTGGGTTCTTATTAAATTTATTTTCTTAAAACAAAATTCTAAGGTATGGGATGTTTTTACAATCCATATAACTAACAGATTAGGAGCTGAAAATTATTCATTGAAATGTTCTGTGTTTTCTATAGTACAATATTTACATAAAATTTATTAAAACAAATAAAATGTTTTGGACCACTAAAATTGCATTATAATGTCTCCAGAAGGGCCAAATACAGAAATGGAAAAGTCATACAACATACGTCTATGATATCTGCCATGCATTTTTATTACGTTTATCTCCTCAAAGATGTATTTGAGTAAGTAGATTATGGATCGGCATTCAAATTGCCTGTAGAGTGTTTGTTGTGTTATTTATGCTATATTAACAATTTTTAATAATGTATTCTATATGTCTCATCAGTGGTGTTTATTACTGAAGATTCATAAGCTGCTACAGCATTATCAAAAATATCTGAAGAAACAACCTGAGAAACCTTCTGCATTATTTACAGGCAATTTCAACAAAATGAGGGACTTTACATAATCTTATTGGTGTTTTCTGGTGCTATAAGTGGGAAACCTAAATTTGGTTTTGGATCTGAAACCAGAAGATGTTTCTTTTACTGAAAATATCAGTCCATTTGACCAGGTGTTGTAAAGTAAATTTGAAGTGGAACAAGCTAACGACACTAGAAGTCACTTCTATGATCTCGAAAAAGCATTCTAGACCACTCACTCGAAAATCTTTCAATTCCCTCAATTTTCTCAGCTATTTAGAATAAAAGAAATCTGTTTACTTTTACCTCTCTTTACAAATAAAGAGAATCAGAATGTTCACATCACCTAGTGATGCTTAGAAAGAAATATTGGATATGATTTGTCAATATTCTCTAGGTCACATCTAATAATCTATCACTGCCTCAAAGCAAAGCAATATTTTGAGCTGAAACAAAAATATCCCAGTGTTAAAGATTTAGAAGAACATCTGTAAGAATGTGGA
The DNA here is from genome assembly GCA_030449065.1 of Oceanodroma leucorhoa. Classification (NCBI taxonomy): domain Eukaryota; kingdom Metazoa; phylum Chordata; class Aves; order Procellariiformes; genus Oceanodroma; species Oceanodroma leucorhoa. The sequence continues at coordinate 10,986,359 of JASVER010000005.1, forward strand.
CAACTTATTAGCTATTCTGCACATTTGATATGAACACTATGAAATATTCACTAACTGCCAGATTCCCTTCCCTTGTACTAAACTTCCTTCTGGGTTAACTCTAAAAAAAAAGCTAAGAACAAAGACTAGGTTAATTTAATCTCATTTTTAGCTGCAACACAGAGAGAAAAAGGCCAGTTCTTCTAAGAGGAAAGGACTAATCATCTGAAAAGAAGTACCAGTACTTATTCAGTGTATTTATTAATGACATGGAAAATGTTGAGCAATGAGGTGACAAAAACGGCAAATTCTATGAAACCATTTCAGTTTTCAGTTTTATGAAGCACTTCAGAGTGATTTAACCAAACTAGGTATTTAGGGAATGTGGTGACAGGTGTCCATACAGAAGGGAGGACAGAAGTGGACATTAAGAGCTTTTCAAACTACATGAGAATAGCTAACAGTAGAGACTACCCTGTCTTAGCTGTAATAATAACCCTGTGCTAGCTGTACCAATTCCCTACCACAGTGGGAGGAATCCACGTTTTAAGCCTTCTTTTCCACAGATTTGTATTACAAAGCAGTCACAGCAGAGTTTTTGATATGTCCTTCTTATGAACTCCTACTAGACTGAGGGGAATTGAGTCCTACCAATAGATAACTGGTTCACTTTTTGTTACTTACACATTTTGACATTGTTTTTCCTCTTTACTGTGCAAGGTTCTGGAAATACAAAATCTGCTTAAGAGACAGATTTGCCTGTGAATGATTAGGGTTGTTTGAGCAATGTCAAGGAGTACCATCCTTGTCTGGTAGATAAAAATTATGCCCTTCAGCTGGAAATGGGAAGATCTCTGAAGCTGTAATGAGAACAAAGGATTTTGATATTAGCAAAAGTAGGGTTATTCTGTCCTAATTATATGATACAGACCAGTATATCTGAAAATTCCTGTGGAACTTTTGGTTCCTGCTCTCTATTGAATTGCCTTCCATAAACTACTATGTGAGAAATTATTGCAAGACCATGTTCAGTTCTGCTGTTGAGGTTAAATTTCTTTCATGGCTACAAAGTACATAAAGCACTTCTCATAAGAATTAAAGCTGTATAAACCAATGATGTTCTCTCTTCCCATAGGTAGAGATTTTGTATAAGGATATGAATTTTTTCCCTTTGATTTTTCATCCTATGAAATGAGATTTTTAAGACTAATCCAAAGAAACCCAGCCACAGATTAAAAGAAAAAGGAAGCATTTTGAAATAGTAACATAAGTGTTATTTTAAAAGGAAAAGCTGCAGTCTAAAGCAACTCTGATAAACATCCATATGAGAAAAGGAGGTCACTTTGTTCCAGACAGATACTGTGTAAAATGGGATGTTTCTTCTTGTCAGAAAATGTCATTTTGATTCGCTGAGATCAATATTGTCCTCATCCTACACAGTTATTACTTTTAGCATAGATGGGGGGGATGTTTTGCCATATTGATGGAGGTTTAGTCTAGACTGCAGTAGAAACTTAAATGAGGAGATATAAATGATAGCTCTTTTACTGTCAGAGTCACAGATATGGTCAGAAGGCCTGACGAGTAATATGGAGAACACCAACGATAGATATAAATATCTGCTCTGAAGTGTTAGAAAATGACAAATCTAAATTGCATATTCTTGTGGATCTAACATATCTTGTTGCTTTGACCCAGACCACTAAAGGTTAAACTTGTAAATACTTTTCTGGAAGGATGTGTGAAGTCCATGCAGAATAAGCAAAGCCRTGCAACTCATATCTCTAGCATACCTGTGAATTCATTTTTTGCTAAAATTATTTCTGAGACTTCCAGAGACTATGCTGTGTTACAAAGCTAAAGAAACAATTATAGTATTGTAAGGCTTCTCCCAGAGGAAACTCTATAGCACTTAACCCAGATTTCCTCCACATGGGTTACTAGACCCTAGAGACAAAGCTAAAAATGGCTGTCTCTTTCTACATTAAACCACTTGTTGAACTCAACTCAGCATTCAGAGATGGAAACAAGAAATTTTCCGTTTCAAACAGAAAATCTTTTTAAAAGGTAGGTATATCAYTGCTGTCCAACTGATTGAAATATGCTTAAAATATTTAACTTTTCTTCATATAAATCCTGAAGAGCAAGACAGTGGCTTTTGCATGCAAAAGAGAGAAGATATTTCTACATCTCCCCTGTACGACCTCTATTCATGCCAGTTCTACCAACCTCACCACTCTCCTTTTCACATAGGCCAGYGGCTGGTGGGCAGACAGGACAATCCCCACTGCTTAGGTCAGTGCAGCTTGATCTCCCATCAACAAAAGTTGAAGCAATTCTGCAGCAGTTGCTGAGTTTCCTCATGCTGTTTTCCCCTGCAAGAAAGGAGGAATTCAGGGGCTGAACTAGGACTCTTACTCACAACTGAGCCCTTTGCTGCTCAGTAGTTCCACACCATCTCTTAATCAGGTTACCCTCTGTTAACTCTTAATCAAGCTGCAATTTTTTATTGCTTTCTGATATGGAGGGAATTGTTAATACCATAACAGCAGCCCTTTTTAAGGACAATTTTTGTAAATTCCACACAGCATGTCTTGCTCTACTTTGAACTTCCTATAAAGACAGCAGTGATTATATCTTCTATACATTTTCATCTCAAATATATTTTTGAATTATATAAAAATAAACATAAATGCTAAAAAGAATCACTTTTATTTTTTTATATACTCTCCTTCTGGGAAAATAAAACAGTAAGATTTAAACCACATGATAGAAAAACATGTTACGCAAAGTATAAAAAAAAAGTCTAGTGAAACAATTTCTAGTAAAAATGTTGTGTGGCTTTCACCATAAATTAGGCTTCTGAAAAGAAATAATGTTTCTGAAGATCAATAAAAGGGCGGTCTTCCCTGCTGCCCTGTGTGTGTCTTCCTATTTTAGCTGTGATTAGGCCTGGCTGCCTCTTGATACATCCCCACTATTAGATGTCAGGCATTATTTATCCTACTCAGTGGAGAAGAGATGCCTCCAACACGTGATATAGAGCACATAAAGTTAGCTACCTACACTTTATCAAAACCTAGAGAAGCCAGACTCTGTGTTGACTAATGAAAGACTATCCTGCCCAGATAAAAGTTTGCAGGTGTTTGCCACAAAATCTCAATGCCCAAGAAATCATAGAATCATAGAATCATAGAATCATAGAATCATAGAATCATTAAGGTTGGAAAAGACCTCTAAGATCATCAAGTCTAACCATCAACCCAACACCACCATGCCCACTAAACCATGTCCCGAAGYGCCACATCTACACGTTTTTTGAACGCYTCCAGTGATTGTGACTCCACCACTTCCCTGAGCAGCCTGTTCCAGTGCTTGACAACCCTTTTGGTGAAGAAATTTTTCCTAATATCCAATCTAAACCTACCCTGGCGCAACTTGAAGCCATTTCCTCTTGTCCTGTCGCTAGTTACTTGGGAGAAGAGACCAACACCCACCTCACTACAGCCTCCTTTCAGGTAGTTGTAGAGAGCAATAAGGTCTCCCCTCAGCCTCCTTTTCTCCAGACTAAACAACCCCAGCTCCCTCAGCCGCTCCTCATAAGACCTGTTCTCCAGACCCTTCACCAGCCTCAACGCCCTTCTCTGGACACGCTCCAGCACCTCAATGTCCTTCTTGTAGTGAGGGGCCCAAAACTAACACAGTATTCGAGGTGCGGCCTCACCAGTGCCGAGTACAGGGGCACGATCACCTCCCTACTGATGGCCACACTATTCCTGATACAGGCCAGGATGCCGTTGGCCTTCTTGGCCACCTGGGCACACTGCCGACTCATGTTCAGCCGGCTGTCGACCAGCACCCCCAGGTCCTTTTCCGCCGGGCAGCTTTCCAGCCACTCTTCCCCAAGCCTGTAGCGTTGCCTGGGGTTGTTGTGACCCAAGTGCAGGACGCGGCACTTGGCCTTGGTGAACCTCATGCAGTTGGCCTCGGCCCATCAAGGGGTTAGGACCACTTTGTCAGTTTGATTTTTACCAACTAATTGGACTGAGATTAATAACATTTTGAAGTCCCRGTTGGATTGCTGCTCAAGGCAATCTTAAAATTTATTATTGTATGTACAGGAGCAATTACAAGATTTAGTACCTGATTTTTCAAGCAGATATGCAGATTAGATAATAACGTTCTGGATAGTATTTGRGGAAAGAGGGAAAGAGGGAGAGAGAGAAATATATTCCACCCACAATAGACAGGAATAGACTGGTATTTTAGGGATTAGTTTTTCTTTTATATACATTTATAATATTTTGGCTGGTGTATGTATTTTTTCTTTTAGGGTAGAATACTGCCATTACTCACTGCAAAATCTGAATCCTTCTTGCATAAAACAGGCTGGTAATAACTCTTACAGACTTCAGAGGGTCTTTGGTTCACTTATATATTTAGTATACAAAAAGTCAGGGCTGGAATAGAGTCTCAGGGAACAGTTGCTCACTTCACATATTTTAAATCAGGATTGAAGCAATTTATTGATTTACAAATGACACTAATTATCTCATAATCAGTGAACTATACAGTCAGGATCAATATGAGCAGCAAAACATATATAAATGACAACTCTACACACTTATAAAATGTTAATAAACACCTATAAATTTCTAAACACTCTACTAGAACTAATTTCAAAAAGTTCAGTCACACAAACATATACATGGGTTGCAAGCACAGTTCCACCTCTCCTGGTCGCACAGGTTTCCATGTTTCCACACACCTCCGGCTGGAAACATGGATGGTCAGGTTTTGTGAGTACCTGTGCTGCTCCCTACAACCCATTAATGCACAACTCCACCAGAAAGCACCCCTTGAGCTCAGACACACACACCTGCAGTGTGGGTCCCAGGTGCTGCACACCGAGCTATTAGAGTCGGCCACGTGCAGACGCCTCACGACGTCCAACAGGGTGGCTCATCTCACCCAGGCAGAGGTGGCAAGGTGACTTCAGGCACCGTCAAACCAGGTTCTCTAAAATGGGCTTGCAAGCGCTCCCAGAGAATTTGTTCACCATTGCTCATTTGCTTGCTTCAGGAGGATTTCACTCTGTTGGGGAGAAGGGATTTTCTTAGCATTTTGGAGGGAAGAAAACATGTGCGTAGAAACAGGCCAACAATCATGAAAAGGATGTTCCCAAAAAAGCCAAGCAGTTTGAGCTATGTGTTAAAAATAGTCCAACAGGATTCTCATATAATTACTTCTGGAAATTTATTGTCTTCTTGGCTCTCTTGTGTGAATGTATACACATATATATGCATATATACATGTATATACATGCATATATACACACACTATACTATACACTCTTCATTTATGTTGTTTATCTACAGATAAGAGACAAATAGTATATTTCAATGTTAAGATGTATAATCAATGTTGCTGATGGCCTGTCTTCTGAGATGTTGCCATTTCAGTATGTTAATATTGTATCTCCACATTAAATTTTTTTCTGAACTCTGGACCTTGCTTTCTTTGAAGGAGTGAATTTTTTTAACTGTAAGCTTTACAAATGACTGTAGAGTTGTCTTGTGATGAGTGCCACCAAATAACTATAATTCAGTAAGTAAACCCTGTGGTATATGAGATTTTAGCTCATATCCTCTATAAGACATGTGTGGAAAAATGGCATTTTTATTCCTTATTGATAACTCCACACTTTGTTCAGAGTTATGAAAAAGACAGAACTATAAATTAGCTTTAATCAACCAAGAGGAACAGCAGGTCACAGAATGTGCATTAAGGTGTCAGTGCACAGACTACCTTTCAGTTTGAAATAAATGGAAATGAACATAACTTTTGCTACGGAATGAAAGATACCTTATTGCCATTTTGGCAGAACAACTTGGTTTATATGCCCATGAATAGACATGACAATTATTTACATGTGCCCTTACATTCCTTAAAGGTGTCTCTTTCATTTCAAACTTATGTATTATTATTTACATTCCCATTCATTTGGAATAGATAAAATTTCTCAATTTTTTCAGGTATTGTGCTGCCTTTCCACAAAAAGCCTTTCAGTAAAGGCTTGTTGATTGCTGTTCACACACTGCCCATCATGTCTCTTCACTTTGTCTGGATTAGACTGATCTGCACTTTACCAGTTATTTTTTTCTTTTTTTTTTTTACTTACTTTTCTCTATAATTTTCATTTTCTTTTCTATAGGTGATTGATTTTAAACTTGGGAGTGTCTAAACTGGACCTGCAAGACCTTTAATTTTCACTACCAATATGGACTGTGAATACTGTCCATGTCTTAAATGTAGTCTATCAATGTCAGTGTCTTAGGTTGGAGGCTTATGTTTTGGAAAGTATTTGAGGATTGTCACTACAAAGGGACTATATGAATAAGGTGTCATATCAGATATCTGAGTCATAGATATTGAAATCAAATTGTCTTGAACAGGATTTCTAAAGATRTACAAGTATTTATAAAAAAATATGTGATCTGTAAAATCTTTAGCCATAAATAAGAAATATTTCCTTCTCTCTCAGACTTCCCATCTACAACTCTATTGACCCRGGAAATGTATTACTTGTAGTAAGAACTATTTAATTGCTTTTAAAACTTCATGTCTTTGTCCAGGTTAAATAAGGAATTGAGATTTACCATTACCATATGTAACAAAGCCTTGATTAATTCCATAGTACCTATTCTGATATAAATTTGCATTGCCAGGCTCTGAATTTTCAGCACAGAAATATAATAATCAAAACATATTCTCTGAAGAATGTAAATGTAGCTAAATACAAAGTTGGGGCAGTACCAAAAAAGTGAAAATAAATAGAGAAAGGAGATCAGACTCGTAAAAATACTATTAAACTAAGTCACAGATTGCTACTTACTTTCTTTTAAAGATTTGCTGAAAAAAGCCAATGACTCCAGTAGATGAGTTATAATTCATAAAAATCTACCAAAGTCAAGACTCTCAGTTTTTTAAAAAGATCTCTCAGACATGTATTAAGATTAAATATAATCAAACCACACTAAAGGAAAGCACTTGGCATCATGATATGGGTTCCTCAGTCAAGTCAGATACAGTTTGTATGTGCAACACAGTGACCAAGTGAGCTCTAAGCAACTCAGAGTATCACAGCATTGACTCTGTTCACCTAAACTGAATATCCCCCTAATGTAGCCAAATGGTTTCAGGTATACTGAGTTGACTTGGGTATCTCACATGCTTCTGAGTGGTGTTACTTACAGATGACCTCAATTTTCACTTCACTTACCTGAAGTGAAGTTTCACTTCACGTGCAAGGGAATGTGTATACCAGGATTATGTTACTGGAATTAGTTTATAATGAAATCATTAACATTTCCAAATGTTACATGCTCCTCAGAAGGAAGGCAGAATGTATACCATAAATACAAGGGATTATTGCAATAATAGAATGAATGGATCTGCTTTTTACAAGCTCAGTCTGAGTTCCCTTAAGCTAGCTGAAAGATATCCATTAGGTGAAAACAGTACATAGGTTTTATTAAATGGTTTTGCATGCAGATATAAGGTAAAGTAGAGCTAGAACCTTAATAATTTCTACTGAAACTCAGCTGTCTATCCACTCATCTGCATTATCTGTAGGTATCAATCAGATAATCTTTTGATTTTTAGATGCAATGTTGTCTACTGGAATACCTAACTTTGTTAGGTGCATACTCTGTAGCCTTTCCATGGGTAAATCTGAATGCTTCCAGAAGAGATTGATAGATACTAACGCCAGTCACGCAGTAAGCCCCATTCTCCATTCTGTCCTTCCATCTTGAAGGAAAACAACATTTGTAGTTCAATTTGAAAGAAGTTTGCCCATTTTATTTTTCTTACTCAGCCAACAAACTGAAAAAGACAGTCATTCATAGTTCTACTCTTGATGTCTGGTCACCAGAAAAGAAATAGTCAATTTAAAGCATATTCAGTCAAACTTACCTGAAGAGTAAATTAAACACTCCTCTCTGCAAAGCATAAAAATTTCCAGGGGGCATATGCTGAATTTATCTGAACATTTTTTCAAGGCAGACACATGGTTTTTTTGTTTACACATTGAAAACATCATGATACAGAACACAATTTCTTTAATTTCCCCTTCTACTCCAAGGATTTTTTTTATTGTGTTGATCACAAGAGGACTTTTGTAGTTTCTCTCAACACTACAGTGATGTTGAACATGATTGAAAAATTACTTCCATTTTCATAACATCCTTCAAACCCAGATATTGCAGTAGATTCTATTCCTCATTATAGTCTCTTTTTGATTATTTTATTTCAGAATTTATACTTGTTGAAGAATAGTGAATTCTGTGCTATATCTATTTCTATATCTCCTATATCTAAGTTTAGTTCTGTCACCTTTGAGTACATGCAATTGTGTTTAATACTGGAAAAAATTCTATGTAGTATCATTAAGTAACACGTAACATGTAGCATCTTTAATCATGTACCTCACAGGACAGGCATACAATCCTTTTTTCTGTCTCTCAGCTCTAAGCTGTTTTATAGCAAAGCATTTTTTCAGCTAACAAAAATAAAATTTTGCCCTGTTGAAGTATCTACATTCCAAGGAACTTGTGAAAAATAGAGACTACATTCAAAGCAAATAGTGCCATTTGCAGTTTATTAAACTGAGTACRAAGGTAGCAGTACATTTTAAAGTTGAGAAAAATGGTGATTGCATTCCCAGAATTTTTTACAACACAATAAACACTTGCATGATGTTATGTTAGTCAAATAACACATCTCATAAGTTACATGATCAAAACGTAAAATCGACAGCTTTATTTAATAACATGCTGTAGAGTAACTTTAGATTAGCCAGGCTCAGTTTTGTTCAGTAGAACAGAACCTGTCCTTCAATACTCTCAAAAATCAGCATTCACTTTCATTTTGAAAATCAAATTTATTCTTAGTGATCCTCAGAATTCCATCTTCAGTAAAAGTAAAAAKTCTTTCTTAGCTCTCCTCCAATCAGTATCTCCTAAAGTGGATGAATTTTTCACCAGTTTCTGTCTAACTTACTAAATATCTTTTTAAATTCATATGTTAAGTTTGGAACAAGTGAATGCAACAGCTTTACTATATCACAACAAAATAATACAGACAGCTAACAYAAAAAAATAAATCCAAAATCATATATTTACATTCACTCTTATTTTCATGTTTCCTTAGTCAAAAAAATAATAAGTGCACTAGTAAAATTTAGATTTGTCTGCCTGACAGSAAGTGGGGACTGAAAAAATAGAGTTTGTTGATCCCCAGACTTTCACACTGATGAGCTGTCAGTAAGGTAATCTTTGGGCAATTATGATATCAGTTGTTAACATGTCATGCATGTTCTCTTAACAAAAAAAAMCTGACTTCACCAGAAGGGCTATAGTCTGTTCCCCTGTTAATTGGAGGGGTACTAAGTGTGTATGAGGCTGCATGTGACAATTAGATCCATACTAGTTTTGCTTCTTGTCGCATGGACTCCAGTTTTACAGTGGTGTGACCGCACTCGATTGAAGTTACACAGTAACTTAGATCTGAATTATTCTCACTTTGACACAAATGACAGGAAAAAATACATCTAAGTACCCTGGAAAGTTGGCGTATCCAGAGAATTTTCTGGTAGAAGGCTTAAATTCATGTATTATATTGCCAGAGTTTCACGGGTTTTTTCTCATCCATTTCCACTACCATTACACTTTGAGTTTCTTGAATATATGTATTTTACTCCAGATTTTTTTAAATCTTATTAAATGAATGTTGGTTCATTCATTTAACCAAATCATTGCAGTGGATTTAAACATGATTTGACTGATGTAGCTTAGTCATGCAAGGACATTGCAGAGGTCCAAGTACTCACACACAGTTGCTTTTGAAAATCTAGTTCAAGGAAATGTGTGATATTTTTAATCTCTATTTTTAGATCCAAAGTTGTTTCATTGGGACACTACAAAACTGTGCTATAAATGTCTACTAAACCATTTTAATCTACATGCTTCCTCTCTTCTCTCCCAGTTCACCATTCTGTAAATTCGCAAATTCAGGATGAAAATGAGAGCAAGCATTCTTCGTACAGCTGTCATCTCTCTTTTGCAGCAGACTGCTATAATACCCAATACAATGCTTTGTAGAGATACCTAGGCAAGCACAGATGCCAAAAGCAGTATAACTGTGTTAATGCAATATCCCAACTAATGTAACAAGATTACTTCCACTATAGAGTCACAAAGTAGTACCAATGCGTTACATAAATATATCCGAGTTCAATATGCACAGAGAATTCCAGTTAATTTAAAATAAATGGCATATTTCTAATAAAATTGAATAGTTCAACAATTTCATGCACAGACTATATAGTCCCTGATATCCTTCAAAACTGAAAATTAAGTTTCTAATAATATCAGCCCAGAAGTTTTCCCTTATTCAGTGTGATTTAGCCTGTACAAGGGACAATTTAAAGCTGGCCCAGGGACATCCACATATACCACAGTCATTTCTGGGGCATAACCTAAAGTAATTGTATACAGCTTTGTGAGATATAATTCTTTTTGCATTCTCACTTTCAGTAATTCATTGCTTTTAGCCTGCAGAAAACAGAAATATAAGTTCATGTTAAAGATATAGTTTAGCTCATAGAAACACAGGATATGTGTATTTGACTTCAAATACATGTGCATCACACTTTATGTAGAACAAAAGTAGAGTACAACAGTCTATGCTAGATATAATACAAACACAGAATGCTTACTGAAATCTGAGGGAAGTTTGCCCAAAATAAAGCAGTGATTCTTTTGTTTTGTGATTCTAGGATTATAAAGACGGAACTCAGGAAAATGTTCTTAATCTGCAGAAAAAAAATATATTGGGTGAGAAATATAGATTTCCTGAGTGGGAATTTTAGAGGTTTTTATGAAAGATAAGAGGGAAAATCTTGTTAAAAGTCAATAATTTTCTTAATATTCTCATATATATTAAGTAATGCTGAAAATCCCCACSTTCCAGATCTTGGCAGTGCTACCTTATTTTCTAATTTAAACCATATATTCAGATTATTAAATTACAAGCTTAATGTCTTTGTGTTTATATCTTAAAAAATAATTTAAAAAAACCCTTTCATAGATCTAATACTACTCTGTCTTTGGTCCTTTGGAATGTAAAGTTTTTCTTGGCTCATAAACTTGTCCACTTTTTGTGCAAAACCTAAAACAGAAAAGAGAATATTATCCTAAGTTGTTTGAGACATTGTTAAACAACATTTTGCTGGTTAAGAAAAATTCAGATTAGAAAAAAGACATTTAGAACAAGCTAACCCGGCTAGTGGCACATTATACTCTTTGTCTCACCAAATAAACTCCAAATTTAGGTAATCTGTAGGCTATATTCTTCTCCACATAAGCTCTCTTTTTTAATGGTTTCTACCATCACATCAATTTTCCTTGTTTAATGAACCCAAAGGTATATCCTTTAAAGCACAGTATGAAAAGTATGGGAGTTCTAAGAAATGGAAGAAAATTACTATTTATTAAATATTTCTAGTAAATTAAATGTGATAAGATATTATCATAACATTGGTCAAAAAGGAAATATGTGATTTTTGTTATTACTTATTGAAAAAGTTGTTTGTCAAAATTCTCCCTTTATTGGCTAGACATGCATGCGTGATGAAAATATCAAAGATGTTATGTCAACTGTTCAATAASTCACTCAGAATGATGGTTTCTTTGTGTTAATGACAATTTGAAAATTGTTCCTGACCTCCAAATCATCTCGGGAAATGATGACATCAGTAGCATATTTGTGAGCTGCCAGAGACCAGGTAAGCAATCACTGTGTACACCCAGAGAATTCCAAATAATCAAACCCCAGAATTTTGTCAAATGCACCTAGGATTCAAGAAAACTGAAGAGCTTCCCTTTTTTCTTCCTTTGGTGTAGGACTCACTTCTATGCTTAGGTGCTGATGCCATGAATTGTCAGAGTCAGTCTCACATAGCAATTCCTATCTTGTTTCGAGAAATCCATAAAAAGAATGAACACAGGTTAGATAATGCTGTTATAAGCAGTAAGTCTGACCTTAGAGACAGAAAGGGGCAAGTCTGGAGTGAGTGACTAAACGAGAATATATAGTCTACATAGTCTATAGAATCGAGAGAGGTGTTTTATGAGGTAAGATTAATTGTTTAATTTTTCTTGGGAGAGGTTTTTTGTTGTTTTTGTGAAGCTATTCCTTAAGTTTAACAAAACAGTAATATTACAAATGTAGGCAAATAACTACAGCAATCTGTGCAAAGAGAATGAATTAATCAAATTATCAGAAAGTTATGTGATGAATTAATACTACCATAACTACCATGAATCTTATGAATTCAGTGCTGTAACAATACTAGCACTGGGTATGATATCTGCATATTTTTTTAACTTACAGCCTTTACAATCAAGGTATTTGTCTCTTCATGTAAGCTCTTTTATTTAATGCACTAGTTGCTATTCCAACACATGAACTCAACACAACTGAAGTAAAGTTGTAGCAGAGCAGATGCTTTCTACTTGTCTGGTGTCTGTTTCAGTACCTATGACTATTTCATATAACTGATCATTACTCTTATGGAATAGAGACAATCTGATGCAGTGTTAGATATTCTGTTAGACACCAGGAGAAGAAAGGAGTTAGAGAGAGGGGAAGGTTAAAAGTAGAAGAAAAAAAAAGAGAAAAAAAAAATAACAAACAAAACAGAAAACACAGCAAGTACTAGCTTCACCACCACCATATTAAAACTACCAGAAAATATTTTCAAGCTAAAGAGAAAAAGTGTTGTAGCAGCAGATGTGAATTCTGGAAGAAGGGGATAATAGGAGACAGTGGAGCTATGAACAGAAAACTATTTGGCAAAGCCACTCTCATTGAAAGACCACCTACCCTTGGTGCTGTGTGTGCCAAGGAAATGTTGCAGACATTTGATAGACAGAATGTTTTCAATTTTGGTACAGGAGATATGCATGGGACTTGCAARGCAAAAGAGGTTGACACTGAACCACATCAAGACTGAAACTGATGCTAGCAAACCTCTGCTTGTTTCTGGCATATGGAAGTCATCTGCTACTGCTATTAGACACCGTCTGGTGGAAAACAGTGGGACCAAAAATACCACCAAATTCTTCACCTCTTCTTTCCTTTACTACCCCAGTTAACTGACTTTACTTCCTTCAAATCAGTGTGAAGATGACAAGAATAAGATTAAAAAGGTTATGAGAGGAAGGGGAGTTTTCAACCAGGGTTTTGAACTTCAATTTTGTAAGGAATGACAGACTACAGGCTGAGGAATTGTTCTTGTTTTTTTGGAAGTTCAGTGATACGATCACACTGAGCAGTCTTGCTTCCTGATAATGTACAACAGCAACACATAAGGAAATTATGACCGTTTTTATTTCTGTCTGTAAACTCATCTATTTAAAGTTTTCTGTAGACAAAAAGGTTTCCCTGAACAACTCTGCTGTGAACACATACTGGTATATTATGTGATCCACATTTAATTTCTGACAGAAAGTCACAACCAAATTGACTTCATTGTCCCATAAGAGTCCACCGAGAACTGTGAGGTACTGAGTTCATAGCTATTGTAGCTAAAATCCTATGCTGCGAGGCAAGATCCCACCAACACATTTGTTCTTGTGCAGACTTCCATCACAGAGCAAGGCACGGTTTCTACATTCAGTAATTTTCCCTGCATGAGAGCAATGGCGAATAGCTAAAAGGTACTATTTGCCCTACAAAACCATTGCTTATTGTCTTTCATATGATTGTTTCCTGTAGTTACAGCAAAATACTATATTTATTCTAGTGACATCATTTTCTGACATTATGTGTGTTGAAGATCCTCTATAAATTGATTGTTGGTAGYAGGAAATGTTTAGTGATTTTCTATGTCCCTAAATCGAAATGCAACATCATATGTACTGATTCTTATTAGGCTTTACTTGGCTAGCTGACGTCAGAATTAGGCCGATTAACTTCCAGATTTTAGACTAATAAAGATGATATACACAACAACCACAGATTTCAAAGCTCAGGAAATTATCTGATCATTCCAGGCCATTGAATTCAGTGTCTTTTGCAGTGTACAGTACCCTAATTGTACGTTGTGCCTAAAATTAAAAAAATATATATATTATTTTATTGGAGTTGAGACATGCCTACCTTGGTTAAATTCCACATCAGGTTATTAAGATGGTCATTTTAGGACACCATAATACATTCATTCTAGTTTATGTCAGTTTATCCATGGCCCTGCCAGTGTCCAAGTTGAGGAATAAGTAGGAAATGTAAATCTATTTTTCTATTTTCACTTACTTTAAAAAAATGTAGGGTTTCTTCCATTACGTCCCCTGAGAAAAAAAAGACACAAAAGTAATCTGAAACCTTTGAATACTTAACTAGCACAAAATAAAAATCAGTTCTCAAACTTATACTCTCAAACTGCTCCCCATAAATAGTGGAATTCTGAACACCTAGATCTCACTGCAGACCTCTCCCCAGAAAAAAAAGCCCTACTGTTAATGGTGAAAAGACAGAATAAAACTATACAGACAAACAGTTGTTTTAACCTGAATTTGGTAGCTTTGGTGGCTACCCAAATCATTTGCAGTGCGGTATCTCAGCTCCTAAAGAAAGCCTTTCTTTTGATAATCTTTTCTGTAATATTGTTAAAAGCAAACTACCTCTTAGGTATGATCCACTGGAAAAGAATTAAAATCAGCAGACTTAATTCTCTGTTGTCTTGTACATTATACTGCCTTGGTTTTGAATGTGTCTGTGTTTATTTTAATAGCAATGCAGAATAGAAGTAAATTGATTCTATTCTGATACAACACTTTGTGCCCACTTTACTTCATATTTCTATCATTGCAATCAGGAATAAGGGTCTACATCTGAAACTCAGACTGGTTAAACCAACTTCACTTCAAAAGTAAGCTAGCTTAATGTTACCATCTCTGAGTTTTATCAGTTTCATTTAGAGAAACTCACTTTCTAGTATAAATTGCTTTGAAATCTAAGGAATAAAAATAGTGTTATTTTTATTTTCACTCTGATTACAGCAAAGTAGAGATGCTTCAATGATCGATTAATGTGTTGCTCCAATAGTTCTTTAGCAATTCAGAGTGAGGCATCTCTGTTTCATGAACCATACAGCCATTTTAGTCTGGTACTATGTCCAAGCTAATGAGCCCAATGAAAAACAGCTTAGCTGAAGTATGGCATCTTACTAAAAAACAGCTTCTAGATGGTTTATCCCAAGCTGCATAGATACTCACTCCAACTACCTTTCACTGGTACTAAGGACAATCTTTCCTAGTTTAGGAGTAATTTCACAAGAATCAGTGCATGAATCACTGTACCAGTGTGTCTTATAGCTATCTAATCTCCCTTTTTTGTCTTTATAAAAAGACATTACTTTTTTTTACYCAAAATTCATATAAAACTATAACAGGCTAATTTGAATTTTAGTAAATCACAGCTGAAACATCTCTGATCTTCTATTAACTTTCATTGTAATAATTCTTTCTAAAAATGTTTAAAGCCCTGCATAATCACCAGATAAACCAATGTACCTGCAATTTCCTTTCAGAACTACAGGCACTGTGCTGACTTAGCCTTCAATTTGACTTATAACTACTCTTATTCATCTTCAGTGTAGTGCACCAAGTCTTTTATAGTTCTAGAGCAGCAATCCTCTGGTGTGCACAAGCTGGGCACCACAACCTTGGTTTTGTTCCCATCTTGGTGTGCTAACACCCCATCCCTTCCCCTTGCAGAATTGCTACCCTTATTTAGATTCAAGGCAAAAAAACTAATTTTATTTCTTAAATATTTAGTCTGTACTCTATTCTCACCATACAAAAGTGACTGTTCTTTCAATTAATCCTTTTTTACTTATATCAGTGAAGATGTTTTTAACTTCCTATACCACACCAAGTTTTTGTAGCCTGTCTAAAACTACAAGATGTAACTTGTTTTCCATCTCTGCTTTCATTCTAAAAGATTTCTTAATGCAGTAACTAATTCAGCTAGCCCTCTTCTACAGTAGCCCTCTTCTACTAGCCCTAACTAATTCTTTAGCCCTCTTCCACAGTATTTTTTCCTTTCCTTTCCTTGAATCCAAGTTTTGGTGTTTGTTTGTTTCTTTCTTTCTTTTATTACACAAATATATACTTACATGATGGAAAAACTCTTTYTAATCATATGTGTAATTGGAGCGTTAATAATTTGTATCTGTTTCCCCCAAAGTTCAACATTCTTTCTAAACTCCATTAAATTCTGTTAAAAACAACACTAAAAAACATTTTATCATTCTTTAGAGAGCAAAGAAATGGCTAAGAAAATGTGTCAAAACAAGGCTGTTAACGACACCCCTTATCAGAGCTTAATTACAACTAATTAGTTGAGAAATCACAGCAAGCATCAAATAAAAGGGACTTCAACATTTGAGGGAAAGAGTAAGCTTTGGCTGGTCCTGTCAGAACTACAATAAATAATGAACATATTTGCCTAAGTTAATGGAGTCTAAATGGAGGCTAYATAGTAACAAGGCCAGAGATATCTCAGGTGAGTGGGCATTCAAGATTAGTGACTCCTGCTGACCCTATTACAGACAGACAAACAAATACAGGTATAAACCTAGTGGTTCAAGACCACCTAAGATCAGCAAAGAAAGGAGTTGGTACACAAGTAGTTCTTTCTTTTCTTAAGAAAAGAAATTATCATCATGGAAGCATAAATGCTCTTATAAGCACTTATGAAAAATGGCAGTGAAGATGGCATCCCCTAAGCTCTCGCTGAAAACAAACCATTTCATTTTTCCCTGGTTTTGGTCACCTCTGTCACTGATATTTGCTATAGGTGGCCAGGGTCCACCCAGGGAGCCAGGTCAGGAACAAAAGGGGACTGGGGCAAAGGCAGGGCTGAAAACAAGCTACAACATACATTGAGAGTGGTCCATCCAAGAGACAAGCTATCCACAGTACAGAACAGAGGTGTGTACAGGAGGCAGACAGAGAGGGATGGAGGCCAGCACGTCTACGGCACCTCTGGGGCAGGGACTGAGGGCCCAAGACTGGACTGAAATGGGGTCCTGGCCATGGGCAGTGTGTGGCCCCAGGGAGGATGGTCAGGGCCATTGAGGGCTAGTGGTGCCCTCAGGACCCTGAGAAAAGAAAAAAAAAAAAGTCATGGTGAGACACAGCATCAGATCACTGATTGTAAATTAGAGGTAATTGGAAACAAAATGAATTATGGAAATGTCTATGGTGAGAAAGAGGAAGAGCTAGCAGGGAACATAACCTTAGCAACACCAAGAGGAATTTTATTTTTATCAGGAGGAGACATCAAGCTGACCATTACACTGATCCAAAGAACAAAAGTGTGATTTATCTTCCAGCAGCAGGGATATTTAGTGTGAATCTGAGGCTGGAAATTATTTTTAAGGGAAACCCACAGTATGTACAAGGTGTCCTTCATGTCAAGACAGATGATGCTGCTCTATTCTCCAGTGAAATGACTCAAGGGCAATAATGCTGAGCAGGGTATCAAAAGAAAGAGGTGGGGAGGATTACAATGATCTGAGTGGAATTCTTCAAATCCCTAGAGAAGGTGGTAAAAGATGACAAGATACTAAAGATCACTAGGCAACAAAAGAAAGAACTCTSTAAAACTATCAGGAGTTTAGACTGCACAGTTACTGGTAAAAACAATTTATGTTTTAATCATACGTAGATTAAGATCAACACACAGACCCTCTTCAGCCACTGTCAGATTTCCCCTGGGCTGCTAGYATGCTTTGTCCGTCCTGTTCCTTTAACCTAAATTAGGACCACACCATATTTTCATGGCATGGCTTCACATTATAGAGATTGTCTGGCAGTATTTATCTTTTTAGTTAAGAGCATGGCCTCTGTGGGAAAACGTAAGTCTTTTCTCTGACTGTTGACTACTAAGGAAATAAATAACAGAGCCCAGTCCTTTCCGGATAGGATTTCTGATCAACACTAGAACCAGTAAGAGTGATACTACATTAACATGGGTTTTTTTTCATACGAATTATGTCAGTATCTTCTGCAGTTTAACTCTGGGATCCTGGTGAACAATGTCTTCAGATGGATTCATTACAGTAGATCAAAAGCAATGTGCTCACTCTCTTTTCCAAGTGATCTAAGGCTTTGGTTTTGTCTCACCTGGCTCACCATGGTGTGCTTGAGAACTACAATTTAGAAACTCATGGTGTAAACTTTCAGGTAAAAGTCATCCTTGAATGTTGATAAAGGACACCTTTCACTTGGCTTCTCTAACTGCCTTGATCGTTCCATAAACTCTTCCTTAACGATTAAAGCTAAGAAATGCAATCCAGCTGTACAATGTTAGAGTACAAGCAAGAAGTGATCAATCCGTCTCTCCTAATGAGTTTTTGAATTACAAAAGTGGTCATAGAAGTGATCTGCCCAATGTTATGCATTTGCCATGCCATTTGTGAGATAGGAAGTTGTGCTCTGGCATTCATTACTGGCTAGCAGGGAGGGCTTGACAGGTTTTTCCCGTGAGGCTAATATTTGATTTTGTGGAGTTCTTCAGAGGCAAAGAGTCTGCATCCTAGGCTCTCTTGCAAAAAAGCAGTTGTGTCAATTACAGTGAAAGCTAGTCTCTGTGAAGAAGCACAGAAAAGGTGGAGAAGCAGCAAGGAATAGTTCTGCTGGTACTTACCAGGGATAAGTCTGTTTCATATCATAGGAACCTAGAGGTAGCCTACATTGTTTAGATAAGTGTATCCAAAACAYCCATTGGCACATGCAGAACTTATTCGTGTGGCATGGAATAGCCACAGCAGAGCTAAATTTAAGTGCATGATTTTGGGAAATCATCTAATGATGCTTCAGATTTTCAACTCAAGACAGTTATGTGCCAATCAAGGAGTGAATAATTGCTCTCTAAGGCACTGAATGAGCCTCATTATATCCAGAACATTGTATACATGATCACATGCTCAGATATTCTAACAAAAATTTGTCAAATTTGGGTTGGTATTTCCCAGCTGGAAAACAGCAAATAAAGCAGTTGGCTCAGTTCTTCTCAGCAGGCTATATARAATAGGAATTTGCATTACTTTCTTCTCCTCTCTGAGAGATGAAGGAGAAAAAATCCAGTCCATAAGGATGACAAAACAGCTCTGCAAGTGACTTACTCTGTAATTCTAGTAACGATTTTCTCTGTACTGCATCAGTCTACTTTGACATAGATTGTTATTCTGGTTAACTTTTAATATCAAAGAAATAAATACAACTGGTTAGGTTGTTGTAAAACTCCTGAAATAACTGAAGAAGCTCAGTGGTTCTTAGGTAAGTAGTGCACTGGAGCCACATTAAAAATAGACAACATACAGAAATTGTCGACATTGAGTCTTTAGATTTAACCTTCCTTTCAAAGGCATTAATTGAAGCTAACTGGTTGGGGCTCCGGACAGAGTTACTGCAAAGAGGAACATTCATTAATTCTAAACTAAATTTGGAATAGGTGAAATGAAGGTTATAGTCTTATTTAGTAGACAGAGTACAACATCTACCCCTGATTAACCTAACACTTGGTTTGAGTGCCACATACATAAAGCTATTCCCTCTGGTCTTCTGCAAAGAACTACAGAGGATACTGCTTAGCCAAAGATGATAGCTGGTACAAAAGTCGCAAGACAGTAGGATTGTTGAAGGTATTAAGCAGAAATAGGAGAGAAAGTTCTATTATTTTCCCTCAAAAATCAATCATATTTGTTAGGAGTTGCCGAATCCAATAGCCCAATAGAGATTAGGCTACCACAGCCCCATCTCCTCAGGTCCAGCAAGTAGCGAGGCTGAGCGTGTATTCCCAATAGATACACGTGTACGCACGCGTGCACACATGTATATGCACAGCCAGTCACACAGATCACCACAGACAGACACACTCAGCACTCCCACAAGCACAAACAGCACCAATGGTCTCATCCTGTTACCTTCTCTGGCTGATCGGGATGAAAGCCCATTAGTGGAAAGTATATGCATAGACATACATATGTACAGTATGGTTCCCTCCAGTAGCTGACCTTAGACACTCATCTACCCTGGCCCCTGGATCCCCATCTCCCCAGTTGTAGGCACCTGGACATGTGAGCCCCAGATGATGCAGCCCCCCCTCCAGCACCTGGCCTTAGATATCCAATAGACCCTGTAGCTGGCCCTGGCCTCTGGGTCCCCCCGTCTCCCAGTTGCCTCATGCACAGAGACACAGAAATGCAAACAGGTCTGTCTCCCCAGTAGCTGGTCCAGACTCATGGCCTTACTAGTAGTCATCCCCCAGGGCCCATGGTGTCTCCAGTTGCTGGCCTGGACCTCCTGGTCCCTCCAGTAGTGGACTCATAGATCCTTGGTTCTCTCCGGTATCTGGCCCAGACTTATGGTGGCTGCAGTACTTGGCTCCCAAACCTCTTTCCCTACTTGCTGGTTAGTCTAGCTTGATGTTGGCTGTGATCGCACGCTGGTGTATCTACCCACACAATRCGCATGAACTCTGGTGTCTCCAGGTGCTGGCACCCAGGCCTTTGTGACCAACAGCCCCACTCCAGTTGCTGGCACTTAGACCTCCATACACACACAGGCACGCAGAACAGAGTCCCCTCAGCCCAAAAAACAGCTGGAAATGGCATTAAATGAGAAGACAGAACAGATTGGAGGGACCACTGCAGAGCACAGCCAGACAAGTGTATTGACTAGCAATCTGTTTACATACTATCAACCCCTTTTATCCTCTTCTTCCCTTTCTTTTTGCCTTCTATGCCTATGTACTGTCTCACCTAGCCTATGTGCTAGTGTAGAAGGAAAAAACCATGAAATTTAATTATAATTGAATTGTTTTCAGTGAATGGAAGAAAATGGCTGGAAGGCTCTGTAGAAACATAATGTTTGCTTTTCATACAGACAAGCAGGAAGAGTAGAAGTAAGGGCACATCAGCATGTCTGGGAGACTGTACAGCCTGAGGCATTGACCTGTTTCAGGTTTTCCTCTGTCCTTACGAATCACTTCTTGGCATTTATGAAATTCCATTCTCCCTCCTAACTTTCAGCAAACCCAGGACAATCAATTAACCTTTATTCTGGCATAGAGCACAAATAGCCTTGTGTCCTCTAAACAAAAGAACATATGAAATTCTGTTTTGGAGAATAGTAAGAAATATTTGCTACTGCATACTTCTAAAATTTCCAAAATGACCCTCCAGTTTRATTTTTTTATCTAGACATCCCTGGCGTTATGTTCTGCAGTGCTTGTCTGAACTATATTGCTRTGTCAATATGAGCATTGTCGGAAAGGAGTAACACAAATTAAATGCSTAAAAAGATCTTTAAACACTTAAAATGCTGAAATATTAATGTGAAGAGGAAAAAAATGAATGGAGGTTTAGCCCTGGGAAGCATTGGAACTTCAAAGAAATTGTGGGTTTAGCCAAAGGTATTTCACAGGTTTTAAAAACTCGTAAAATTTGTGAGTCCAAGGTATCTGCTTTAGGTGATTAGATTACTAAAAATAAACTTCCCATCCATCTGAGAAGTAGCCCTTAAAGCACAAATGTGTGTGTTCCATATTGCAGTTTGCAGTCAGCCATCCATGAAATAACTGAGGGTGGGGGAGTGAGGGAGAGGTGTCAAAACAGATAATCCACCAGTTGAAATAATGGCACTGTTTTTATTTTTATTGATATGCAATAATGCTCATTTTTCCAAGGGCTAAGGAATATCTTTCTTAAAGACAAGATGTCAGCTTTAGCTTTTTCAGTGGCTGCATCGTTGCCATGAGAGACTCATTGCAGACAGTGTGCTACATTTCAGCTGTGTCTTTTTCTGTTTCATATAGGCACATTTAAAGGTATTCCAAATGGAGTTCACTGCAATGCTGGTACAGAAATGCAGAACTTTGTATTTTCCTATAAATGTGAATCGTATATTTTCACCTTAATCCCTTCACTTGGATAATCAATCTGATATTTAATTACCTATTCAGAACCAGGGTCCTAATTAGAGCTGCACAGAGCTATTCACACGTTGAACTTGAGTGAACAAGTCTCTCTCTGTTTGCAAGTTTATTGCCATTAGCCCAGTGGGTTTGCTCTTCACCACAAGACTTAGTTCAACCATTATGCTCCAGAGAAAGAAAAACCCTGAGAACACTAACACCGATATTACTGCACTCTACCAAAAGCCCACTGTGCTTTTCTCTCCTTTTGAATAAGCTATTAAAAGACAAAGTAAAAAACTGTAGCAGATCCAACCAGTGGTGAAATACTTAGGCAGTTTTACAAAAAGGGTATTACTGAAAGAATAGAGGAGCTTTAGGAAAAAAAAAATAAAATTCTTGAGGCAATTTAAGATAATAGGATGCTAATTAAAGAGGAATTATAGTGGAGATTTTATAATACTTCTAACACTGGCATTAATGTTGACTGCATCTGGGTTGAAACAAGCACAAGGAGCTAAGGAACTACTGGCAATTAGGAACCAGATACTGCCACTCTCAGGGAGCAGCAGGTTTCTCTGTAAGCAGGTAATACCMAGGGCAAGTAACAGAGGCAAACCCTACCCTAGGTACAGCTCAGTGTGATTGCTCTGCCACTGTCATGGCACTAAATAATTAGGAATAAATTATACAGTCAGCACTCTCTCTTGTAGGAGTCTTAAGCGTGTGACTGAAGTGTGGGGCCTCAGTCTGAATGGATGTTTCCAGGGTCTAACTCTTGAATATACTTACTCACTTTAAACTGCACAATGCACTTTTAGACAGCTGTGACAATTTCTGAAATGCCCTAGAAAGGTTGGTTCCTGTATGTGTCAAATTATATCATCAAAGTTAACATGAATAGCAGTATGGTCATATGCTAAAAAGATCACTCGCAATGCAGAATAGTCCAGTTAGCAAGAGATAATGCATGATAAATATGGAAATAATGGCAAATTTTTAAATATCTGTCGATTTTTTTAAGCAATTCATTGGAACCCTTTTCTTGTTTTGCATTTTATACTGACCTATGGAAAATTACAAAAGCTTCAAACAAAGCAAGTATACTTCAGCTCTAGTTTGGTATGGTTAATAGAAAAGCATTAGAAAGCTAAATGGATATTTTATTTTAATTAACATAAATAAAAGTGTTTGGTGTTGAGAATGTAAGAGAATTTTTACCCTGRAGCAAAGTGTTGTGATTGGGTTACACACCTGAAAAAACTGGGGCTTATGAAATTGAAAGTACTGAGTTTGCTGACACAACTTTAACAGTCTGTGTAACGTAACCACAGTAATGTAAACATTGCCAAATACAATGCCCAATAAAACATGGAACTATACATTAGAAAGGAGAGAAATTCTTATTCTTTACTTCTCAAAATACATTGATGTGGCATAGTCAGTGAAAAACCACAGGAAGTTGATGAAATTGTACAGCTGCATGTTTATGCATGTTAAAAATATGTTCTTCTTGGCCCACATTTGTCTGTTGTATTGCATCTAGTACATCACTGTAGGAGACCAATGGCCAAATACTGCGATAAGCAGAAATTGAATACAGACTGAAGAGGAAGGCATATTACAAATCATATAATTACCCTTCCCCAAAGATACTTTCTCTCCTGAGGTTCTGCTTATTCAAGTGCTTCCAGAGTGGGAGTCAGCTGCCTGTCCCTGCCACAGCAAAGACATAATGACTCCTGCTTCCCAAAAAGGGATCAAAATAAAGGAAGGTAATAAATACTAAGCAATCTGTACAATCAACATGTGATTTCCTGAGGGGCTAAGAGGCAAGAAAGTCAAGGTTATATTTTAATTCTGTTCTGACTTATTCTATTCTTAGTTTTCTATTATTACCTCTTCTTGAAAGAAAAAGTGCTCACATGCAGAACAGTCTAAAATAGGAAATCTAGCCCTAGATGACTTCTTGCCTGTACTGGTACCTAAGATCATTTGTAAAGAAAAATCATTACCTAAAGGTCTCTTGGAAGGTCCTGACTTTGGCTACCTTAAAGTGCAGACAACACATCATTTCAGGAACATGCTCCTGCTTGTACCCACAATAAGGGCTATTTCAGAATGAYAAGCAAGGTATCTCTATTTACATGAGCCTAATGATACTGCTATATTGAATATATATGCAGTATGAAAGAGACTGCAAGCATCTGACAGCACAGTGGTGGAMTGGGAGATAGGAGCACGGCATAATAAAGATCATAGAGGCAGATGAAGACAGATGACTCCAGGATGAATGTTTCAGAAGACTAAGGAGCGTAGATAGGTGTCATGACGTCTGGCATGGCATTACACAAAGGAAGCAACAAAAAACATTTAAGGTCCGTGTAAAAAGGAAGAGGAAGGACATCTTCGAGTGCACACAGCAAAGGAGATTTTAAAATAGACTTGATTAGGATCAGTGATAAAATCTCAGAGATGAAGAGAGGGAAAGAAAAACAAACCCAAAAGCCTACTGTTCTATATAAATTTAGGCAGAGGAGAATCATCTGCAATACAGTCATGAGAGGTTCAAGTAGGAGACCAACCTTTGGGTTGTTATTACACAGCTGCCCCAATATGGGAGTGTGTAGGAAGAACTACTTTGCTAAAGTATAGCCAAAACCCAATGAAAATGGCATCCTAGAAAGCTAAACCACAGGGGTACAGTACTGTTATAGAGATGCAGTCTCCTTAGGAACTGCAGATGTGAGAACAAGAGAGAAAGGTGTCTCATGTATCAAAGGTGTACGTTTTCACAAGTTCATGGAAAGGATAGAGGTTTGTTAGATGTCCTGTTTAATGATAGAAAAGGAAAATAAATGCAGAGCTGAATTCACGTGTTCCACATAGGCCAGAAGACAAGATGGTTAGGTATACAATAATACAATATATAACAATAGTTCAATATTCCTAAAATTAAAGCCTCTGTAGCAAAAGGAGATTGTAATTATTTAGAGATACCTGAAAAGCAAAGCAGGATGACACAGTCAGTGCACGGAATATTTTGGGGGCAGCTTTTATTTCAGAGAGTAAAGGAATCTCCTGGTTTAGATCTCATTTCAACTAACAAAAAAGATAGAACATGTAAACAAAAGCTACATTCAGCAACTGAAATTGTGAAAGATTACAGAAAAGCTGTGGGAAGTAATACCAATATCAAAGTAAATGAGGAGGAAAGTGATGGCTGACAGGGAAGGCAAACTTCACCTGTTCCAGGAGTATAGGAGATAGATGATAGTCTACTGGGAAGGGAAAAAGGTTTAAAGGGCAAGGGAGTGCAGCGCTGCTGAGAGTTACTGAAAGAGAAGAAGAGAAGAAACTATTGTAGAGGCATCAGAATTTCTCCAGTGACCTGAAAATTCAAAAAGAATCAAACAAAAAGTGGAAAGAAGATTACAGGTCTAAACATGAATATAAAGGAACAGCTCAAGCCCCTTAGGGATAAGATCAGAAAAGCACAGGAGCATAAAAGGAAACAAGATAAGGTTCCCTAAACACAGAAAGAGAAAAATCAAAACATAGGCTTGGTGCTTAACAAGTAAAGGAGAGAAAATTAAGAAGGACTCAGAAAAGGTTTAAGTATTCAATAGTATCTGTGCTCTAGTCTTTCTGAAAACAAAGACACAAAAAAAGGCATCCGTAAAAGCTCCCTGGATTCAAATATTTGATAAATTTATTTTTAACCAGGAAATAATGGTGTACGCCAGAGGAGAGAACATTTAAAAAATATTAAAACAAGATAAGTGATATTTCACTGAAGAAGATAACTTTATAAGGTATAACCTTTATTTTTTCCTTATTTCTTACTTCCATAATTATCCTCTAAAATTTGTTTATAAAATACAAAAAAAGCCTGGGGAAAAAAAAAAAAAAAAAAAAAAAAAAAAAAAAAAAAAAAAAAAAAAAAAAAACAACAAAGAAACAAAAAAACCACAGGCAAAAAACAATGGGAAACTACTATAATATATTTAAAGTAGTTTCCATTCCAATAAGTATTTCCATAGATTCACATATTGTTMGTTTCCTCAACTGAATTTTTGAATTTGAAAATATCTAGACATTTAGATGGTAACAGCGTTTGGATTTCCTAAGAGCTGATCGTATCATATTAATTTGATTCTCTTAGACAGGGTACCTGGCTTTGTGGACAAAGGAGAAATGGACTGGTGCTTCATCAGGTAGAATACTGTGGCATAAAGCTGTAACCAAACTCRGGTAAAATTAGTAAATAGTTTGGAAGATGTGATCTGTGAGTAAAGATGAAAAAAGTTTTAGGTAGTATAGAAACGGGGAGAGGATACATAACTAGGTATGTAACAGATGATTGTTTAGTGAACAGACAGAGCCAGAGAGTAAATAAATATATTTTTCCAATGTATAAAAATATCTTTAATTTGGATTCTAAAAAAAAAATTCTCCGAGACAGAAAAGATTTTCTGTGGACAGTGTCCAAAGGTTTTGATATTTTGGTGGTGGTGGTTTTGGTAAAACATGGGTTATAAACAACAGGTGGTGATGGTCTATATATTCTTGATGCTATCTCAGTGTACCTGGGGGGGGCTAGATCTTATTTTGAGCACATCTAGTACTCTCTTTCTGTTACTGTGAATACCATAAGTATCCTTTGTGCAATGAGGAAATGGCACATTTTTCTTTTGTAGCATGTCATCTTTTTTTGCACTGCTTTATCTTCACTTTTCAGTGCCTGATGGAAACAATAAAATTGGGGAACAGGAGCAAGAACCATGTAAGTCTTCCTCTTCTTACATGCATAGTATAGCACTACAATGGATACATGTAAAACATATTCCTGTTTTCTTTATATGGCCATATAATAAAAGGTATATCTACCCATGATCAGAACAGAGAAAAACAAGGAGATTTTATATAACTTCYTACTGAAAAGTGTAAAAATATTTGTTAAAATTATGCTATGATTTCTTATCTGACTGAAGAATCTGATGTACAAAGCAAGCACTCAGATTTGCTGTGAAATTACTTCARACAGCATATTTGCCAGGGAAAATGGTAGGAAGGAGGAAGATTTCATCTCCATAGGCAGGATTTTTTAAGATTAATGAAAGAGGCTTTGACTTGATAATGATACTTGAGTAGAAACACTAAGGATTTTTTTTTTTTCCCCATCAGCTATATACTTAGCGGTTTAGAAAGACAGATTGGCTTGAACCATGTTTGGATAAGTCCACAGCAGGACAGGAGCTGCAGAGGTGCGGAGAGAGCAGACCCAATCCTTCCTGATTGCACAGCTGGGCAGCGAAAGCTTGCATCTCTGACCTCCGTGATGTTGGAGTTGCCTGTGTTCGTCCAACACCAACAGACATTGTGTTACTGTTCATCCCGTTTCACACCTTTTAATATCTTGCTCTGATACCTTTTAATTTGCAAATGTAAAGTTCTTTGTAGAGCCCTACTATTTTTACCATACTGCCTGAACCAGCAATTCTGTCTGACTGACAGGCCTATGGTTACACTAGAGAAGTATAATTTATCAATATCTTATAATACATGTTGCAGTCAAAATCCACCCTTCATTGCTTTCCTTTAAAAAACAAGAAGAAACAGAAGGAAGGCATGTTTTAAATCTCTACTGTTCTTGGTTTTTAATGTGAAACTGGGACTGCGACCTGTTCTTAGCTCAGCTTTCAAGGTGACCTCAAGAATAACTATCGTATTAGTAAGTTATCTATAACTTAGTAAATACGATAGTATTTACGATAGTAAAATAACTATCGTAAGTCTCTCAGCCACTTTTATTCAGATAATGTAGCCAGCCTGACATTCCTCTGTGCAATGAGAACATTATTTTACAAGGACACTCTTTAACCCCCCAGAAATCCCCCAAGATTTAGAGCACGTTATCGGACATTGATTTATTTTTCTCATCATTCTCTCTGCGACTGGTTAAAAACAAGAATAATAATTTAAGGCTATATTTTTGTATAGGATTAAAGCTTACTATCTGTAGACAAAAAAAAATATACTTTAAATTGAGTGTGGCAAAGCTAGGGCAAGTTCATGCAAGGAAAATAGCCAAYAGTTTATGAAAGGAAAATTCTGAGTCTGGAAAATATATAGTGTAGAAGAATTTCCTTCACTGTATGACAGCTTGTAGAAACGCATCTTTACAAGAAGTCTTCTGAAACCCCATATTTACACTTCTGCCTGTTAGACAGCAACAAGACAGTCCCTGCTGGATGAGGATTACCAGCTTAATTATTAATTGCTCAACACAACTTTTTTTTGCAGTCCAGCAATGTGAAACCAGTGTAAATACAGTGGATACAGTCCTGTTCCCCTGCTAATTCTTCTCTACTTCTAAACAGCTCAGGCTGAGTCTGGCACAAGCTGAACACCTAGCTGATCTTTTGTCCCTCAAAGGGAGGCTTTATACTGCTCTTCAGAAATACACAGCAAGATAAGGAAATMATTATCCCTTGCAGTTCCTCATATAAGCAGGTCTACTTTCTCCAGCATGCTGCTACAGCAGTGCTGCATTTTTTAGAGCGAAGTACAGTTATGTTTAATACATAGAGTGCCAGGCGTATAGCCATCAATCTGTACTGCAGGAGACAGTGAAGTGATTAGTTTAACACAGTGGCAATGGRAAAAGGATACCTGTCATCTGCTAAATGAAAACCTTAGGTTACACTCAGAAACAAATCAGCATCTACGTGTTGCTTATTTCAAAGCTTGTTGTGTGAGAATTGCCTTCCCTGTGCTAACATCCTAAAGGACTTCCCTCTGAAGTTTCTGCATATACATCTCTGTTGGCATCCTCATTCCCAAAGGAGGGTAAGAGTCAACTCAAAAAGCCTCAAGCCCACTTCTCAAATAATTCACTTTTTCTAGAACATTTTTCTGATATTCTGTAAATATCAGAAATACATAGTTATTTTGGCTTTTTTTTTTTTAAATTGTTGTAAATGTCTATGAAGCTTTCTTTCGGAAGACAGGCTGTTTTTCTAGCCCAAATAAGAATAGGAAGCACTGGAAATGTTTTTWAATTATTATTATTTTTARCCTGGCTCAAATTACTTTTTTACAAAATTACTTTTTTACTGGCTCAAATTTGAATTACATTGCTTTTATGTAGTCTTGCTGATATAAATAAATTAATGCATTCTAAATCTTAAATTAACCCTTTATATTTAATTTTTCCAGTGGCAAAAATATAATGCTGTCAAACTGAGAATTTATTTTTTTTATTTCATGTTATTTGATATTTTTTCCCCATTGTTTAAGTTCATTAGGAATTAGAAGAAAATAACAAATTGCATAAAATATGTCACTTTTAAAGCCTTATAATTACTTCCTAAATGATTCTATGATTCAGTAACAGGATTTTTAGACCTACTCTTTGGCAGAAGATTAAATTCATAAGACTTTGAAAAGCCTTCAGAATAACAATCTTTTGTCACAGATCAAGTTGTATGCTCTGGATCTTTAGATTTTAAGTAGTGGGAGATCCAGCTCACAAGGTAAAATCTATGTCACTATTTCCTACAACCTATGACTCTGTATCAGTGTGAGCATCTCACATCTCATACATTCTTCCTGATATGTGAATAAGCATATATATGGTATAATCTCCACATCTATCAAGTCAACTGCAACCTCCCAGGAGTTTCACTTGTTGGAAAAAGTAAGTTTCTTCAGAGCTACACTTTATTTCAGCAAATACTGCAATTAAAGTTAAGATCAATGTGGTTCAGCGTCATATTTTCTTAATTCTAGGACTTAGGAATAAATGAACAGTAATAAAAGAATCCTCTTGTACTGGATATTCAAGTCTAGAAGATTAAAAAAAAAGTGCAGATCAGAATTTGGACAAAAAACAAATTTGTGTTGGTATCTTAACGCTACAAAGAGGACTTAACAGAACCTAAGTATGGACAACGCTAAAGTTGGGTTTGCCTTGAATTGTTCATGGAAACATTTTTCAGAAAAGTAAGTGGAACGTTCCCACTGTTTGAGTCTGTTGCACTAGGGAAACATTGCAAGAACAATACTCTGATAACATAAGTTTGTATATGTAATATTCTGCAAGGTTACTCCAACCTTCATTTGTCATCTGCCATGAATTTGCCTTGCAAATTTGGATTCTCACTCATTTCCCTTCTTCCCTCCCTTCCTGAATTACTTAGGTTTCCCTCTTTGTTTAATTTGCTTGTTGGACTAGATCCTCCCTTTTGCAAATTAATTATCCAGTTAAATGTAGGTTACTTTCATAGGAGATATGATGTTATGCTAGTTCTACAAATTATCAACGAGAAAATGAACTTTCTTTTATCAGAAAAAGGACTCAAAGGCTTTTAAAAATTCTAAAGCATTACAAAAGGAGCGACATTGTTACACAATCTTATTTAGAAAAATAGCACATCCTAGTCTTATCCCATCTTGAGTCAACAAGCTTGTCTAATCAGTCACAAATGAGCTATAGTATTTTACCATACTTGTACATGTCTGTTATCATCAGTCTCTTAAGACATCATTATCTACAGTGATGGTAGTGTTCCATAAATAATTAACTTTTTTTTTCCAAATCTGAAGAGAAACATAAACTAGAATTTGACATGCTAATGAGGGACTTATTGTATGTATCTGAAAAAAAAAAAAAAAATTTAATGTGTTTAAGAAACTTGCACAAATTTTATTATAAACATTTTGGTTGAAAGCTGTTTTGAAGTGGGTTTAGATGTAAGATTTTAATGACTTCTTAGTTGTGCAAAAGTCTCACCAGCTGTAGTATAAAGTTTTGGGAACTTTGCATTGGAACAATTAATCACTGAAATGGAAAGAAACTAGTGTATCCATTGGCACACAGATAAATCACACATGATTTCTTTCTAATGTCCAGTCACCAAGAATAATAGACAACACAGCTGGCAGGAACGTTAGGAGATTATCTACTCCATTTCTTTCCTCAAGTCAAAAGCAAGTGCACCTTGTCCATGCTTGACAGATACTGTCTAACGTCCAGTCATGGTGCTTCCACAGTCTCCCAAAGCAATACGGTCCTTAAAGATAGAAAGTCATCCRAGGTATTTCAGCCTTAATCTGCCTTGCTTTAATTTATTTCTTGTCACACACATTCCAGATATGGAAAGCAGTTTATCCCTTTCCTCTGTGCAGCAATCTTTTATATATTCTAAGACCATCATCATGTTTAAAATGACACAAGCTTTTTCAGCCCCGCCAGCTTTTCAGTGTTCAAAAATTGCAAGAGAAGTAAGYACAAGTCTACCCTCAGCTCCCAGAAACTGAGCTCTGAACGGAGACTGGGCTTGGAAGAACATAGTTTTGGAAATCTGTTGCCTTAGAAGAGAAAAGAAAACTTGAAATGGAGTTGGGAACAGTTTTCATGCACAGAAAGCTGCATTATCCCCTTGTCACAATGAATGTGGAGTGCCCAGTTAAAACATAGCAATATAACATGCAGCATGCGTTTTGGAATGTATGTCAAACTTGGGCAGATTTCCTAGAGAGTTATGTAACCTCAATCTCTAGCGGAACGTCTATACACAAACAAAATTACTCATAGGTAACTGACTTATCTGTTGCTGCTCATGGGTGTTCATCTGGTTGTTTAAGTTAGGAAAGTAGGAGTTAGGGGCCAGCTTTCCAGTGTATGGTATTCTTCACATGAGCTTCACTGTAGCTTCTACTAGCTATATTCYATGAAGAAGCAGAAGTCAGAAAGCATTTATTTAAAATTCATTGGCTTCTTCCACCATTTTTCTTTTCTTTGTTTTTTGTTTTTTATTTTTATGTTTTTATTTTATCCTTTTTTTGCTGTTTGATTTGGTTGTTTGGTTGGTTTTCTACTTTACTAAGATTTCCTTTAGCCATTATACAGTACTATGCATTCACATCAGTGTTCTGTCACAGGGTATGTGTTGGAATATGAAAGCGTAAATTGAATAACAATTTGGATCTATATGCAGAGCTGGACCGTCTTCTTCAGCAGCACTGAGGTCCAAAATACTACTCATAAGAGAAACTTTCAAACACCTGGGAACTTTAGTTTGCACAAATTATCATATTTGTAGACTGTATATTTAAGTATCTCTAAAAAGCAGTGGGCAAGTCATTCTTGTTTTACTTTGCATTTCACTTTACTTTTTTAGAAGCAAAGGAGTATCAGACTATCCTTCCCCCCTCCTTCTTTTCTTATCTAGGTTTGTTTGGGTTGGGGTTTTTTTTATTTATTTATTCAATGTAATAATMTATCTTAGCTCCTCATCCTCCTTGGTCAAATCTTTGTGACTTTAGGGTTAGCATAGCTTCTAGTCTCCATTTCCTTTGGATGGGAACAGATAAATGGTTGCTGCAACACATAGGTGACAAATAATTTAGAAGGAACCAAAAATAGCACAACCTAGTGCCGGATATTCACCTGTTCAATACAAGGCAACGATGTATTCTTGCCTAAATGTTGTGCTCTGTAGGACTCTGAATCAGCCGAATTCTCAAGGCCACTGAAATAACCCAAGGGAATATCTTAGAGTAAATATAACAGAGCTCTCCTGGATTTAGAGAGCCAAAATTATTTAAGAAAACAAACAACGGATAGTAAAGGAAGGTCATGATGCTGGATACTTTTTACAAGACAGAGGCAAGAACTAGAAAACTGGACTGGAACTGGACTCTTCTTTCTTTTATTGACATTGTCATTACTTTTCAGAAAGCTATTTTCATAGTGTTTGGGCACAATTCTATGTCAACACTTATGTGACTCTTCCTTGAGTTTTTTCTATGCTTGTGGGAGATTAAGAAACTTCTGTTACCAAGAAGATAAGTAAGTTCATAACAACCTGTTCCAAAACATTTTTCCATATGAAGTAGAACAATTATTTATTATTAGTCAGGTAAAAATTTCCACTCTGCACATTTCAAGTTCTGCATTATTAGGCAGTAAAAACAGACCGCTATTCAGCCTCAGGATAGCTTATATTTAAACCTAATACATATTATTCTAGGTGATCTAGTTTTGCCATAAATCTTTGCATGTGTTTTGGAATGTATGTTCTATGAGTGATGGTTATAAATGARAAGAGGATGACTTAACTGGATGCTATCCAATCTGTGGGTGGTATTCAGTCAGCATGATTTTTCATAGAAAACTCTACTCAGTATTACTYGAGCTTTGCTTTTCTGTGCAAAAGGTATTCACAAAGAACAATGCTGGCAACATTAACATCTCCAAATATACATTTTAATGGGTGTTCCTAATCGAGACATGATTTTAGAAATGGTTCATAACCATGAGCAGCAAGAATTCTTCATTTGATTTTCAGTATAGCCAAGCTCTCCTTTTGAGCATGTTTTACAGTCAAAGAGGTGACAGGAAACTGGAACTACTTTCTAACACAATCTCAGTCCGTTTTCACTAAAAAGAGATATTTCAAAACAAATCAAATATTTTGCTTCTTTCTGTCAGGAAATGTATTTCAGAGGCCTACCATTGTTACTGATGGCCCTTGAAGTTATTCAGATTTTCAGTACTGCCACTGGGTATTAAGGTTTGTATTGCAAGGCTAAGGTTTGTATGGCAAGTTGAATTTATGTCTTAGTAGGAATATGGCTTAAAAGGAATGTAAAATTTGGACATTTTCTTACTAGGAAACCTAGTAAGACTCCTTTCTGCATATAAAAGTGTCTCTTTTGCAGTGGTTTTGTCCCAGATATCTTGCTCTCAGTCATATCTTTTTCCACTGAGTAGGTTATAATAGAATGTAGCATTCTCAAAATGTTACTAGGCTTCTGGATGGCTATCTTATATAGCACTTTTTATGATCAGCTAGGATATTGCACAAACTAAAAAAAGTAACCCCAGGCTTATGAATTGTTCTGGTTTTGCATTATATATTGAAAGCTGGCAGAAACATTTCCTAATTTAGAACCTGTTTTTGTTTGAGTCCATAATTTAACATTCTCTGAAGAATAACTTGTGTTTCAAAGTCTGTCAGATTTATGTACAGAAGTTACTTTTGCTAAGCAAGAAGGGTGGTCCAGTCTTACTTCTTTTATGGAAATCTGAACAACTTTAAACTTGAAGAGCTTAAAGAGAATTGAGATTTTGGGGGGTTTCTAGTTTTGGGAGTAGCAATACATAAACACTTCAGTTACTGTGAAGGAGACAATTCTTATGAGCACTCTGCAGTTGCCTCAGAATTTCCTACACTTAAGTTCTTGCAGCTCTCACACGTCAATCCTTACAGTTCTAGCAACTAACTGAAAAAGTGCAGGGGTGGAGAGATTACACAACATGGATTCTTCAGAGAAAGAAAGCAAAAAGGTGACAGGAAAGGAAAGGAAAGAATGGAGGGGAAAGAGYATGTGAAGAGGAGAAATGAATGAAATGGGAAAATAGAAAATAGAGCAAGCATCAACATCCTGATGAGATTCTCTAGTTTATAATCAGCACTACTCAGTGTTGAAAGAAAAGGATTGCTTTGTCATTTGTTAACATTTTAATAATTAAGATATAAAAGGAAATTGCTAATTTGCACAAAGCTATACATCTCAAAGTCTGGGCTCTGGGGTGGTGATGGTCACTGTAGTGGTGTAATAGTTAATCTCTACTTGGCTAGTTTTTGCCTTGATTAAACAGAAAGCTCAAGTGATACTCATTGTTCATGCAAAAATATTTGCTTCTTCATGCCTTTATTCCCACTTTTGCCTCACCTGTTTCAGAACAGAAGTGATTTAGAGTACTTTTTCCTATAGTTCTTAGCACATTCAGAATCCAGTCTCACTTGAGCTTTCCCTGAACCACTGTCATCTAAATAAATAAACACAAAAAAGGTTGAAAGAGTTTAAAAGTTTCATCTAACTTAACTTCCCAAGCCAAGAAAATCTTTATCTCAGAGAGGATAAATCAGACACTTAAGACCAACGCACTGGCATTTATTACAGTATCATGTTTAATATAGTTAATTCTAAGGATGTTACCTATTCTAATAGAATTCTTAAAAATTCTATTCAACATAACCTAAGGAAAAAATGTGGCACCAGAAATTTTCAAATATCAAATATTCCCCCAGAGAGTCTCGAAAAAACTATAAATGCATCTAGAAAACAAATTAAGGATAGATTGATTGTATCACCTTTGCTAAACATCATGTTCTGCTGTCTGTGTTCGCAATCCTTTCAGATGCATTTGGCTGTTTACAGGGTAACTGTAAAGTGTTAAAGCAGACGGAAAAAAAAAGAATCACATTCTATAATTATAGGCAAAATCATGAAAACAATATACTAAATCAACTCCCACTCCTAATATCATGGTGTAATTTGCAGATACCATATGTTGCAAGAGCTGACTGTTTGCTTTAAGTACTCATCACAGGTTCTGGCAATTATAGAGACTATTAACCTCTGCCTTCTTTAAATTACTCAGACAGATACCTTGATCTACATACTTCCATCCTCAGGAGGAATACACCATTTTTTGAATCTGTCATTCATTAGTAAACTGTCTTTGYGGATCAACATTTAACTACTGCTAAAAAACAATAACTCTATTACTAATAATGGGCCTATAACACAGATTCATTAATATTACATTATACATTTTCTTACAGGACCACTTATAATAATTTTTCTCTTATGGATTTTCTGTATTAATAATTTATACCAGACCTTAACATTTATGATTTCAGTTTGATTGTATCTGTCCATCCAATATACTATCTTTATTTCATTGTAAAACATGATATATATTGTCCACTGCTTATGAGCAAATTAATAGATCAGTAATTACACTTTCTCAAAGTTACACTGTGTATCCCTTGAACAGCAGAGACTGGTTTGCAGACCTTGTCGGTTTTGCTCATTTTAGGGAAAGAACAGAACATACATGGCAGTAGTTTTCTTTTAACTAATTCATCATTAACTTGTATATTTTTTATGAATAAGATCCTTAAAAGGAGTAAAGGCTTAGAGCTCTGACTTCAAAATCTATAATTTAACATTCATGGAAATGTGGGGKTTTTTTTCAAGTTTGGCTTATTTTCAATAGCAACATCTACAGAGAAAGTAAAGTTTGAAAACTTTTGGTTTCAAATGATTAAATTTATCTGAGTAGAAACACYTTTAATAAACTAAAGGAGGGAGAAAGGACAGAGTTTATTCATGTTCTCACATCTGGATAAAAAGGGAGAAAAGACAAAAATACAGTGAGGATAAAAAGTTGGGCTGAGATTAAGAAAAGAAAAAATTGTGAAAATTATGAGCAATAAAAAAGGCTTGTAGAGATGTAAACAAGAAACTAAATTATACGTAAAAGAATGAGAAAACATATTCATATATGAACACTTAAAGAGAGGGAAGTCGTTAAGATCGAGAATCTCATGGTTGTCTCAAAATGATGGCTCAGGGGTGATGATTTTTTCATCAAATGTAAATACAATATGTGAAAAGATGTTAAGGAGTCAATAAGTAAATAAATAGCTGGACTGAAGGACAGAGGATATACAGCTGGAAAAAAAAAAAATATTAAAACAGATGATTTAACACATTACCAGAATGCTTTCAGTATAGTATTTAACTAAATGTTCTTTTTTCAGGAAGAAAAACCCAAACGTGCTAAACAGATGAATGAGATTAAGCAGACACACTGTAACTAGGCACACTTATCCGAGTGTATTGGGGAGAATGAAACAGACCACACAGTTTACAGTTCTATGAATCTGACACTTTGCCAAGAAATCAAGTCTTAAAAAAACAGAAAATGGAAAACATAATCCCATCTCCATCCAGCTATCCTGGAGTATTTTAGAAGCCCTGCAAACTGAAGAAGATTTTCCTATTGGTATATGAGGAGTTGGTATGCTTTCCATCCACTTTGATAAATATGTTTATCAGACATGTTTTTCTTCCCCAGTAGGACTGGGTTACTTGGGGCCTTTTCCCCCGTGTTACTGGAATATTCTCCAGTATTTCATTAATACTGAAGCAAAATTCTCCATATGGAGTAGGGGGATCATTCCTCACTTGTGTTTGTTAGGACTGGAAATGCCATTTCAAGTATGTGCTATAACATTTACAGCACAATCAAGATTTATTAAAACTACTCCACAGAGCACTATTGTAAAGAATTTATGAAGTGTAAAACTGCTATAAAGGTCACTTGAGATGCAAAAGTTTAATTTGGAGTATCATGTTATGGTGTAGTACTGCTAAACTTAATGCTTGTTTAAACAAATGGCTTGAGGATATTTGTCTCAGAATGTGGGGTTTATTAAATTCAGTAAAACAACTTTATATTATCTTTTTTTTCTTCTCAGCTTTGATTTTTAAAGGTTTGTTCACCTTTTTATGTCCACTAATCCATTACTTTGCTTCTATGAACATAGCATAAAGAAGGACAAGAAATAAATATTTTTTTATTTTATTTTTGTACCGTTTAATAGTGGTATGCATAGTTTTATTGTTTATCATTGTTTTGAGATTTAATATTCCACTTCATCACATTTGTTTTCTTTAATCACGAGCTGCAAAGATTTAGAAAACATTTAACTGTCATCTGGAAAAGAGAAAAAATTTCATAAATACTTAATAAGGTCCCAAAAATTTAAGCTAAAAGATAAATTGCTATTTGTGGATAATAACATAGAAGTGCATATGAATTCCACTGGATGAAGAGCAGATTCATTTGCTGAAAATGAATAATATTTATACAAGTTTCAAAGGCAAAATTTCTATTTCTTCCACCAACTTCTATACTATTTCTATAACCCATGACTGAATCAACCATCACATCACATGGGTCAATCTTTGTGAACTTGCAGAGCTCTGTACGGCTCCACAGTGAGTGGTACAAGATCAGTATTCCCACCTAACTTCTTCATTCTTCCAAAACTCAAACACTTTGGAGAAACCCCTTGCTCGTATACTTAAAGGCAGGCAGTGAACTGTCTTTAAACTACCAGGAAGTTGCATGTGCCAAAAAACCTGCAAATTTGTAAATGTGAAACATTTATTATTTGCCAGCAATAGTTGTTTCCTGTTAAAATTGGGAAGGGTGATTAATTGCTTTCTCTTAGTGTTTTATTAAGGCTTTAGGAAGTTAACAGAGTGAAGCTGTAATTGGTAATCCCACCTACCCTAATAAATAGCTAGAACTGGTCCCTATATAAGAAGAGTTGTGAAAAGAAGTGATTTCATGTAGCTTCATAAAAAGGCATACAATTATTTGCATGTCAATAGCATCAGACAATGCATTTAAAGATCTTTGAGACAGTTTGTCTTTCAGCATATGGCTGTACAACATAGAGACCAATATATCTTAGGATCACAATCATAACAAAAATGACAACAACCAGCAATAACAACAAATAAGATTTGTCTTATAGAAAATTGAAGAAAACTTGACATTTTGAGCTCATTTTTTCATGGAATTTTCAGAGATTTTACCATGGCCTTTATCCACCAGGCGAATTAAGGTTTGATTTCTAGTTTTCTTCAAGATGAAAATATTTTTGCTATGTTATGCCTCAGGCATATGGAAAAAAAATCTCCAGACTAAAGAGTCTTAAGGAGCAGACATTTAAAACAAATAATAGAACTTGCTAACATTTTCTGATGTCAAAGAAAAAGTATAAAGATTCATTATCTATTTCTTGGAATACATGCCTTATCAAGCAGATCCTTTGCCAGGATGTTCTGCTATAACTTGTACAAAATTAGCTGCTTGGAATGGCATAAAAAGTGGCTGCTTCACAGTAATGAGCTTGCTATTTGAACACAAAGCTTGGAGAGAGCTTCTCTGAGACGCTCAAAAAGAAATAAGACTGAATCAGACAGGACATCCTAGAAACAAGGGGTGTAGATGTGTACCTTTTCACATTACATCTGAGGAAGGAATCCAAACAAATAAAATGTTTCATGAACCAAGTAAAAAACTTTGGTCAAAGAAATAAAACAAGCTGTTGTATTATTATTTTTTTTTACTCTGGGTTGCGGGAGTGTTGTGGTGGGTGAAGAGGAAGAAGACAACATAGGCTTGTAAAGCAGGGGTGGAAAAAGGATGTTAAAAAAGGGACACTGCCCATGATAGTGACATAGTGACTGCTACAATGGACCTAGGCCTGTGGTCAGTTTTCTTTATCAATGTTTAATTACAGGAAATCTAGTAATCTAAAATGCTCAGGAGGAAGACAAATGTCACAACGTTTATTCCAGAAAAAGGAAGCATTTTAAACTTATCAAAATATTGTTAATTTTAAAAATAGAAAAGACGGTAGCTTGTCTTATCTACCATTGATGCTCTACCAATGTGAAGCTCTAAAGTTAGACGTGCTTCCCCCCACTTTCAGTACAACAAATTGCCTGTGGTCTTCGAGGTTTCTTCAAGTGTTAAATTAACAAACCAACTCCAGAAACTGTCAGTGAGGAATGTTCCTGTGTGTTCATTTTCASCGTGAGACAACATTCACGCTGCAGACTCAGCAGTCTGCCTAGGTCAGGTCTTCTGCTTTTGACGGGGACTGTATTCAAAAGAAGTGTATTTACTATAAAAAGAGGGTTGGTTGGTTTGAGTTTTTTATCTTGACATAACAAGTACAAATAAATAAGCATGTACTACCATGAAATATTTAATCAGAGCCACAGGAAAAAGTCATTTCCTGAGGTCTCTGAGCAGATATTTTTAAATATATTCTGCCAACCCTTTGATAAAACTTCCATTTAAATTCCAAGTTACCCAAGGAAGCTATTTAGGTTTTTGAATAGTATTTTATATTTCAAGGGGAAAAGTAAGTTTGTGTTTGCTTATGAACTACATACTAAATTCTGCACACTACAATGATATTTTTATGACTAAAAGACCTCATGCATACATTTCTCTATGTATCTGAAGTTCTGCTGAAAAACATTGTTTATCCATCAGCACACTGACAAACATGACTTCACGGTACACATACGAATTTTGTGCTGCTTTACTGTTATATTTTTTCTACATGACTAGCCATAAGTATCTGTTAGACTCACCACAAAAGCAATCTAGAAGTAAATATTAACAGTTAAGCTATTAGCCTAAGGAAAATGTACACTTTTGCAAATAAGGAACCAGTACTTCAGATAAAACATCAAGATAAGTCATGCATCAAACATTTTTAATAGTACTGTGCATAGAGCATAGCATTGGGTTTTATCACATAGTTTCATAGAAATGTGCAGAGGTAATATACTAAGTAGTTTACAGTGAGACTGTGATGTAGGCTAAGCACAGGCCTATGAAGTGTTTTGAAGTGAAAATGGACAAGGCCAAATGAAGAAGATGATTCAGGGGAAATTTTAGGGATAGAATCATGCAGATAAGATTCTTTATGTAGGAGCCTCTTTCCTACAAGACCTACCAAGATCTTGTAGTATGGAAGGGAAAAACTCTTAGGATTTAACAGTGCCCATTGAAAGGATTAGAATGAGTTTGAAGGCAGAGGCAGAAATTCACAGGATGCTAAGACAGTGACTGAGTAGGATCATAAAGAAGCGCAAACTAAAGAAGTAGGACAGCATTAATTCATGAAAATAGGTTACCAGTAGGAGGCTATGATCAGTTAAGGGCAGCAGATTGAGAAGGATGAGGATGCAAAAAAGGCTCCAGAGCTCTGAGGAAACTGAGATTGTTAATGCCAGTAAGCGTGTTTATAGGTACTGCAGGGAGCCAGCACAAAGAGGCTGAAGGGGAATTCGAGGTGAAGAAGCTAAGGCTACAGAGCCAATTACATTCAAAAAGGTCATTGTTGAGGGTAGAAAGAAGGGAGGATGCTGGATGCAAGACAGAGATCTTGAATGGTTCTTTGAAAGTGTCTGCCCAGCATGACATGCTGTGATGGTGAAGAAGAGGAAATGGATGCTGGTAAAAACTAAAAAAGAACAATGAGCAAAAGAGAAACACTGGTACTCTTTTAAATCTACTGTACATTTGTATCTTCAGTAATGATGATGGACAGAAATCAACAAAATCAAGAACCACATGAAGAGTTTAAGGGGAATAATTATTCATAACTTTTCATACCACAGGAAGCAAAGTGTAGCCAAAGAAATTATTAGGTACTGGGTTTAAAACAAACAGGAGGTACTCTTCACGTAGCAAATAATATATTACAGAACTTTCTGATCTCCACAGGAAATTATGGAGGCCTGAAGCATAAGTAGGTTCAGAAAATGTTCGGAGACATTCACAGAAGAAAGGTTTTTCAAGGTCTGTTAAATATAGCGATACAAATTACAACTCTAGACCCCAGATTCAAAGGAACTAGTACAGTATTTGGGAGAAGTTTCACCATGTTTCTGTATTGTCTTATGTTCTCCAGTATCCGCTTACAGTCACAATAACAAACAGGACACTGAGTGATTGATTTATGCTTTCCTTCTATCTCTCTTCTCTCTCATGTGCAAACACAAACACACACATACACACACACACAGAAAGCAAGAGTTTTGAGYCCATAAAGGAAGATTAGAGTAATATCTGGAAGAATACTGATTTACCCATGTCCCATTCAGAAGAATAATTAGATTATGCACCACGTAGAGTGACTTCTATCAAACATTCAGTTCACATGGTTAACAAAAAATATTTTGATTTTAAGAATGTAATCATTGCCAAAGATTTCCAAAGTGCAGAATCTCAGATGCTGAGCCCTGCCGGATCTGTCACGAGCACTCTTGGGAAGACCCAGTCTAAAAATAGGAGAATGATGATACTCTATTCCAGGAAAAGTAAAAACATGTTGCCTCACATATGCAGGACGTGAAGTCAGGCCAGGCAAAGATCAAAAATGCTCTTAGCTTTGTAAATGAGCTCTTCGTTTAGTCATTCACACTGAGGTACCATGTAAGTTACAATGAAGTTCAGTGACTCTAAACTACTAATTTATGTGTAAGGTCACAGAAACTGTCAGGCAGTCATAAGAATACCTTGGCAAACACATTCAGGATAAAAATATAGTGAAATAGCATAGAAAGACTATTTGAAGCATTACAAAATCTCATATCTATTCTATTTTAATTATTCCAAATGTGAATTCCTTAAGAAAGAAGAGTGGAGATAATGAGAGTTGAGGAGAAAAGATGATGAGGTGGGGATCAGTAGGTAAAATCAAAGGACCTGAAGGTAACTAGAGTCTCCAGTTGCTGAAACCTGTAGGGAAAAGTCCTGTTGATAGATCATCTTTCACCAGTAGAAATTAAGAACAATTTCTATTTTAGTGCAAAAATAGTCCCTCTTTAAAATCATCATGGTTCCAAGTGCACTTAAACTGAACTGAGATTAAGATGTATATATATGTGTAGGTATATATATA
This sequence comes from Oceanodroma leucorhoa, assembly GCA_030449065.1. Taxonomy (NCBI): domain Eukaryota; kingdom Metazoa; phylum Chordata; class Aves; order Procellariiformes; genus Oceanodroma; species Oceanodroma leucorhoa. The sequence continues at coordinate 11,028,760 of JASVER010000005.1, forward strand.
TACATACATATATATACACGTACACGCACACACACGTATATACATGCAAAGGATGGTGGTGGTGGTGATTTCTGTGTGTGTGTATATATATATATACACACAGTGATTATTCTCTGTCCAAAAAGAAGCCCTTTTCAATTCAATGCCCTCCACTCAAGACTTCCTTTTTCTTTCTTTTTATGAAAGCCACTGGAATGTAAGGTGAAGATAATTCCTGAAAAACATGCCTAAATGGTCTCAGCTAATTGCTGACAGAAGAAAGCTGTCGGTCAAAGAATAGGATGGGAAGATAGAAGGAATCCATGATTCATGTCAGAACTGTTATTTAAATAACAATGTGTAGAGGAAAGGTAAACTTTTTTCAGCATTATTGCAGCTTTTTTATTTTTCAGCACAGAAGCATGTTGATCTTCTATAAATAGCAGGCAATTCGCAGGCTTTTGTTTCAACTCCTATTATAGCTGTGCCTAATAGGTGTGAAAAAGGATATTATTCTCTCTTGATTTTTATTTTTCGAGTCACAATATTTTTTATTACCATTAATTATTTCTGACCAGTTTTGTTTTAATAGTTGATGCACGTTATTAATCAACTCAGCAAAAACCTCCTTTTCTTTGGGGAATATGTATCACTACAATAGACCCAGCTAACTGTCATTTATGCAGGATCAGAGGATGTATACCGTTATTAATCAATGTTATGGCCCACTACTTTAAATCCATTCCATGTCTAGTGCCCCCAGAGCAAAGCTAAGAGTATGCACAACAAATATGCAATTTAAGAGAGATATATGTGATTCACAATAGCAACAAAAGAAGAGGAACTGGTATAATAAATACCTTGCAGACACAGAAAGAGCCATTTTCATGTTAAAGTTTGCATCAGCATGCTAGAATCAAATATTGATGAGAGGTTTTCCCAGGAAAACACGTAATCAGCCTCAAGTTGGACATTAAGGAAATATACAACTTCTCCCATGTGCCTTTGGCTAAACTATATGATTTTTTTTGTCACATAATATTATTTGTTCCTTACATTTCCTCATAGGAGTGTTGTACATGTTGTTTATATGCACACATGTCACAATCTTCAGTTACATGTGTTCCATAATATTTGAGTTATATTCTAATATTTTCCACCCTCTGTGGTCATAAATACTTAGTCGTTGGAAAGAAAGTGGCTAAGTATAGAAATCGAAACAGGCTGCTCTGCTCCACTAGATCCACGTGGATGAATGTAATACTCCTGTATTATATACTGCTGTATTATACGAAGTAAGCTTTTAGACAATTTAATATGGGCTGTCATTTAAGATAAAAATTATTTCTTTTTGGTGTATGACCCATGTAAATGCCAGAACTGATCTATTCAATTAATTTGCTTTTGAGTTAGGATCCATGAGGAAATGTATTGCCCTTACATAATGATCTTCTATAATGTCATTACATACATTGAGTGTAATGTATATTTTCATTTCTAAAGGCTTKTCTCTTTCAGTGGATGCATAAGCTTATTATTCAAAAGCAATGAATGTAAAGAAATATCCTCAGACAAGTGCAAAAAGAGGCAAAAAGTAGTTACTTTTGTAAAACTTCTGTTCAATAACACATACTTTTAAATTGTGGCTTTGAAAAACTAATTGAAAAATATAAGAACTAAAACAGAACAGAATTTTAATCATAGATACATACATATGTAATTTCAGAACTCGCACTCTGAAGACAGAAACATTGTTATTTGCAAACCACAGTAAATCTCTTTATGGAAAATGGCTGGAAGGTAAATTAATATCCATGTCAAAACTACAGGTTGGCAGGGCCTCTGGCTGTTCTAAAGCAGCTGAATAAGTGCCTTCGCTGCTAGGTTTTTTAATCCATTTTGTCTTCAATATAGGAAAAAAGTATAAGCTGATTTCTGTCTGTGTGTCTGTATCTGTCTTTGTGTGTGGCTGAGTACACTGGTAGTAGGAGTAAAAAATTGAAGATGTGCCCTTTYGAGCATCCTTTAGTTTGTATCTTTCATAGATCTTTGTACGTATTTTAATTTCCAATAATTATTGACAAATCAAGCTGTAATTACAGTAGATCTCTTTAATTGCGGTGTGGTTTGGTGCTTTTATTCATGCAGGCCTAACACGCGTTAATAAARTAAGTAGAGTTAACAAAGGAATACCCTTACTTCCATGTAAGAATAAGTTTACAGTTTTAAAATTCCATGTTCTTGGCATAGCCTTTGTTTACCCAGACTGCTGGCTGAGCACTCTGTCTATGACAGATTTCTTACTAAAATTCATCATTTGCTGACTGTTTTCTATCCCTGATGTCCACTGTTTTATTTTAAAATTATTTCTTCTTTCATAGTCCATGTAYCCCCCTTTTCTACCTTCCCATTTTCCTTCCTTCTTATTTGTGGCAGAAGAAAGGAACTTGAGAAATAAACGCTTGTCTGAGGAAAGAAATCAGTCTCAAATATTTTTCCTTTACCTTTGTTATACTTTAAGGTTTTTTTATTGTTTCTTCAAGATGGAATATCCAATAATAGTAACAAAATCTACATAAGATGCTGGTGTCTCTAACTGTCCCAGGACATCAACATCACTCCTTCCTTGGCCTTCTTTAGTTTACTCAATAATTCAGCCTGGATATTGCAAGATTTGCTTCCATGAGTTATCCTCATAGAAAAGAGACAAACCAAACATCTAAACATCCATTTGCTTTCTTGTTTTTGAAATTAGTTGGAAAAATTTAATGATATCCAATCAATAATTCAGCCATATATATGTAAATTACCTGTGTAAGGAATACAAACAAAGAAGCCCAAAGTCAGTAGATTTACCCAGAAACTCTGAGGCAAAAAATTGCACCAAGGAATTTAGGAAGAATAGAATCCCACTGACTTCAATTTTTTTTTAAATGGTATCCAAGTTTGTTCTTGAGCTGATTACTATAGATCTCAGGCATGCTCTGATCACTTACCTAGCCATGCACAAAGAGAGACATATAGATAATGGGAGGGGGGTCTATTCTTTTTTGTTGAGCTATGCAATGATTASAGAGTGAGATAATATTACAACTATTTTATATATTGTGAAGTAAATAAAGAAAATTCACAAAAATCAAAATATTCAGCATAAGCAGAACCAGGTGGCAATTTTTCCTTTTGGTTGTTTTGTTTTGTTTTGTTTTCCTAGTGAGAGTATTCCCAAACTGAACACTTCATAGTCTTAACCTTGTGCCTGGAGAGACCCTAATATTTTTATCATAATAATAATAACTTTGAACCATCACAAATGGTAGTATATGTTTCAGAGCTAGGCCATGGGTGAGATAAAGATGGAAGGCAAGAATCCTAAAATTTGTTCAGCAGTGCTGAAATGAGTAACAGAAGACAAGAAAAATGCAGGAAGTTGGAGAATGTCAGTGCAGACATCTCCCATTTTCCTCTGAGATTGCCATGACTCACACCATAGACATGGAGGCAGCAATGCCTCAGGTATTATGCAATGAAGAGGAGTGTTTATTTTATTTATTTATGCATTCTCCCTTTCAATTTCCCATTCTAGAATTTGTTTAGCTGAAGACCATAAAATCTATTGTTTTCTTACAAGTGCAAGAGCAAGACGACTTATTTTCTGAAAAATCTTTTCTAGCAAATATAGGCACAGAGCTGCTTTGAAATGTACACATCTTAAGTATTAACACTGATGGACCTAGAATACCATATAATTTTGCCACATAGCTGATAGTCAGATATTGCAATTCTTAGAGAAATAAGACTCCCATTGACATCCATAGAGTTTTGCTTGAGGTCGTAATGCAAGATCCAAATCTAAGTCACAGTGCAGCTGTCAGACTAAGCCAGAAACACTTTCAACACATCACTTCTTGCTCACTATGTTTCAAAGACAGTGGGTCTCACCCACCTGCTGGTTAGCAGTTTTATTTAAATAAATGCAAACATAACTGATTGAGACATCTGTGTCCTTCCATCTCCAGAATTAAGTAAAACGGGAAATGAATACGACATAACGTTCAATGAGTTTCCTTAACCACTTTATTTTCTTTTGTAGACAGTTTTTGTAGCCCCTCTAGCTAAAATACTGCAAGAAGCTTATTATTTCAAAATGAATCTTCTGATGATGTTTTTAAGTATCTTAACAGAGTTTAAATGGTAAAAAAAACCCAAGTTTTATTTCTGATTTCTTCTCTTCATACTGTGTGTCTTTTTTGGTGTGCCTTTTGTCTTGCAAGTATAATCGAAGAAGGAAGTGAAAGTACAACTAAATTAGTTAATAGAAAATCTAAGTATTAGGAACAATATAAAAAATAAAAAGAGATTACACTGAACAACATTCTTGATGACATTTTTATTAATATAGCACAAGCACTTAGCAGTATATTAGGTTCTTAAAATGACATACTGGACAACAAATAATTTGCAGAGACAGTGAGTTTAAGTTAGAGAAACCTGTAAGCAAAGGCTTCAAGAGCAGAAATGTCCATCAGAGAGGTGAAAAGAGAGCAGTGTAGCAGAGTGGAAATACAGACGAAAGATCAGTTCTGAGCTGGAGAGAGCTGGGAGGGAAGACTGAGGAGAGCTCAGCTCTGCCACACAGACAGTGAAAGGGCAGGAGGGAATAAGTGTTGGTGAAAGATGCTAAACAGGAACCAATAAATTTGGGACATTTTGGAAAACCAAGCATATAGGGATTTTAATTATTTTTTTTTAATGTACAATGCAGTTCTGAAGCTACAGTTAATTGCTTACGAGAAGCCTCTTTACATGCACAAATACTGAATATCCTGATGCTTAAGTAAATGTCTGACGCTATGGAGGGAATTAGGCATGTTATTAAAATTCTTAAAATTGTGGTTTTACCTGTGTAGAGAGTGAGGAGTAAGAGCTTAAAAGATCCAAAAAAATGATGGCTAGCTTGTTTCCATTGTGAAAACTTACACTCATGACAACTAGACAAAAGTAATGTCTGTAACCATAAAAAAATAAAGGAAAGAGGAAAAAATAGTGTTATATACTTAACTTCAAGTCTAGTGCAGCTCAAAATATAGCTAGGGATTTCTCTGAAATTCACCATGAGAATCAGGGGTCATCTGTAAAATAACTCTCAGCCATTACCTGTACCTCTGTTTATCAAAGGAAATGGCGTAGGAAGAGAACTTATTCTAAAAAGAAGAGTAAAGTAAACGATTGCCCGTAAACAATAAAGTAGACATGCTGCAGTATACACAGTTTTCTACTATATTTGATATACAAATTAATCAGAAGTATTTGCAACTCTCTTCTAATACATGTGTTAATGAATTAATCAGAATAGTTCACAAGATTTTAATTACATAAGGCTAAATGTCAAGTTTTTAAATAGGGAAATTAGATGTCTTCATAAATGAATAATTTTGTGAATTTTGTATGTATGTGTGTGAATGGAGCAATTAGGATTTTTTAAGATAACTTAGCTTAAAATTAAAAGCTACATGAAGGTCTCCTTAGATGTCTTTAATAGCCTGACTCAGTTATGAATTATTGCTGTTGACACAGGATTTACACATGTCCTTACACTGTGTCATTTTCCCAAATGCAAACAAGACACCTGCTGAGTATTAGTTTCAGGAAGCATGTCAAATATAAATCAGCAAGTAATTATCCCTACCATGCATGTGGAACTTAATTCATCTTTAAAATAGTCTTTCTAGGYATTTTTTATACATAAGGGAGAGAATAAAGACAAGACATTCATGTTATACATACAAAAGAAAATATTCCCTTTCAAGAAGCATGGGTAATTTCAACATCATAATGACAGCTTTTGATACTTTTTTTTCTTTTCTGAAACAGTTTACATTGAGCAAGTTTATCCATACATCTTTCAAGAGTTTTCTATACCTCAAATTATGTAGAGGTACAAATTATTTCATCACAGAGCTTCCAAATATCTGTGATTGTTAATATTATTATATGGGTTTAATTACTTCCTTTTCAGAAACTGAATTTAACCCAGTCACACTCTAGGGGATTATTCAAAGTAAAATAAGGACAGACACAGTGGTGGGTATTTGGAGAGAGAGAGCATGGACAGAGTTGAATGAAAAAGATGGGAGCAACAAGTTGTCCAAGAAAAGAGAAGAAATATTTGCTGTAAAATTAATTTTGTATACGGCAAAAAGGGGGAAGTATATGTAAAAGAATTGAAAACTTTAGGACTCTAACAGTGTGTAAAATTAAACACACTCTTAGCACTTTTGCAAGATCTGGACCTCAGTCAGTACTCTGCTTCTTACTCGGTCTTGCCAACAGGGTGGAAGTCAGGCTGTGAATTTGAAACCCTTCAGGAAGATTTTCTGACTGAATTCTCCAGCCTTGTGAAAAACAAAAGGCAATCATCACCCAACAGCATATACACCGAGCTCCTACCGTGTTTGTAGGAACACTAGCCTATTCAGAGGTGTCAAATTTTCCCAGAGAATTTACTGGCCAGGATTTTCAGCTGAAACTCATTTTCTGAATCCCATCCAGTTTGCTCTAGGCTATCGCTAGAAATGTAGGGACCAAGGAACACAAGAGATAACAAAGTTACCTTCAAACATGCTAGTCTTGACCCTGAAACTGGATAACTAAATCAGTCGACTGCAGATATTCAAGATTATTAGCTAAATAACAGCAGTGTTTTGGATAAAGATGATAATTTTTGAGGCTAACAGAACACAATGTCCCCTTCCTGCATACAGACTCTGTGGTGAGGCAAGTGTGGTTAATGTAGTGACAATTGTCCTACTACTGGCATAATTRTATACTGTGCTAAATTTAAACTTCTCATTAATGAAATGCTGCTAATATCAAATGTGAACTTAATACAAACTGCAGTTATGAAAATAATTGCTGCCTGGTCGGTTTTATCAACTACAAAAAGAAGAGCAACACTGGTTTTATTATTTGAAGAGAAAAAAGCCACATTTCTTTAAACAAAGTGTACAGGGGTATGTGCACTTTAGTCTTGCTCCAGAAACTATTTTTCTGGAACCGTTTGTATTCAGATACTATATCTTTTACTGCTGGGCTTTTAATTACACTGCTAGTGTAGTTCTCCAGCAGGCAACTTTTTAAAAAGTCAGACAATAGCTAGGGGTGACTATGAGCCAAAAACACACAGTTTACTCTGTTGGGAGCTACACTGGTAATTCCATTTGTGGAGGATTTTATTTGGATATTAACTCTAAGAACGCATTGGAATGCTGAAATCAATCTTTTTGAGATATGAACTGAAATTGCACTAAGCCTGGGAGTCAGAATTTTAATTCCATCATTTCTCCTTCCTTTAGGAGATTCCTCAGGGATATAACGCCATCAGTCTCAAAAGAAATAAAAAAAAAAATAAATCAAATTCTCTTTACTTTGCAGGACTTCATTATTCTTTGCATCTAATCATCTTTTCCTCCTCCCCTCACTAATAACTTTATTTGTTTGTGAATTAACTTTAAGAACATTTAGTGATAATGTTACTGTGGTGACCATCGGTTGTCCCATCAGTGGTAAATTCTTTTCTTACTGGCAGTTGTGTGACCAAATAATGCACCTCTTTAATGTGAACTGCTACCTCTTTAAAATCTACTTAACTTCACGACTGCAAGATACTGGGATCCTGACAGGTGTATAATTTGCAAAATTTACTTAAAATCTTCCCCTTTTTTAATTTTCTCTTAAAAAAAATCACTACTATGACTCAAATTAACTCACAGATAAAATGTTAGGTAATAAACACCCTGTATGCTCTAACCTGAGTCCATGAGAGTGCTTCATCAGGGTTTGGACAGAACCCAAGACCAGTTGTATTAACATTGTAAGTAAAGCTTTACAATTTTCAGGCCAAAAGGATTTTTGTTGTTTTCTATTTTCTTTTTTTCTCAAGTTAACACATTAATTAGAAATGACCTGCAATGGATAAAACAGCCTACACAATATACCGGATTGGAGCCTCACCCCTCCAAAAAAGWTCACATTAAATTTTCTAAATAAAACCTAAAGATACAGTTATTGAAACAAAGGTATTTATGGGCTTAAAGTTCAGAAGGTTCAGGCATGTCAGTCACTGTTAAGTATTAAAAATACAAAGAGTAATGGAGAGATATCAAAAGTGATATTCCACCTTTGACACTATTGCTTAGCAAATATGCCAAGAGTTTCTCTTGCATCCTTTGCTACTTTTTGCTTTCTTCTGCTATGGATGAAGTGCAGAACATACACAGTGTAATTCTCACTCCTACTGTCACTCACAACTAACTCATTGAATCATTTCTGTGTTGTGAAATACAGAACATGTGAGGTTGTGTTAGTTGCTCTTATCTCTGAAGACAACCCCTACAGACATATATGTGGATATACATGAATTAACTAAAGACGGTGGGATAAGCTTGCCACAGACCAAATATCCTGCTTTTTGGAAGTTATATTTTACAAATATCATCTGCCAGCTTTAAGGGTTTAATCCTACACATCAGAGGTGCTGAGCGTTGCTTGCATAAGCACAAGATAAAAAAAATGAGCTGCAAWAGGGGCAGAGTAAAGCTTGTGGCTGCATTAGTGGGAAAGCACTGCTACATAAATGTCAACTTGTTCCCACCTAGTGACAGATGTTAAGGCTAAAGATGAGGGAGCAGAGTTTGGTCCTTGCTGACAGTTCAGAACGACCCTTGAGTCCATCCTTCTCCAGGCACACTGATCACCTTCATCTCCCCTGTGCTAACCAGACATGAGCCCAGAAGTCTGAATAACTTCTGCAGTAACTAAATACTTTAGTTCTTGTTCAGTGCTTACACACACCCATGAAAACAGTGATGCTGATGCTCACATCTCCTTCTCTCCCTATTGCATACAGCACAAGGTCTAAAATGAATATTTCTTTTCTTGTAATCTTTTTTTTTTATTTTATGCAGAGACATTTATACTTTGCAGTTCCTGTATTTTGGCATTCTTACTAGTGCTTGCATTAAATCTTGCATGCTGAGTATCTGTTTAGCATTAAGCATGAATGCCTTCCTTTGAAAGGAATTTCGCTTTAATTTTTATGCCTTTTTTTAAAGAGCTCTCAAAAGCCCCAGGCCAAACAGCCATTTTTAATTTTCATGAATAAGGTATCTCAAATAAGGGGATCCCATGGCCCCCTGTCTGCTTTTGAATTCTGCATAAATATTAGAAGAACTTGAACTCTGCTCACAAATCACTGTGTCCAGTGGATGTTTCTTTTGGAAGAAAATCCTACAAATACCATGAGGAAAACAATTCTGCAAAAATTCTAGGTTGCTGTGTATGGGCGTGTAGCTGTACATATATTCATTTCACTTAATTCGCAATTCAAAGTCTTGTTATTTTTCCTGCCATTTTATCTCACTCCAACTGTCATTTTAGTATAAAAATTTAAGTATTTGATCTCAATAAAATAAAAGGAGATTATGAAGAACTCTTCTGTCACTGGATCCAACACATATTGAATATGACAGAAACATTCTAACCCATTAGAATGTGACTTAAATATTAAAATCTTAATCTCTGTTGTTTGGAACCTTACATTTGCAATTGTTACTGTCTCTTTTATTCAGGGTTCTTTTTATTCAAAAAGATAAAAAAATGTATGAAATGGAACAAAACCTAAGAATTAGGCACGAAGTAACTTGTTATCACAAAATATTCAGAATTCAAGTTAGTACAAAGCAGCCTTATTTCTGCTAAGAGATAAAGCGAAACCCAATTTGCATGGAGAGTCAGTAAGCATACTTTTTTTTTGCTAACTGAAAAAGATCATTCCTCACAAACCTCTTCAGTGTGACTTTCAGCCTGTAAGCTCTCCTGAAACTGTTGCCACTAGTGTGCAATGACCGCATCCTCACCAAACTTCAGGACTAGTATACCAGCCTCCATTTTCTTAACTTGCCACCTGCTTTTAATGATTTTTTTCTCCCTTACTCTATAAGACCATTGACTAAAATATAAAGTCCATTTAATTCTCTTCTGAAAGTGTTTTCCCAATGCCATGTTTGATTCTCCCCTAAGGACATACATAACACACTATTCTCTTCTTCACAATTTTGAAGTTCCTAAATAGAAACATAATAATATACCCTTTCTCCACTTCTTTGGACACTGTTGATAATCACCTTAAAAATACACTATGAAGACAAATCTTATATGAGCAAAGAAGTTTGAGATCAGACCTAATAGAAAGTTGCTTTCCCAATCCACAGTGCTTTCTGTCATTCTTTTGTCTTAAATTTTGTCAGAGTCTTTTTAGCAGCAAAGAAAGGCTTATCCACTAAAGAACCATGAGCCCAGCCTAAGCTCAGAGGGTGTAGAAAATCCATGATCAAGTCCTGTTGTCTAAAACTTTTGCTGTGCGGTTAAAACTTGTGTCTTGCRAGGTGAATACCTTGAATACCAAGGTGAATACCAAGACCATCAAGTTCTGTTCTCATACTGTACTCGCATTCTCTTTTCTGTGACAATATGAACTGCAATTTCCACCCTGGAGCTGAGAAAAAATGTTGCCTTGATAGTTTTGTTGAAACTTACATGTTCCTTAAAAATAAATAAAATATTACTGTCTTTTTTTAATTGTTAGAATCACCTTCACAATTTCTGAACAATTATGAGTATTAAACTATTAAACTTTTAGGACAAGAATAGTAAAACTGTGAAAAGAAACAGGGATCTCAAAGTTTTAACCATATTACAAAAAGAAACTCTCACAGTCAAAATGTTTTAACCATAAAATTTCCTTTGCAGAAAGTGTGCATTGCCATGTTTGATTCTCCCCTAAGGAAATACATATACACTGTTCTCTTCTTCAAAATTTTAAAGTTCCTAAATAAAAATATAATAAAATACCCTTTCTCAACTTCTTGTCTTCCTTGACACGATTAAAATGCAGCAGAAATGCAGTGGATGTAGTATAAGAACTAGGACTCTCGACAAATAGTTGGGATCTCAATGGATGTTCTGCATACATTTATGAGAGCTTAAATAACAAATGGAAAAAGAGAGGAGGCAGAGAGAGAAAAAAATAGAGAGTTAAAAGGAAATAATTATATTAAAAGTGGTAAAAAATAAAAAGGTATAGTACAGAGTAATAGGAAGGCTAAACATTAGCTAAGTTATGAGAAGAACAGAGAACCTCAGTTTTACCCTGAGCAAGGAAATCCTTCTAGTTTCTCTGAATCCCTAATAGAACTAAAGACTTCCAATGAGGCTAGGACCAAGCCACCTTTTCCTTTTAGACTGAATATAATGTGAAGGTTACATACTGAACACAAATGCTAATTTGCTACAGATCACGCTGCCAGAGAAATCTGAAGTTAGTTAGTGGAGTGCATCCACCAGTGAACAGTACTCCTGGAGCAGGGAATTGTTAATCGACTGCATAAGTGCCTTCTTACAGTTGATGAAAATCAGGTCTGCCATTCCCTGGCATCACAGGAGGCTCTGAAGGTATGCACACCCTGGAGGAGTGATTCAAGATAATCTGTTCAACAGAATCAACAGAAACCAAAATAATGTCTTTTCCTTATATCACACTTAAAATGGAGGTCAGATAGTCAATCTCTCTAGACTGGGTGGGGAACTCAACACCTATAAATCTAAGGCAAACAGACTGAATAGATGAATCTTTAAAATAACAATCATAGTATCTCCTTTCGTTTTTTGCTTACTTCTTGTTTTCTGGTTCCAGCATTCAACAGTAAAAGAAGGAATAGCAAATAACTAAATCCTGAGCTCACATTAATACAGTGTGTTTCACCATAAGAATCTTGTCTGAAGAACTGCTTGGACTTTGCTTCTACATATGCCTTGAAGGACAGAGAGAGACTCTCTAGTTTTAGGGAAGTTTGGAATTCAGAGGTGTCTATTTGGACTACATATCCTTGAAAAAGGATTTTTTTAAGCAAGCTTATTTCACTAGAGTAAGGGTCTTTGGATGCATGCTGTGATTGAAAGACTTGCTTGTTCCATATTTATCTTGTGAATGGTGGTGTCTGAGTTTGTGAATTACCCAGATTTGTTTCCTTATAGGTCTTGATCATATAGCTCCTTATTATTTGTTTTTTCTTTGGTAAATTCTTAAAGAACAATATTAAACTGTTTGAAACAAATAACATCTGAAATATCTAGTCTGTATTTTGAATAATACATGGAAAATCTGCAGGCTAACAGCTGGAAGTATGCTAAATTTAATCTGGCAACAGGTCTATGAGTGACAGAAGGAGTAAACTTGACAATGAAAAAGGGAACAGGCTCCCTGAGTGCACCTTTGGGGATTTGCCAGAGTTTTGATAAAACCATGCCCAGAAGCCCCATTTGAAGGGCAGCCCACCTACATGATTTCTCAGTCACAAGAACACAATTCCACACTGAGTCTCAATTACCAGCCAGGCAACTCATAAGTCTCATCCGAACACCCTGTAGCAACCCTGCTGTGCTCTCATGGCGTGCCTCGAACTGGCTACAACACAACATTTACTTCTGCCACATCACAGCAATCAGTCTGAAACAGTGAGCGTCTTGTTAATTTGAGTCTCCAACTTTTTCTGATGATAAATCAGAACTGTGCTTTTCATGTGTAGATATGGTACTGGGGTAGAAAATTAAATGAGAGAGGAGTTTTCCATTCTTTACTTTTTTTTGTAATATTCAAGAGTTATTATCATGTCTAAGAAGAGAAGGTTTTTCATGCATGCAAAAAAATTCCACGTTGTCAGAGTCCTAATGTACAATACAGTAGGGCAGTAAATATGAAAAAAAACCACCCTCTGCACTCTGAATGCCTAAGAGCTAGTTGTAGTCCCTTGTCAGGGGAGCACAGGAGCCTTCCTGCAAAGCATTTTCTTCATACTGAGAGCGTGACAATACTGAATGGTGGCAGCTGGTACAGCATCCTTCCCTAGCACAGTCACGGGCATTTTAGAAGTAGCTATGGGCACTCGGTGAGGCTGCGCGCAGCCAAGAAAAAGGTTGGATTTGCAATTCCTTTGTAGCCCTGCGGTGCTGCCCTGTTCACAGTGACAGCTGTACTGCCTTATAGCTCAGCCCCCATTTTCACATTTGACTTCTGGGCAGAACTAAGTCCCTCTACTGACTGATATCTATTTCTCAGATAGCCGGCTTCCAACAACCGCCCGCACAGCGTCCGCAGCAGATCCAAGCAATGGAGCTACCTGCCAGAGCATCCGTAAGGTGACCCCAGTAAGGGGTGCGAAGCCGCAGAAGGCCAGGGACTGGGCACTAGCTTCCCCTGTTTGCGTTAGCAGACTCTGAATSGGATGGTAAAGGGATAATTTCACAGAAGGCTCAGAGCAGTACTGCAGAATTAGCTTCTTTGCTCTTTAAAAGAACAGTTTTGTATGATTGTTTTTGCATTAAGCACTCTTTGGGACAGATCTGCACTGTGTAGTAGCACAGTGCTTCATTTCTCCAAGGACTAATCAAAAAAAAAACACCTTTATTTTTGTCCTTGGTAATCTGAATAGAGGAGTCATTACCTCTGGCTTTGAACTACAGGAAATGCCATTTCCACCTGAATAAACTTTATTGCAACACCCACTTTTTCCATTATGCCTTTTCAGATTAGTCTTCTCTTTCTTTATAGATGGAATATTTCAAAGAAACTCAGTTTTTTTCCCTCTCTCCAAAAATATCCTTCTGATCTATCTCTAAACAATTAAATGTTCTGTGTAACATTAGTCACTGTTAAATTACTGCCAAATATAGTCTTTTTGGTGTGGGCAGTTAGTTTAGTTTTCTTATTTTAATAGAAAGATGATTTGGGGATAAGGGTCTAACAAGAGCACAGGTAGATTTATATTCCCTCCAGTTATATCTATGTGAACTTTAATATTTGAAAGCTATTATTTTCTCTAGAGCAATCTGTTTATGAAAAAAAACCCAACTCACAAGAAGGTGTGGTGAAGAAGGTTGCTATTATTTATGGATTTTTAAGAAACTGTATGCCACATCTGATTCTCAGTAAATTATTCATAGTGCAAATTTCTTGAGCATTTCCATATATCACCTTTCCAATGATGGCACATCTCAAAGGAGTGTTTTACACCCTCTGTTGCAGGTCCTTCCTGTAGGCAATGTTTATATAAGTCATTCCATTGTTGTAGAAAAATAATTTTACCAAAAGCAATTTTAAATTGCTTTCTTGCAAAAAAAGAAATAATTACTTCTATATTGCTTTTAAAAATTCAATCTGTTTGTAAATGGGGAGGAGGTAGAAAATAGATGCTTCCAAGTGTTGATTTCTCTGAGAAATCGCTAGTAATTATAAAGTGGAATGACTGCATCAGGTCTCAGGTTCTGATAGCAATGAAAAAGGACATGAAATAGCGGGGGGGGGGAAGGGGGGATAGTGTATATATGCTGTTACTGTATATATGCTGTACCCTGGTTTATTTTTTATATTTTGTTAAACATACGCACAAAGCTATTTTTTTGCAGCCTGCTTAAAAATGTTTAGCAAATACAGATAAGAAGTGCCGTGGGGCTTTACGATTGGAATGGCTTCAGCTCCGACACATCCTGTGCAATGTGCGCTGCAGTTTAAAGATGTATCATCTGAAATATGTTTGTTGTAACAAATTTTTTATTCACAGATAAGTAAGCATCACATGACAGCAGGTATTTGACAGATAGAAAAATGCACTTCAGGTAGACAGAGAAAGCACCCGACTTTTTCAGCACGTCAGCTGTCAAACTGATAACCAGCTAAATTAGTCTTCTGATTATTTGTTTTTCTTTGCTTTTTTCAGGGGTGAAGGAAACAATGCAGATTAAATTAGTCAATACTCATGAAGGTGTTCAACTGACAGGTGAGGAAAGTRAAATGTTCTGTTTACTCCTGTGATATTCTCATTGCATTTTTCAGAGAATCTTGATATCCCTTATCGAGCACAACTAATTATACTGTTAACACCCATTTTAAATGGAGTATCTAGTTTATGAATGACTTGAGTACAAAGCTTCTACTACTCAATTAAATTTCTTGACAGCTGAATTTGAAAGAAATCAAATCTATTGGGTTACTAAAGCCAAAAGAAAGATGAAAAATGTGGCAAGTGAATGCAAATGTTGCTAATGAAAGCATTTTATTAAAGCATTTAAAATGTTCAACTAAAAAAGTCCAGTCACTATAACATGACATCTTTCTGAAAACTGAGAAGATCTTTCTAGTCATTTGTGGATATTTTTTTTTCCCTTTCATTAAAAGGAAACAATTCCACCTGTCTTCATGGCAACAGTTAATGGAGCTCATGGACAATACAATAATCACATATATAGTTAGCAGTTTTCATTAGCCATTATAAATTTAAATATAGGAATGATTTTTGATTTCTGCACTCAAATCTAACATCAATAAATTTCCATCCTTATAGCTTGAATTTCATAGCTTTTGTAATAGTTTTTTGCAATAATTTTATTCCCTAAAAATTACCATTCCTRCATCTTGTGTGGAAATACTAATAAATACATGAAAATCCCAAGTTCAGTGGGATTGCACTCTAAGTGCAAGAAAGACGCACACAGACTCCAGYATTAGAAAAAAATCCATTAATACACTCATCCCCAACCACGGCATCTTCCCAGAACCCTCCTTAACCAGAGAATACTGCCTTCATCCCTAATTAACTTTGTGCAATGCACTCTTCAACCAAGCGGTGGAAATCTGAGGCAATTTGTGCACCCCTGATGTTTTTAAGGGTAGCTCAACAATTTTGAGAAGCACTAGGTTTGTATGTTCTTGTTCAGAACAGAAATTTCAACTTTTTAGAACACTAAAGTTYAGAGAGATACTGCTTACTGGAAGCAAAGGACATCTGTGCCACAGCACAMTATCACAGATTGTACATTTCCTCTATAACATAATGTCAATATGAAAATTAAGTAATCTGTTCATTACACTTCTGATTATAAGAAACAGAGAATTCAGTAGAATTAAGGTAGGAGAGTGTGGACTGTAGTCTTTTTTCTGTACAGCACAGTCCTGAAATGCCAAGCAAGGACTAGCCCATCTTTTCCCAAATCCTAACTACAGTTGGATAAAAATGTGCATCTTCTTCTCAATGTAAGTTGTTTTGACTTTGCTTCTAGTCATTTTCTTTTCAGTTTGTGCTTGAGGAAATAAGCTTTCTGCTGTCCTACTGTTTCAAAGTGTCTGTGTGCATGCATGCAATTGAAATACTTCTGGCCAAATGCAGCCAAAATGGACAAAGTGGATGCCTGCAGAGATCGGTACTGTCCAACAGAAATGAACACTAAGGAGGAGACACCCTGTTAGTTCCGGTAAGTCTGGAAGGCTGTAGTCCTAGCTTACACTTATTAGACATCACAGAAACTGCCAAAGAATATACATCTACCACAGCATGGGAAAAACTTCTATTACATCACACTTTAATTCTTAGTGCTGATCTAGCACGGCATACAAATCTTCAAGAACCTCACTCCATCAGTTTTTAGAGCTGTTTTAGCAGAGGTGGTAGCAGCTTTATAATCCAATGAGTGAGTAAGACCTTTGCTCTTGCAATACCTTCCTAGCAGATCACTCTGCAGCAAAGTCCAAGGCAAAGTCTAGATGCTTCATAGCTGTTCTTTGGTCAACACTGGGAAGTAGAAAACATAGCTTTCCTCTCAGAAAACAGCAAGATCATTCTGAGATGTTTTCCATTTTCAGTGAAAATGGAATAATGGACAGCTCCCCAGAAGGCAGAAATAGCCAAGGTAGAGAAAAAAAACAATTCATTCCTATGCCACACAACAATCCAAAAAAAGAAAGAAAAAAAAAAATAGACTTATTCATGTATACATAACTTCTATTTTAAGAACAGGATAGTACAACTGAAATTAGTGCTAGTTAAATCATTTCAGACTTCTGTAGTTCCATTGCGTATGGAATTTATTTCTCATGCTTGTGTTCCTAGGAGAAGCAGCCATCTACCCCTCCTCTGGGTCAGCCCAGGATTAATAGTAATATTTTATTCTCTGTTCTGATGCCCCAAACAGAGCGTTTAAGTTAAGATCCCCTTTTTGTCAACACACTAAAATCTAAAAAGACTCAGTGAGGAACAATAGAAGTGTCTCATATAAATATGGGGTCTGCACAAAGCAAGACAGAGAGAGAGAGAGAAGTAGAAGAAAAGAAGRAAGGAAGGAAAGGAAGCCTGTCCAAACCTGACACCAGGGACCTTGAGTCCACTCACCACAAAACTAAAGGACAGATATAATTTTCCTCACTTTACTCATACAGGAAAGTGAAGCTCCCTCACACACACTCTCTCACACTCGTTCTTTCTTTTTTCCTAATGCTCTCAGATGCTCACTCTTTCTGAGTGTATGTGTGCCTCTTAGTCACATGCAAAAGCCCTACATGTAACATATCGTAGAAATAGCCATATGTTTTTGTTGTAGCATCACAGTTYAGAACCCCTAGAGACTATCAAATAACTGTAGTGCTGAACTTTAAAACCATGGTTCTTAGTAGAAAAYTTCATCTTCTTAGAAGAGTTATCAGGGTGAAGTTGGCTGTTTAATTTTAAAATTAGTTATTCAAAAAGCATTAAATTGTCTTTTGCATCACATGAAAAGCAAAAAGGACTTCAGAGACAAATTATCAAGATACACTAATCAATTCATCTTTCAAAAAAAATTTGGTACTGTATCTGTTGAAATGTCATAGTTAATAATTACCAACAAAAACTAATTAAAAATTGTTTGAATTCATTTCCTAGACTCGCTTTCCCATGTCAGTTCCCAGTTATTTGAATCCCTTAAACTCTGAGTTAATTATATGTTTACAAATATTGGGCAAAAATAGAAATGAAAGTAATTATGAATTACCAATTGATATAATCATTAATACAGTACATTTCATCTCACTAGTTCCATATCCAGCACTCTAATTGTTTGTAAACCTCAAAGCACATGTATTGCTCATGTGAAGTTTAACAAACTCTGTTGAGAAGTTCAGCTGGGGTGAGATAGCCGTTAAAAATTTAATTAACACTATTTTTTGTCTCCTTCAACTCAGGTTACCTACTTCACATGCAGTTAGCTGACTTACGGATAAAAACAAATTAACCTATTTGTACTACTTGTTGTGGATATAATCACATCCAATAAATCTGTCTGAGGCACAGTCTCTTTTCAGAGTATGCTTTTTCTCTTCTTCAAGGTATTTCCTTTCTCCTTGGATGCATGGGCAGTTCTCTTAGGGCATACATCCAGTTTATGGGAACAAGGAAGTACAATCTCAAACAGAGACTTAGTTCTAGTATCTTTTTAAAGATTGCTGAATAACTGTATGTGTCAACATTATTGTGCCTCCATTTCCATACACTAAAGTGACAAAGTTGCCAAGCAAGTAGTGACAACGTCACAAGTATGCATAAGTCCAAGTAAGAGTTATAGTGAGCAAACAAGGAATTCACATGAAACATCTTCTATTATGCATCATTCTGTTTCCTATATGAGAAACTATTTTTCTCAGACTGCCAGACTTACAGAGAGAGAGGATAAAAGTCTGCATGACAAWTGGTCTGCAAAATAAAATTTCATTCTGTTATTTCTTCTGAACTTTTTCTAGAACTCAGTACTTCTGAGCCTCAAAAATTCCCATTTTGTGCAGTTGAATAAACTCAGAACTTTGCTAATGAACTAAAGAAAATTAGAAAAGAAAGAGAGACCAATGCAATCTTATTTGCTCCTAAGTTTATTTCCATTGCCTTTCGGTCTATCTTTGACCAATATGTTAAGCAATACCTTAGTGCAGCRGGGATTTCTAGACCCATTTACCCAAACAGTAACATGCAATGTGAGTCTACCATACAATTAAAATTACAATTGCAGCTGAGGTGGCCTACCTAGACAAGGAATCAATGTCATTTTTTGTGGGCATAAATCTAGGCCATGAACAAAGCAATATCTTGTTATTACACAGTATCTTGTTACTGTACAGAGGCTATTCTACCTTTGCAAGCAGCATAGCCTGAGTGCATTTATAGAACAAAAAAAGTTGGTACTTTGGACCTGTCATCTATATTTGTATTTTGGGGAAGTTTTACTTTGGAGTAGGATTAATCTGATGGCAGGGACTGAATGCTCACTCACAGCTGGAGTACATCTGGAGTCCTCCTGGTGCACACCTTCCAGTCTAGCTTCATCAAAAAGGAATACAATTCAAATGCCCCGAGACATAACCAAAGCATAGGTAAGTGAGGTAAGAGATTTCCCTAAAAAATCTCATTTCTTATCCAAACTACAACTCTAACATAGATACATCTTCTGATCTATTTTAGGTTTCAGAGTATTCTTGTAGTGATATTTTGCAAAGAATGCTATATGTGCAGAACAATGACAAAAAAAAAAAAAAAGGTATTTTTCTGTCTCAGTCCTTCTAGAAGAGGTTTTGCAGCACTGTTTGCAGTATGCAGGATGTTTTCTCCACCTGCAAGTCTCTGCCGAT
This sequence comes from Oceanodroma leucorhoa, assembly GCA_030449065.1. NCBI lineage: Eukaryota > Metazoa > Chordata > Aves > Procellariiformes > Oceanodroma > Oceanodroma leucorhoa. The sequence continues at coordinate 11,048,273 of JASVER010000005.1, forward strand.
TCATCAGATTGCAGAAAAACACATAAGAGGTTTGGCCATAAATAAAGCAAATAGTGTATAAAGCAAAGAAGTCAACATGTAAGATAACTGCAAACAATTGATTACATTTATCTATAGAGTCACTTTAGACTCTTCTTTCTTAATTTTGCTGACAAAGGTGTGGAGAAATACTAGTGGACAAGGCTCTGGAGTTCTGCTTTCCCACCCGTAATCAGCTCCTCCATCAATAAATACCCTCCTCATTAAGGGTTAATGTAGCTATGAAGGAGTTTTGTTGCTACTATGTCTGCCCCTACTGGCAATTAGTCAATGGAGGATATTTAAGTAACACACTAAGCAAGCAACTTTTTGTGACAAGAACTTTTAAAGTGGGAACAAGAATATAGGTAGGTGCAAATTATTCTCTGAAGAAACAGAACTGTGATCTTTTGGCAGGGGAAAAATAGCAGGAAGGTATAAGGCAAGACAGACTATGCTTTTTAAAAATATCTTTATATTCAGTTCTCCATTGCCTGTGATTTTTTTCCTGTCAAAGAGGAATTTATACAAACGAACTTTTTTGCTGCACATAGAACTTGTATCACTCCTTATTTCAGAGCTGCACTCAGCTCTTAATGTTGAAACTTCCTCAGCTAAAATCACCTGTGCCCACTTGGGTGCCTGACAGAAGCCTTCTCTGTGGGCTACAAGAACAACATGATTAAAGAAAAGTTGGCTTCCTCTGCGTTTGAAATCCCATTCGTAGGTAACAAAAATTACACACCCTATCTGTCTACTGACAGGCATGCTGATGAGTATTAGACCATTATTTGATTTCAATCTTCTTTACCTTTAGGGTTTCTCCATGTAACATATATATMTTAAAATAAAATTAGTGGGGCTGCATTCCATGATACTGTACAGTTCCAAAATAACAGTAAAATGCCCCCAGCATTTACTTATAGCAATAACAAGCAGGAGCCATGATGCCATATCACCTTGGAAAAACTCTTGAAGCTAGAAGTTCATAATGTTGACATAATTCTCAGGACATTTTAATTCCCTATGATGAAATCTGAAGAAAATTGTGGGGGGCTTTCCCAGAAAAGCAGTGAATTTTAAAGTGCTACTGTAAAATTTGCATGAATCAGACAGATTTTTTGTGTGATCAAGGTGCATTTCTTTATCATATTGCTGAGTTTAGAAACAAGATTAAAATTCTGTGTGTATTCCTTGTTACACTCCCCAGATAGAGACACTGGTGGAAGAATGAGTAATTTGAGGTGAAAACCTTTTCCTTAAAGTCAGTGAAAGTACTGATATTGATATAAGGAGCCTGATATTGATATTAGGTTTGATTGATATATCAAACATATTGATATAAGGTTTCCCTGCCATATTCATGCCCAAACACAAAATATGTGTGGCAACTTACTTGAATTCTAGTCCACCTATTCTTTGAAACAAACTAGCGGTTTTCAGGTTTGTCTCCTTGCTATTTACAGGATTTTGCAAAGACCTGCTATTTAGCAGGCTGTTGCCTGCTCTCTCACCTGCACCCTTGTGTAGCAAGCTTTTGGTAGGGAGGATTTTCAGCCAGATCAGCTCTCTGAAATGGTTCTTAATTTTGCCACATCATCCTAGCATCAGCACAATGCAGGACAGGAGCTCATAAGCCTTATTTTTTTACTGGTTTGAGTTGTTCTGTGAATCCCAGCCAGAGCTGATATGATAAATGATAAATGCCAGCATTGTCCAGGGCAGTGTAAGCAGATCCCGCTCTCCCTTCTGCAGGTCTTTTGTTTCTATCACACTGTCTCTAGCTCTGACACGAATTTGTGCAGCTGCTTGGTGAACTAGCTTGGTGAACTGAGACAGCAGAAAAACAACCAGAAGAAACAAAAGAGCAGGATGATTCTTTAACTTCATCCACTGATCAGTCAGGCTTGTGACAGACATTAAACTCATTTAAATAGGTCTTTGTATAAAATAGAAAACAATTTCCATCAAATGAGAAMAAAATAAAGCTTAAAACTCCCGAGTTCTTTTCCTTATGAAAAACAATGAGCAAGTATGTTAAGGAATACTATAATAATAAGAAACCCAAAGATTTCTGGGACAAATCACTGCAAATTTTCGGTTTTGTTTTTTCATAGAAGGAAAAAAAAAAGTCCTTTTAAAGATGATCTTATTACAAGAACAAAAGAAAACTTTGGTCTCCATAGAAAATAAAAGCATCTGGTATCTAATAAGAATTACAGTCTTACAGGTTTTTGTTTTTAAAGCTAAGCACATATTCAGTCAGGACTTGTTATATCTGAAGTGTTTTTCTACATAACTAAGAAGGTGTGGATTCTATGGTTTTGTAGTAAGGTTTAAACACAAGCATGACCCTTTGAAGAAATTCAATACAGTCATAGGAAATACCATTCCCCTCATTGGACAGCAGACAGAAAATGCATGTGTTCTGTACAGGATTGTTTTCAATTAATTCAGTACCTCCAGTTAGTTCACCACATATTATATTTATACTATCTCAAAGCAGAAGCAGAATAATATACCTAGGGAACTGAACAGAACAGCTTAGTTGTGTTGAGTATTTTTCACACGTACCAAAGTACACTTACTAAAGGAAAGGAGGTCACCTTTTTGAAACTCTAGGTCAACCATTGAAATGGCATAAAAATCCAGAAGAAAACATTTTGTGTTTCTGATAATAATAAGATATAATTTAAAATGGCAAATGAGTAGTATTGTACTTGGCTAGAAACAACAAAAATGATAAAGGAGACATTTTAGATGTTAGAGAGTTACAGGTTCAGGTTCCTTAGGAATGCAAGTGCTCTCAGGGAAAGTAAAAAATGTCATTTGTCTCTGTGTAACCTTTCATAGCAGATGAAAGAAGAGTTGATTTATATTCAATGATTCCTCCCTTTTTCTCTTTGTTAAAAGCAAAACACCCCCTAACAACCACTTAAAATACATACTAGCCACTCATATTGTTGAAGCACTTGACCTTAAGTCTGATAACTCATAAGCCATCTTCTGTCTTCTCTGCTGGAATTGTGGTTGGATTCATTGCTTGAGTGTTCKCAAAGCGTGGACATAGCTGTTGAATGACACATGACTTATAGTCAAATACTTCTTGAATGAAGTGAATTAACACTTTCATTATTGTGTTTTTCCTTCACTTATTTGCTATTATTGAAATAGCTCTAGCTGTCTTTATCATAACAAGGCTTACATTGCTATCCGAGGGACTTTCTCTGCACTATGCTCATTGCATAATCTGCAGCTGTGATCGTTGTCACCAATAACAGCAGAATGCAGGTCAACAAATATATATTTTTTAACAGTGTGAATAGAAGTACTCATCACAAATTATATAATTTATTGACCATAATATCAAAATTACAAGTTATGATGCAATATTCATTTAAGCTATTACACCAAATAAAGAAGTGAAATTTTTCATTTGCTAAATGAAAGGGTCATTACAAAGATATATATCAATTACATAGTCACAAGTTCAGCTCTTAGTTCACTTCACTCATCTGTATATATAGTTTCAAACTATACCAATTCTTCCAAATGCTTTATGAATGCTAACTATCTTTAAATTATCACCACTTGAGAAATATAATTCATTCCATTTCACTACTTGGAAATATGGAGCAGTAATAAATTATCATATTACTTGAAATGGAGGTCAGATCATGATATAGTCACCACCAATCAGCTACGATTAATTTCCAGTGCAGCTGGTCCCTAATACATACCATGATCTTGATTTGTCTTTAGACTAAAATTATCAAAAAATAAACTTGTTTTTAGCTACCAGCTTTGAAGATATTTGCCAAAGTAGTAGCATCTGTGTTAGACACAAGATTAATATTCATGACTTTCTGGTTCTTGCTTCTCATTCATAACACTTACACTGTAATAAACTAACATCTGTATCTCAAATAACTAAAAATGATCTTAAATTAAACAAACATGACATAGCATATCCTGATGTAAATATGGTGTGTTTGTTTCTCAGACTGATTTTTTGCTGTGGTAAACATCTGCATTTCAAGTCACCCAAACCACTGTTGTTTGCCTGGGTGTACCAGCACTAGAGACACTGAGTTTTGAAATATTTTTGCATGAAAAATAACTAAGTAAAATATATTTAACAAAGTGAATATGAATATATTTTAAGCAAAATACCAAACAAGTGAAAATCTGAGCAAGCTAGTGGAAAAAGGAAAACATGTTTCTGGGGACACATTTCTAGGTCAGAGTCCCATAAAGAAAATGCTGTGAGAAATATCTGTCTTGATAAGACCTCAATACCTCATTTCCTTTGTCAGCTCCTAGTGTGGTGCTTTTCAAATTGCAAGCTAAACAGCCAACAGATGAATTAAGTATTCCTATTATTCCAGCTCAACTAGGTCCCACTGGATGTCTCCTAGAACTGGACCCACATATAATCTTGAGACTTTTTTTTTTTCCAGTACTTAAATGCTTAATGAGTGGGTTTGGTATTTAACATTTTGTCTGCCCAATTCAGTGTCATCTTTACACACCCCAAACTCTCCAAATCCAGTCCTTAGTCTGTATGCTTAACAGAGAACTATAGTGCAATCTTGACTTGACTTCTCATACATATATCTTAAGTCATAATAAAGATTGAGGGAATTGTTTTTCCTAATACGTTAGCTCTGTTTTAATTTAATCTGTTAATTGTTTCAATACATTTCCCTGACACTGCCCAAAAACAATATGCAAGTTTGTAACACAACTGCAGTTATGAAAATTGGAAGGGCTGAGGTGATATCAACACAATGAACTCATGCTCTTTAGATGAGGGAAACTTATACCTTGTGTTTCTGCAGGAAGTCTTTTAAAAAGAGATACTTGCTGAAAAATTAAAAAAATAAACCATGTGTATGCCAAAGTCTCTTCCACATCGCCAGTATCATAGAACACTACATGTTACAAAGTAAAATTGTGTTTATAAGGAAAGCCAGCAGTTTTCTGTTTGCCGAGGAGAGTGAGCTTTGCTCACTTTGTCACTTCTTATAGAAATGCTTATTCCAAAGCAGGTTTAAATAATGGAAGCTGGCAGATTTTGAAACATATTCTGTGGTACTTCAAGATGGAACCGTCCATTGAATCATATGGGTTAGATCAGATCAGTAAGTGCTATTTCACTACCTGAACATTTAAGAGAAATTATAATCTTTTTTTTTTCCAATTTTTCACAGTTCCAGTTTCTTTACTGACAGAGATACACACTCTTCTTTGTTGAATACTAATTTAACCAATTACTTATGCATATGTTTAAGTACAGGAATGTGAACATTATGGTATCCATGAAGTATATCTAGATATTTCAGCTAAACTAATAATATTTTTTTTCTTTGTTGCATTCATGAAACATAGTTAAAGTAAGTAATTAATGGACAGGCAGTAACCTGACATTTTGAGAGCTTCAGGAGGGAATTTAGACTTCAAGAAAGTCAGAAAAAAATTTCACAAATATTAGAATCATCAGTTTGCAATTCAATTATTAAACAGCAGCAAACAGTTTTTGTCTTTTTTAATACATAATTACTATTCCGTGTTCAGAGGTCTAGCTTTTCTTGTTTAAAAGAACAGTAAATTTAGGGCTAATGATTTGTAAATAGGGTGTTATATTTTTCTATTATTTTTTTAATTGATTTATCGTAATACAGCACGGATTTTTCTGTCTCTTTCAGTCAGATGCTGATATTAATGCTGGTAGTTTGCCTTAATGGAAATATTGGCAAATTGGAAATTTACAAGACATTAAAACCTGCAAATAAGCACCAAATGGGTTAGACACAAATGACCTTTTTTTAATATAAACCTAAGGGGAGTTGGTGAGAAACTGTGTTGGTTTTACTTAATTTCCAAGGAAATGCAGGGCATTTATGGCAGTAACATCAAAAATACTGTTGAATCCATACTTGCAAAATCTGACCTTTTCAAGGAACATACCTTACAGAGACCCTAAACTCTTCCATGATGTACAGAATATTTTCTCTAAAAGTTTACCTTATTTAATATTGAATTTGAAGATAAATATTAACATCACAAATAAGAAGCAAATGAGCGTGGATTAGTATGCTAAATCGAAATTCTGCTGTCGATTAGAATTCTGACGTTATAATGTCAGCACTAATTGACATTTAATTTGTTCTTTAATAATGTTGCTAAAACTCTGCTTCCTCATTAAATGGCACATCATGCTAAACATAAACAGAGGAAAAATTTTAAAAAACTGATCTTTGAACCACCTAGAAAAGCGTAAAATCATTATGTACGGTATGAAATACAATTATATGTATTACATACAGGGGTTTCAACTTTTGAAAGCAGTAGGAGTTGCTGTTTTCTTTTAATCCAGACAGGATCAGCCCAAAGGTATTAAAATGCAAGTAACATTATAGATTAATTGCTCACTAGCCAGGAAATACAAGATTTAGAGTTGAAACCATAACCTTAACTCTTCCCCATGGGCTGTGTGCAATATGATGATATGTAATTCCATGATCACATGAAGTATAAAAACATAAATGTGCAGAATCCCTCCCACATCTTGCCAAACTGCAGAATATTCTCTGCATACCATTTAGTCCTCATCAGCAGGTACAGGGCAGAAAGCTCCTGAGTGTACAACAGTAGTACAGCTGGGAGGTAGCATTCTTCACTGTTTGGGTAAGCTATTTTGAATCCCCAAAAAGGAAGAGCAGCATATTAAGGTGCTATCTGTAATTTGTGTAAGCCTCAACACAAAACATTAAAGAATTTCTTCTCACTTCAGCATCAGTTGATTAGGAGAAATGCAATGCTTCCAAATCCCATATGTGTTATTAACTAAAAGATCCTTTACACGAAGCAGAGGAGATATACTTGAGGTAATCTCATATATTACCCTACACATTTGTTTTGTTCCTTCTTGCATAATATGCAAAATAACTGTTCCTGTAAAATCAATTTTATGAATCACTTTTAAGCCATCATTGATTGACGTGTGGAAAATAATATATGCCTTTCTGTAAAAATAAGTCTATTCTACTGCATAAAAACTATAATTTATTTAAAAGTAAGTTTCACTGTACATTTGTGACTGTAAAACACATTCTCAATCAGATTATGTGAAAGGCATGGTTCAGCCCATCATCCTTTGGTTACAGCAGATTTGCTGATGTCAGATCAAAAGGCTCATTTGCAATTCTATTTCCCAGTTTTAATTACTTCTGGAAACCAAATAATGATACATTTGATATAAATTCAGTTCTTCCAGTATTAATTCAGCCATTTCCTTTTGGTACTTTATGTTCTATATAACAAATACAAAATTATGTTGTACCGGCTGGTATCTGTATTCAAAGTGGAATGTTAATGGAAATAATTCTGCAATTTTAAGTATATTCTCTGGAAAAATCAAAATTAAATATCTTTTTTTCATTCCTTTTTTTTTCTCAGTATGCAGATAAGAGGAGATTCAAATTAGAATATTCAGTTCCCTTTACAACACTTTTTCAGACATGAAGGTTTTCTTCTTTACTCACCTTTCAACAAAAATTAACTGTAACTACCATTCCATTACCTGTATTCTAAACAGTACACTAATGAAAACCATATCACCCAAGAGATCGCTCTACATGCCAACTCGACCTAAGCCTTCTGTGTAAAAATTTTCACTTTATTTTGAGCTAGCAAGTGGCTTAGAGAGCAAACATATGAAACTGAAGTTCTGATGAGAGCACAGGAAACCTAACTACCCCATCCATGTCACTGTTGTGGGCTAGATCCAAAGCCAGTCATTTTCTTCACTTTTTTTTTTTTTTTTTTAAAGTCAGCAGCAATTTCATTTGCTATCGTGTGGCTGCGGTTTATTAAGCACAGCAACAGTTTATCAACAGTGGCACAAAAATTACAATTTTGCTGTGAGAAAATGAATATCAAGTCTCTGTCTTACATATTACAGGTCTTTTCTACTCTTCCCTCTCACTCCTTATACACATCACTGGTTAGCATGATCAGCCACCCAAGTTCGACAGATGCTTCCCCTGTACTTCAGAGACATTGCCATTTTGTCAGGTTTGCAGGTGTACTTTAAAGCACTGCAGAGAAAAACACCGAGCACAGTTTTGCAGTTGAGTCTGCTGCTATCTCCGCAGAGAGGCACGCGGAGGATGATTCCTCTTGCTGTCAGGGATTAGTATTTCTTGGGAAGACTTCTGGGCAAACAGCCCAGAACAGCAGCGGGTCGGGGGCGAGCTACTCGCTACTAAGCAAACCTGGAAAAGGCCACGTCGCCTCTGCCAGCGCTCGTGAAACGCTGAAGCCTGACCTGTCATTACTGTATGCTAACACCATATGGTGCCTACCAGACCTGACAACTCGTCTACCATGTTGTAGGCGGTGGTGTCCTTGCTTAGCAGAGGTGTTATGTGCTTGTGCACGAAGCACCACCGCCCAACGAAGGAGAAAGACAGCTTAATCTAAAGAGTAGGAGAAATCTTGGGAGGTTTCTTTCTGTACTAGCGCAAAATGCCTGTTTGCTTCAGGCTTAATGACCTGTTCACACTACAGACGCATTCTAGTTTGAGTTGGTACAGAGCAGTAGTCTTTGTAAAAATGCTGTAGTTTACAATATATAGAAGTTCTAGTATGGTAATGTGGTGATAAAATACAGTCCTTTCCATTTCCTAATACTAAAAAAAAAATATATATATACTCTGAGAAAACACGCCACCCACTTATTTCAATCCTTGTACGAAATATTACTGTATCAGAAAACATTTAACTGAGTTCCACTAAGAGTTTGGAGAGGATTAAGGGCAATTTTTAAAGGAACAATTCAAATTTTATCTAAGCATCAATGGCAATTATAAAAATTTTGCCCTTGGGTCAGGTTTCATCATAAGAGGAAAATTACAAATGAGAAATGTAATCTTCTCTCAACACTGAAATTTGTTTTGTTGGGTTCCACTGGGTTTACAACATCTTTATACACACATGTATTCTCTTTCATCACTCTTTCTCATCATTAAGTAATAACCTATAATGATAATTAATATCTGTTGTGAAGAGATTGCTGTCTTCCCTGGAGTCATCCCTAAAATTATTAACAAAGTGAAAGAAAAAAAAAAAAGTTTTCCTGAAAACGCTTAGAATTAAACCTTTGTAACAGTAGGAATATTGTTCTTTAGGCAGCTCTTTCACTGAAAGCAGATCTGTATTAGAGCACCCGTGATGTTAAGCAAGGCCTGAAATGCAGAGCTATTCTGGAAGACAACGCTGCTCCAAAAGAGTAATAAGAATTCTGCCCTGCAGGCAGCATGTGTGTTGGCATGACTTTGGCTGTAGCAGAAATTTAGCCTTGGACACAAAGTCATATCAGAAGAAAAATTATTTTCTGTCTAATGTTACAAATAGACTGGAAGATTAACCTGTCTCTTATAAAGGGACTCAGAGACTCAGGTACATGCTCTTTTTTTATAACACCACTGAAATCTTATGGCATAGGCAGAACAGTTCTCCCAGCATCATACAAGGGACAGATTTCTGATTGTTACACAAAAGAAACTATTACAGTTTTGGTTTATGATTTATATAGTGGATTGACGAACAACAAAAAATAATCCAACCGATAGCTACATGACTACATATTGGATATAGATGGGACAGCAGAAATAAAGGAAGTGTCCAGAATACGTGTTTGCTAAGTATCTGTCCTCTCCCATGTGTACCAGCACATACTTTTGGAATTTATTCAGTTTGCCTGCATAGGCTCAAAGCCTTGCATGCTGTTACTCTTGGAATAAAGTGTACATGGCTTTGTGTGTGTGCTGTCAACCCCACCTGTTCTTTTTCTTTCCCTAAATCTGGAGCAACAGCTGATCAGTGGCCTCCTTTATAATTTCTCCCTTTATCTCAACACAGTACTTAAAGATATATATCCTGTTCTACCTCTGTAATTTTCAACAAACATTTGGTCTACGCATAAATATMTGTGAGTTTCTTACTCTGCATCTTCTTTTGTTAAATGTGAGCTCATAAAATCAACTGACATTTAAGGAATGAACCTGCTGTAGTTTGGTGTAGTGCTGGCCTATGCAATAAATACAATCTGTCTCAAACTAAGCAAGAAAAAAAAGCAGGAGGCAAGGCTGAATTAATCCACATCTTTGCTGACTTGGCTGAGACTACAGTAGTGCATTGAACTACACTTTTGAAGATCATCATTTTCATTTGATTATTCCAGGTGTGTTCTACCAGCATGACCACCTTTTAATTTGATGCCAGACACTTGTTTGTACTCTGCTTTTCTCCCATTGCATAAGAGGTACTAATAAGGTTGAAAATCAATGCCTTTCACATGACCTTAGGAGTTCAGTATATTCTCACTTCTATTGTTGCCTGCTGCCTAAAATCACTTCCAGCCACCATTAAGCAGAGGGCTGAAACCCCTTCCATGAACGCTTGTCTGTCTGAAAGTTCCTACCTACCAAATCTCTTACCTGTGTATGGAAAGGACAGCAATCAGTATGATGGCAAGGGGTAATCTCTTCTCAATCGTAATAAAAGACCATGATGATAAGCATTCGGTAAAAAAGGAAAGGTTGATATGTGTGAGATGGCAAATCATCAGACTTCGCTCTTATTCTGGCTGCACAAGACTGCGAAGGACTGGGGAAGACATTTCCAAACAATCTCAAATGAGGAAACCAAAGTAATGAAGGACACTGAAGCCTTCTCAACTTCTGTACAGATATAGCCAGAGGAACGATCCCCTTCTTTCTGTCCCACTATCCCCATCTCTTCCTAACCCAGCAGTTCCTGTCAGATTGCTGGTAGAAATATAATCTAGCTATACCTTGCATCTTAAAGGGAGAGGTTCTGCCCCTTCCTCTGCTGGCTGGCAAAACTCCTTTCCTCCTTAAAGCCTGCTTCACTAAAGCTCATATATTGTTGCTCCAGGACCCGTATTTTAAATTACAAGGAGTGAGAATTTCTGTAGAAACCATTACACTAACCCATCTGAAACAGGCTGATAAACAGCCGATCTTGTGTGTGTTACTGAATATCTCATGAGGCTAATTTACAATTCCTCAGAGAAAACTAAGGTGAAATAGTCGCTGCCTGTGTTTCATCTCAGCAAGCATATCATGCAAGTCCCAAGAATATTAGCAGCAGTAATGTTTGCCTTCTACTGGTTGCAGCCAGCTGGAATAAACATGAATGCTCACGCTCACACAGCTAAGGGTTTCACCTCCYCTGCAGTGTCAGCAGGACCTGTGTTTGACTGACAGAATGACCATGCAGTGAAGTCTCCTGGCCACTAAATCCAGCTCCACAGGACAATTTGTGATATGTGAGGTGATAACTATGCAGTCTACATCAACTGATTTCTCTTCTGGTGTCTTCACCTAAATCCATCCAACAAAAAATAACAGAACCAAAGTGTTTCTTTTTCATTATGTCATGCTGATGTTTATACTTCCTCTTGCATCATACCAGTGCACATTTATTATTTCTAATCTTAGACAACATATCATATGTTTTTTCCCCAGAGATAACTCTGGAGAAAGTCTTTCTTTGATTCTATATGATCTGCCTTCCCATTTATACTGAAGTATACCATGCTTTTCTGTCTCAGCATTAACGTCTTAACTTTAATCCATATTTTTGTAACAATCTCAGCGGCTTTTATAGTTTCCTGAGTGATCTTTTCTGTTTCAGGCAGTTAATACTATATCATTTGTATAGCAGAAGACAAAGTTTAAAAGCAAAGGTAGAGAACCTGATACATTATATTTTGGTTTATGACAAGGCTGCTAACTGTACCGCACAGCTGTTTTTCCTACCCAAATCTTTGCCTATATTCAATGGAGCATATACAATGCAACTCTAATGCCATTTCACATATCTGAGGCAAATGCACTACTTATATTTTATTTTACGTAYTATTTTAGAAAGAAATCTGGTGACACCCAGTCAAACCTACAATTTTTCTAGCTTTCCTTTCTTATCCTTATATTTAGGACATGAGAGACAAACCTATCCTTTGACATGGAAAAGTCCATTTACTAAGCCAATACAGGTAGTATTTTCAATTTCTGTGATTCTTTCTGCAAATGACCAGAAGTCACCAGAAATAGGGATGAACCTAAAGAAATATAGATACATCCCCTTCTGTTACTTTTAAGTTTGACCTTACAATTTCAAATGAGTAACACCTGTATCATCAGCAGATACATATTTTCTCTTAATTTCACTTCTTACCTAACATGTGCTGTTTAGTGTTCCAGTCCAGCCTTGTTTTGTTAAGCCAATATCTGCCAATTAGTGAAGGACCATTTCCTTCTGCAACTCTTAATAAGAACAACAAACAATTAACCCCTGTATTGCCTAGCAGRGTAATTATGGTCCTGCTAGATACAGCACAGTTCTTACTCTGCTTTGTATACCTGTTCAATAAAGATTTTTATTAATAATAGGGAGGGTTTATAGATTAAAGAGGAAAAAGCGTACTCTGACATGATTTATTTATTGCTCTATTGGCACAGTGTTTTTCTTCTGAACCATTTACTCGTATTAAAGAACATTTGCAATGATATATATATGAATCCTGATTAAGCTATTTGAGTTCTAACTGCTAATGATGTAATTAGTTATTAAGCACACCTTGTACTGTGTTAAGTCATTTCTTTCTCAGAAGCAGGTTGTTTATCCTCCCCCTGTCAGAGAGCCCATCTTTTCGCTCTGAAGGAAACCATTTTCAATTGCTTATAAAAAAACTTTCCCAAAATATAACTACTTGAGCTGATGTTATCTATGGTGGATGTCTGCCTCAAGCCATTGCTTTTGGGAAAAACACAGTCAGAATAGCCATTTCAAAAATTAGGCTGGGGAAATTACATTTTTATAATGACAAATCTCAAATCTGACATTTTGACAAAGCATGCCTTTAAAGTCCTGCTGTTTAACCATTTAAAAGTAAGGTTGTGGTTTCTTGCCTGAGAGCAGCTGTTAAAAAGTCCACTCTGTTGTTCCTCTGAAAAATCAGTCTGCATTTTTTACTGAGTTGCAAACTGTTAAAAAATAGATTTTGCACATATTCAGACTGTAGCAGTCTAAGTCTCTGGGTGCACTAAGCATCCTTGCACCCCGTGTAAGTTTGTAGTGCACATACTGTCCTCACTGGAAGCCCAAGCAGAAATACAAGTGACTGTTCATGTGTTATTCTTACAGATTGAGTGTGCTTCCTGCAGATGAAGACCTGCCCAGAGAAACTACACCTGAAATTGGGAGCTGGAGGGGGAACCAAAAGAAAGAAAGGGATGGACAGATGTTGAGATATCTACTGAAATAATTGAGCTAAAGTTAACTTTTGTCAAATATAACAGGTATGCTAAACCCCCCCACTAATGAGGATTTTTACTACTACTGCATTATCACAGAAATACAAGAAAGTATGTATTGTAAAAACTACTTTACAGTATAAGACTTAATGGTGCAGAATATTATTTACGTTATCAATCATCTTTCTCAGATAATACAAATTACTGTATAGACATTATGCAACATGTGTAAATCTGTTTAAGAATTTAATTTTGTTTAAGATAGCAAAGGTTTCCTTCTTCAGCAGTGATTGAAATGGACCAGCTCCCTCAAACAAATATTTCCTGAGGGGTCCATAGCATTCAAATGCAAAGATTTTGTCTTAGGAAAGTGAAAGAGGCTGATAAAAACTGAAAATTTACTGAAATAATGGCATAAAGGTTGGTGCAAAACAGAAACTACCATGTTTGCACCAAATAAACAAACAGAACATCATCACAGGCTTGTGGGTATTTACAGCTTTTAGACACTATAAAGAACTTCCAGGGGAAAAAGAAATTAATTTTCAAAGCTGGTAGGACCTGCTGATTTCTCACTGGAAACAGGTTCTTTCCTGCCCACTTTCAATACATAACTGATATTGTTCTGCATGTCAGAATTGTTTTTCCCAATGGTAAGCTATTCAGATTCATTCAAATCATGAATATTCTCATTTCTAAGAAGCACTCACTCAGAGCCATTCTTTTAGACCTTACTATTTTACTTGAGGTTGCATTTGGTTTTCTGGTGTGTTAGCTGGATGGATCCCTACTGGAATTAGTGCCTTTTGGGTTCGGTACTGTGTAGATATAGAAATAGCWCAGTTTTAAAAACTCCTAAAATTAAATGATCACAGATAGAGTTGAAAAATATTTCAACGCCATTGCCAAGAACAGAAATCAAGTCACTTCATTATTCATGTCAATGTCTGGATCATGTTATTATACAATGGCCTTAATCAATAAAATCCCAATTTAAACAAAGCATATTGATGAGAGGAATGGGAGGAAAAAGGGGGACTAGCCAGAATTAGGGCCAAAAGCCAATATGATATTTTTAATCTGAAATGGTAAAGTACCCATTGATGCCAGATTTTTTAAAATAACCTATGGTTTCCAAATATTTCTTGCTAAATAAGTGGGGTTTTTTTACTCTAAAACCATGAACTGGAGACTGATCTGTGCTCAAAAAGATAAGCCAAGCTGTGAAAACATCTCTGAGGTATATCCACCTGGATCCAGGCATGCTTGCATGCATTCACAATATCAAGTCMCTAGATCTATCCTATTTATCCCAGTCCTATTTTACAGGAACTGCACTCATATGAAAATAACTTCTAAGGACTGATGAATGCTATGCAGGTCATATGGAAATATACCATACTTAGTAGGTGACTTGAGCAAAGATTTCTGTTCCAAAAGAAATTAGTGTGAGAGTTACAAGTAAACTTTAAATCTAAGAGACTCTTTAGCCTGATAAATCTATTCAATTCTTTAACTGTAAAAACAAAAAGAAACCCAACAACAACAAAAAAATCTAAACACAAAAAAAAAAAAAAAAACCAAACAAACAAAAAAAACCCAACACAGACAAACAAAGAAACAAAACCCAAACACATTCTCTTATGTTGAGATAATGGATCAATGACAGCAAGAATAATTTCTGGCAGATATTTTTTAGAAGGACATAGATGTGTTTGAAAGACAACAACAAAATGAAATACTTCCTCATATAGTTAGAGGAGCTATTATCTCCACTTAATAATATACTTCACTGAGCTTCTAAATTGTTAGAACATTTGAAAATTTGCATGCCAGAAAACCTGATGCCATGAAGGAAACTCCTGCTGTCTTATTTCCCACTGAGACCAGAAGATGAATGCAAGAGTTCACACGGGAAAGTTTTCATTTATTTTTCTTTCCATTAGATTTCAGAGGACTCCAACTTGTAATTTGCCAAATATCTGAAACAAACCCAAACTGAGGACAGTTTGTGGTTTGCCCATCACACATAGAAACCAATATGAGTTTATGTAAGGTCAGCATTTGCTAAAGTGTAGTGATAGTGAAAGAGCCTTGCAGCTTTGTTTAGATTTTTGAAACACATCTGTCTGCTTCAGATGCAAAGAAAAGATTTAAAACAAGAAGCAAGACTGATACATGCAAATATGATTAACTAAGCAGGCAGAAAGCCTGAAACGATAGCTGTGCTACATTAATTCCCATTTCACCCCGGTGATGTTTATCCAGGCACCAATAATGATACTTTAAATATCAACATTGTTAAATATTTTGTTACACATCAAAACACATTATGGAAATCTACAGTAGCAAGAGATGCAAGAGAGGGAAAATCAATGTTCTCAAATTTATAAGGCTTTTGGCAAAAAGCCACAGAAACATATCACCAACACAAGAAGAGAGAGGAGCTCCAGCAGTGGTTCACAGGTAAGAAAGGTTCTCCACAGACTCCATGGTTTTTAGGGCTATCTGGGTAATTTTTTAAGTATTCAGGTGATTTCTCCTGCCAGCAGTTTGGATTACTACAGTCCTGCTGTGGACTACGTAGTACAGCTCTGGCACTCTACTTGAGAGTTTAAAATTCAGCACAACCCAAACCTTCCTATCTAACTCTTGAAAGAGAGAATTATTGAGAGCTTAATAGAAAAAAAGGAAGTCAGTGATGAATTGAAACATGATGCAAACATTAGAAGCAATTTTTGTAGACTTTTTGTAGACTTTTGTAGACTGATTTTGTAGACTTTTCCATGAATTTCCCAAATTTCTGTAAATTTAAAAAGTCAGTATGATATAAAAAACAAAAATAATTTTAATCACTTAACATAAAAATAAACCTGTCAGGACAATTTTTCACCTAATTATTACTCACTACAGTTCTTCAATGCATCCTCTCTGGGGGAAAATTTCTAGATTAAAATACCTTTAAAGGTTAAGAGRGTACATGTTCTCAGGGCTATAGTATGAAATGTGGTAATGTAGCACAAGGCATAATGAATTAAAGAATCAGTTGGACAGCTATCAGGTAACTGAGATCGCAGAAATATTCTACAGAAGAGCTTCTTTCCGCCAGATGACTCCATGTACTTTTACTAAAGGTTATAAGCAGATCAAAAGACTTCATGTTATTCTTAAACTGCCTATGTACTTCAATACAGTAGGACAAAATCTGCCCTCAGTTATACCACTGGAAAATCATTCATTTCATGGGCTTTGATGTATTGGCAGTTCCACTGAGAAAGCTGAGGGCAGCATTTGTCCAAACACATCTTCATTCAGAAGCAGCATCTATTACCTATAATAGCTTTCCCCAAAGGTTGGCTGGGAACATGTGCAGATACTATATAGTGACAGTGACACAATCTTTTTCCCAAACTATTCCTTAAGAAAAGTGATTTTGARAAAAAAAGTCCAAATCAAATTGTCTTTTCAACTTTAACTATTCCATTTGAACAGAGACTAGGGAAAAAGTAAACTGAGAATTTTTGGAGGGCATTAAAATTGGATTTTTTTCCCCCTTCACTCAGGCTCTGACTCTTCCCATTCCTAGTTTTTCTGTAAAGCACTTGAGCTCTAGTGCTACCTAACAAGCTAAATGTTAGTGTTTTATTAATACTCATATCATAACCCAGTTACAGTATATTTAAAATGGTTTCTTAAACCCAAAGCATAGAATAATGGTAATCAAGAAACAAGTTCATGAACTACTGTTAACTCTCAGTCTGAAGATGTATTACAGTACTGCATCATTAAAATGCCTCCTGTCTTCCTGAAATACATCATCAAAGTAGGTCAGGCATGTCTAGTTCTGAGATGGACATATTTCAGAATTTAAATTTCCCTCAGTTAACATAGTTAAGCAGCTTGTGGGCTGGGCAAAAATAAAAGCTTATATACAACAGTGATATTTTGTTCAATCAAAGAGAAAAATATGCAGGAAGAAAGCTTTTTCTTTTTTTTTTTTTTCATAAAAGCAGGAAGAAAATGTTGACATCCATCAAAATAATTTGAATTTGGTCTGGGATTTTCAAAAGAACCTGATCTTCTTAAGTGCTCACATCCTATTTACRCAGTGTTTAAATCCTTCCTTCATGCACAGAGAAGCTGACAGATTGACAATGTAATGACTTGAATCCTTTATTCACCAAACAAGAACACCACAGGCAAGGTATGAGGCCAAGACTTTTTACTGCTTCTTTTCTGTGCCTCAACCTTCACCTGGGGGGAGCCACTCAACGGTTGAAAGGACATTTTATCTTCCAAACCAGTATGACCTCCAGCCTTTTTGTTAGGAAGAAAGATAGCGAACATACACAATTGTTTACAGTTTCTAAAAATAATGGTTTGTAGTCATCCTGACCAGAAGACCATTGTACATGGAAGAGTTAGTGATCCACACAATGGTTAACCTGAGYAGGACTAGACCTGTGCTGTGCAGTGTTGTGCTGCGCTGCACGTACAGTTTAGCCTTCAGGCCCGTGTTGTGCTGCACAAACCCTTTGCCCAGAGGATAACCTCAGCCTGCTCATTATAGAGGAGGGTCCTGCAGGCAACTCCCCCTTGGTTCCAGCGATTACACCTCCTGCATCGCCTTGCCTTTATCTAAAAGTGCAGCAAGAAGTTCTCATGTGAACATCCTCTCTGTTTGACAGTAGAAATGATGAATAGAGTTGTTTTCGTGTAAGAAAATCTGATAATACCTCGAATGACCAAAATGGGGTAACCCTTTCTACAGATGGGGCCTGCACAATGTGCTGCAGGCTGGTTGGAGGCACATTTGGTGCTGTACAACACAGGGTTCCCAGCATCTGAAGGGATGTAAGTTTATCTACACTATTCTCTCTTTCATTATTACGGTAGCTCTAACAAATAGTATTTTAAATGATACTTTAATGATACAGACTCTATATTTCTTTCTTACTTGACATCATAACTTACTAGCACCTCCTGGAACAAAACTCTGTTCTTTTGAGGTTTAAGATTTAACAACACCTTTCAGCATCACCTCTAGGAATTTTATGGAGAACGATTTTAGATAGGAGTCCTATTTTTCTCACTCAACATATCTTGCTGTAGAACAAGTATGAAATTACTGTGTAGGAGAAAAAAATGAAGCTCAAGTTAAGGGATGCATCAAAAACTTTTGCTCTGACACTTCTATGATTCCACATCGTCAAGCTCTTCTGTTGTATACATGATTCTTACAAGGCAACAAAACAGTTGTGTTTGTGTCTTTCTTGGTGGTGTAAGAAATACAGAAGAGAGCTTGATGATGGAAAGAGAGTGGAAGAAATAAATAAGAAACCTACAACACAGAAATTGTCTATGATTCTAATTTCTGCCTCGAGATTTTCCAGCAGAATCTGTATCCAAACAGACAAAAATTCTACGTTATCATTTGAGGCAGAATCAAAAGAGTATTGCAAGTGTTTTTAAGGCACTAGTTTAAAACAGGTGCTTTGGGAGAATACAAGGACAGCTCAATCACCCCTCATTACAGAACCTCCAAAGAAACTTCTTTGTTTTCTTTCAAGAATATGGTACAAAGACAAAGATTTATAGTATAACACCTGAGAGAGCAATGCGCTATGTATCAGCACCTCTAATAGAATCCAAACAAGAGAAATAAGAGATCTCTGCTGAGAAAAATTAAAAACAAACAAACAAACAAAGATACCTGTCAAGGTCTTTAGGGACTATACTAATATAATTCATCTAAGGAGTAATGACTCTTCCTGCCCCAAAGTAGAACTATTCACATACGAAATAGCAGGAAAAGGAAATATTAAAAAGATACCTAAGGGGAACACTGCAACACAAAGCTGTAACTAAGGATGAGACTTGGTCAACCAAAACATCTTGCCCTGAAGCACAGACTTAATGGCTAAGTCTCTCTCTGTTATTTTCCCCAATATTTAATTTGGCCAGGTAAATTATCAGATACATGCTTTTAGAAAAAAAGAACTGAAATACTCTTCCATTTCCAAGATTTTCTCCATATTTTACGTCTTTATYTTTAGTCAACAGCTACTGTGTTCTGCAACACAGAATTCTGACAGGGATAGTTTCAGCATAAAAAAAAGAAATGCAACTTATGCATTTTTAGACAAAAAGGTGAAGCAAAAATAAGACGAAAAACAGAAGCAAGTACAAATGAATTCTGAAGATCAGCATTTTTTGAGGAGCTTCAAGAAAGGGAGGTAGAACAACATTGCAGGGAATAAGCTGCATGGTTAGTCCCAGATCCTGAGGAACAGAAAGGTCACAGTTTATGCCTAACAATGCAGTTAAAATACAACAAATATGAGAGAGTATCCAACTCAAAATGAAACTGATGGGAAAAGGTCAGTTTCGCAGACTCCATGACCAAGACAGACAAGAAAAAACATGACAAAGAATCCAAAATGCTACCTGAAACGTTTCTCAAAGTCAGAGCACATAGAAAACAGGCTCTGGACCACAGGTAAGGTGAGAGAAGAAAGAGTATTTGGGAAAAGAGATGAGAATGAGGGTGTATAATATCACTTTGCAGTGTTCAAAAACACCAATCAAGTGTGAAAAATGTGGAAAGAAAATTACTATAGCGGGTGAAATTCTTCATGGGGCATGATGGGCAGTATTACCTTGGAGGCGGCTATCAGTCTGAAGGAAAGCAAATGGACTATTATATTTGATTGAAGTTGGCAACAGGAATACAAGGCCACATGTTGCCAGAAGCGGTGGTACTTAAATGAAAGAGAAGTCAGACTGAACTAAGGTAAAAGAACTTGCACTGACTGTTGTCTTCAACATGAACTTAGCATATGGGCATGTGAAAGATGGAAACAGACACCTGTTAAAATTTCATCTGGGAAAAGTGCCTGTCTGAAGGATATTCAGCATGATCACGAGCTTTCCCTCATTGGAACTGTGTGAAAATGGTATAATTAAGAAAGTGTAGAAAAACATCTTCCAGGGGAAAGGGAGTACATAGCTGAGTGGATAATGTCCAGAATGAATATAGCTACCCTATTAGTCATGCATCAGGGAATGTCCCACTTGCCCTAGGAAGATGACTGGACAAGCTCAAAACAAGAAATGAAAACTAGCATAAGGTAAACACTCACAATACAGAAAAGGAAAAAAAAAAAAAAGAAAAGGAAAAACAGAACTCTTCATCTCTGTATTGACCTAAAGAAATCTAATAGTTATATAAGTGAATATTTTCCACTACCTAAAAGAGGAAAAATTCCAAAAGAATTAGTTGATGCCAAATGTTTTCCTATAGCTCTTACATCTGCAGTAGTCTGGCAGGTGTCTAAAAATACATAGCACATATACACATGGTGCATATTCAACACCCCCTTTTCAATATGCTGTTTTCTCAGACTGCCATTTGGTTTGTGTCCAGCAATCAGGTTATTTTAGTAGAAAATACACACATTTTTGAAGGTCTGGAGTGTATGAACATCTGTTTAGGTGACATTTTGACATGAAGTGGGTGTAAAGGGGAAAAAGTATATGCCCAGTGGCTTCGAACAGTTTTAGAAAGAACTCAAGCTGTCTGGTTACAGCTAGCTTAAACAAAAATCTAAATTTCATTCTACACAAGCAACAGTTCTAAAAGCAATTATTACAGCAAGAGGCCTGGTAAACAACAAACAAGATTAAGCCTATCACAAATATCACCTGCTCAAAAGACAATAATAAGAAAAAAGGTTTCCCAAGGATTGTGAATCGTTATGGAAAACTACATTTCATCTAACTAAGGATATCAACATACAGAAAGAGCTACTACTGTGCCACAATGACATGAAATAAAAAATTTAAATGAGCTTTTTGAGAAATTTAGGTAATTAAATAAGAAAGTTCCAGTCTTGAAGGACTCAGTGTAATCTGCAAATCAACTTGTCCCCAGTTGCTTCTAAAATTACTGACATAGTTCTCCTACTGCAATATGATCAAAGCAGGTCACATACACTAGCAAACCTGAACATCAGTGTTCTCAAATAGACAAGAGAGGAGGCTACTCACTTAGTCTGTGCATGTGGGAAATTAAATAGTTCATGGGAAGAACTGGTAGACACATAAATACTAGTTGCCCTTACCCCCATGCAGTGAAATGATAAAATAAGGTTCGTAAAATAAGAGCCTACTAAAAAAGTTGCACCCTGGTCTGTATTTACTACTGTTAAATTACAGAAAGGTGCCACCAAGGCATGGGGTGTTACCTGCTGACATTCTGCTCAGCATAAAAGCAGAAACAAGAACAGTAGATATGTTTATCAATAACATTTATACATATTTGAAAATCTGCATTGCAGAAATGTGGATCATTAAATGTTCAAATCATTACAATTACTTGGAAAGAAAGCAAGTAGCACCCTACTTTAGGAGCAAAAACTCAGAAAAAGAGCTCTGTTTTGCCAAGGTTCCCACTACACAGCAATGTCTCTTTCTAAGTATAAAGAAATACTGGTTCCAAAAGACCATTGAGTACATAACTGGGGCAACAAAACACCACCCATTGTTTGCTCCCATGGTTTAATGACACTTCTAATCCTAAACATTTGCTGTTAACAACAGGGCATTAAGCTTATATCTAAAATCTGCCATTTTCTTTAATAAATGAAGAAACGCCCTTCTGATTGGCAGTCAGGAAAAAATAAAGACCTGTAAGACTGCCAAGAAAATTTCCTTTACAGTTTTACTCCCCCACTTAATTAAGGTCCTGTGCACCCAAAAGTCACATCCTTCTTTTCAGCTGCATCTTTCTTTCTTTGCCAGATAGAGTGTCAGCAGAAGTCGAATATAGATGTTATGTTCTAAAACTGCACAGCTCCTCCCTTGTAATTAATTCTTGACATCTCTTTCTGGATTCAGATGTTTTTCTATTTCTGAAAGTATTTACTAAAAAAAATAATAATAGAAGCACAATGTTTCTTTCAAAGAAATTGCTTCATCTTAAGACCATTTTCCAACATATCTTCTAAACTGAGTGGATCATATGAACACCACCACCACCTTCGATCCCTTCTCCCTTTGTTCCTAATGGACTTTTGAAACAGAAAACCCTTTATTCAGGACCTGGCTTACTCCTAACATCTTTGAGCCAACATTAATACCTGTGTTTCAAATAAAATCCTTTTCTTCCTCTTCTTCACCTGTTCCCAGCCACAGTGCCTCGCAGCCGCAGTCCATTTCCAGTCTCAGTTCAAAGAATTATTTCATAGGAAGTTCCCACCTCTCCCACTATCCCTGCTGCTTTTTCACATCAATGTCAAGTGATTACTTCAGGGCCAGTCCAGTCTGCTCAGTGTGGATAGCAGCAGCCTCTCTCTTCCACATGACTAAAATGATCACACGGAAAGGAGAGAAAGAGGCGGAAAAACTCGATGCAAGCCTGACACATAGGGATGTCTACATATTTTTTGTGACCTGTGGGTCTTTGCTAGCCTGAATTCTCAGAAATCAATCCCTGAGCCCTTCAGTGAGAACGTGTGTGTATTTGGAATAAGTAAAACCACTTGCTCCAGTGCAGAAAGCAGTGTCTAACTTTGACAACTTCGACCTTCTCAAGCTTGAAAACATTATTCTCTTTTCAAGTGCCTAGTCTGGAGTTTTAAGAGTTATGAGCCAAAAATCAGGTACATCCAGATAGATATGCATACCAAAGGGAATCGAAATTGATATAAAGTATATATAACATTTGAGTATGCTGTCTAACTTAAACCAAGAAAGTCCTTACAGATGCATACCTATTGAAGACATCTGAAATGACATCCTTTATCCAGCCTGCACTGACACACTGTATGTCTGTGAGCATTTACAATGCACGTTGACGATTTACACTGAAGTAGCATGGATTCCCAGAAGCTCTCTGTAATTTAGAAATACAATAAAATTTGTGTTAAAAATCAAGTTCAGATTTGTTGTTGCCTCCAAAATACATTACAAATGTGCAGTGAAGACCTTACTTTTTTGTGTTTCATAGCAAGGGTGTCAGTGGGAAATTCCAGGCGTAAGAAATGTTAGTCATGGTCCAAACTGAGCAACATTGAATTCCAGGTTAGGAGATGATACCAATTTGGAATCTGGATCCATACACATTCTTCTTTAAAGCAGATGAAACTAAAGAATCTTCTAAACATCTCATTAATATGGCCTTATATAGTTTTATTTTACATAACACATTTTTATACTTGTTTTAGATTCCATAGTTGTTTTCTTCTGACATAGATACATCATTGCCTTGTTTCTGAGGGTAACTCTTAAAACACAGTCCAACACGAAAGATAAAGGAACATATAGAGCTTCCCCTAACTAAGCCACAAAGACTGTTTCTGGGGCCTTTCCCTTCCATGGGAATACTCTGATCCAAACAGACAAACACCAGTTTTCCAGGCAGAGAAAACTGGATCATCCAGCATCTTATTAAACCACTGAAGGAAAGAGATTATGGGTAGGAATAGCCTGAGAGACAGCCACATGGCTGAAGGAGGCTCACAAATGCTTCCAGTAGTATAAATTCAGAATGGATCATTATGATCATAGCATTACCTTGTCTACAATGCAGGTTGCAGAAACTTCTGCAATAATCTTGGCTCTGAACTTGAAACATCCATCTGAACTGCAGCATGTCTTAACTACCCTCACACACACACACAAAAAACACAAAAAACCCTCCACAGTTGTCCTCTGCTGTTTCCTTGACTTGGCAGCATAAACCGCACAGTTATCCAAAACAAAAAGATTTCTGTGGAAGTTAGGCAGTTAAACACCTTTAAAAGCATTTCCTGACTTCTCTTCCTCTCCCTGACTTTCATCTAACTGCTAGAGCTAGTTTTCTACTTAACTTCAGAGGAACTAAACAGATATGACTGATCAAAAGAAGATTAATAGCCATTAGTATTTGTCTGTGTAACTCTTCCAGAGCTACTATAAACATTTATGTCTGGTTTTGTAATGATTACTCACTGCTAAGGTTTGGGGTGTGAAAAAAAGGGTCAATTTTTGTATTACACTTAAATATTCAGCATCCAGAAATAATTATTTCTAGTTTCTTTAGCAACAAAAGTAACGGAGAAGATACTGTGTTTGATATGGAAGACGTTAAATCTGCCCAGTATACTGAGGGGCAAGGGATACCATGTATTAAAAAAAAAAAAAATAGAAGACAGCAAGAGGGAACAAGAGAGGGAGAAGGAGAGGAATACTTTCCATTTTAACATTTTAGAAGGGTACATGCTCTTTGGCATGCAAATAACTTCTCTGAGCTGATTAGGTGAGTCATTGGGGTTTTTTCCCTAGAATGAGTTCTTTGTAGCAAAGACAAAACACTTCACCCTTAACAAAAATGACCCAGAATATCCACTAATATTTAATGTACTCACTGGCATAGATCTCAAGTAAGCACCCTGCTAGAAACCAGTGGTTAGACATAATGTAGGAAAATAAGTATTTTGAGCAGTTTCTGCCAATATATTTCTTACACAACTTAATGTGCAAACATCGTTGGCCCATTACTGTTAAGAAATGAGGAATTTTAAGGACTATTAAACACTCTGCAAATAGATCAGCTGAAAGTTATTCAGCACAGGTGTTCTTATAATTAGGTAACATTGGAAAAATGTAATGTTCAATGGTCCTTGTACTTTGCCCTTCTTCCTGTGTAGGAATGAATATTACCATCCATAATTAACCCAAATCTCTGTTCCAATAGAAATAAACATGGAGTGTAAAACAGTAATGTTTTATTTTTATAGCATTTTAAACTAATATTTTTATAATTAATTATATATT
This sequence comes from Oceanodroma leucorhoa, assembly GCA_030449065.1. NCBI lineage: Eukaryota > Metazoa > Chordata > Aves > Procellariiformes > Oceanodroma > Oceanodroma leucorhoa. The sequence continues at coordinate 11,073,457 of JASVER010000005.1, forward strand.
ATTTAATTCATACTTATAATTACTAACTTTTACTGGAAACAAAAGTGCTAAGATACTGGGAAGACCTGCTGGGGTTTTTCCCCATTTCATCTAACCAGAATAGAACCAGGAAGCCCAGGAAATTTTACTGTTTCATAGTTGCTAGTATTACCTTTTTATTCCAAAGGACACAGATTAGTCCCTGGGATATTAAAAAAGTTCTTAGAGATCCTTTTTAAAAAAAAAAAATAAATTAATCACCCAGTGATTCCAAGCGGAGGAACTTAGAATTTGTGTTTTTAATGAGCTTTGACAGTAGTCATGAGATCTATCAAAAATTCCAGAGCTGCAATTTTGGTGAATATTTGATAAATATTCAGTGAACCTGCTTCCAGCCAGCAAAAGTTTCAATGTACTTACAAACATATCTCTGTTTGTTCAAGTATGTTTATTCATTACAGTTATTTACTTATTAAACAGCTACCTAGGCAGGTGCCATTCACTGAGATGAAATGGTTTCTCTCTCGAACAGTTTATAACGTGTGTGTTGTCATTCTGGTGATAAGATCACTAGTAGCTTTATTTAATCAAGGGAGTAGCTATGTCTTGGAAATTGTTATGGGACTGTGAGATTAAATTATTTATTCCTGCAAAGGTACAGCTATCGTGCAAAAATATACTTTTAGAAGATAGCATATGCAAATGAATTCCACATGAAAGACTAAAAAGGCTTTCATTCTTTGTTTTTTAATTCAGTAGGAGAGGTTAAGGAGGCCATTTGGGCGGGGTGAACACCTATTACACAGCTTTGATAGCTGTTAAAGGAGGAAATTACCTGTAGCTAACACATGTTAGTAACTAAAAGCATTTTATCAGCATGTGCCTGACATTCTGCAATTCAAAACTACATTTAAAGATATTGGAAGTGGTCAAACGAAACAAGAAAAAGTGAAAATAAGCAGAGAGAAGCCCAAGCAGTAATTATACACTTGTACGATCCGATCCTCTGTTTAAAGATCCAATAAAGAATCTGGAGATCTTACTTGAGTTCCAGACCAAAGGTATTGCATTGTCTCTTCACTCCAACACATGTTAATGTAAACTCACTGAGCATTAGCCTAAGATTCCCCTGTATCCCAAACAGCAAGCAGCGAGAATGCAGCTGTGGAGGCATAAGGGAAAGATATGAGTGTGTGTGTATGTATGTTCACGTGGAATGTAACATATTCATATATACTGCAGTACATTTAATCACATATATTCTATTCGGAACACAAATGGTGTGAGGTGATATACAAGGAAATCTTTAAGTAATGCTTCAAGATATGCTTCAAGATATGCTACTTGATACTTCCCCCCGAAGTCCTATACTGGAGGAAATATGATGAATTTTCCATCCAGCTATCCAAGGCCATATGAAAGGAGGTCCTATAGTTCTGCCTGCCTTTGACTCTGGCAGTCTGTGTTACCAGGGAATCTTTGAGGATATGTCTAGCACCATCAAGACACGTGAGAGAATAAAAATAAGGGGAATAAAACCTTGATATTGAAAATGTATAAGTTTTTTCCCCCACATCTATCACTTAAACATTAAACTTTTCTGAGTGTTTTTTCTTTTTTTTAATATAGAAAAAAAGTAAAGGAAATGGTAGGATATCTCACACTCATATGAGAACACTTAAAACTTTGCTTAGTGAAAGTGAAACTGGTTCGCACACATCTTTGATTTTGATTGTGCTTTCATGAAGTGTAACAGATTTCAAGAAAGTAAGTTTGCGTACAGTTACAGCATAAATAACGAACAATCCCCCCGAAACCATTGAAGTTTCTTCTGTGTGAAGACAGGATGTGAAATATGATGCAGAAGTATAATTTGCAAATAGATGAATATCCACACTTGTGAAATTCATGAAATTCTTATTAGAATTCTGAAAACAATATGTAGACAAAGTATATATCAAGGGAAGAAAATCATAAAAGACAATATTCTGTTCAGTTAAACACCAACAGATAAATCATCTCACTGAAGGATAAACATGATTACAGAACCCACAGGCAGTGGGTTTTGTAAACTTTATGGACTAAAACCGTTTGACTTCCTGCAATATACTTGTGAAATTTAACTAAGCAGTTAGATTTCAAGACCAAAATAGTTTGCAAGAAACTGAAGACTTGCATTATTTACTATCCCCAAGTACTTCACTTCATAAAAGTCTCAGAGAGGTTCACAAGGAGGCACGCTTTTTTTAACACAGATTCTATTATTACCAGGTGAAACAGTCTCTACTCTTTAACCACAAACTATTACTGAGAACTCAAAACTTTAAGATGGAGGGGAGAAAAGGGAAACCCATGGTAAATTTTTGAAAACAAGAGAAAGTGCTAGTAGATCTTTAAACAAAAAAGTAAATATTTTTATATAGTTTTGAAGTATTAGTAATGATTCAGACACCCGCAAATTATATTACCTTTGCATAGATTAATGTACTTATCAGCCATGCAATATTACATCAGATAACATTTTTTTAAAGAAAGTATCCAGTTTGCTTAAACAGCAGTCTCTTTCCCTTTCTGTGCAAATGGTATAGCAATGAAATCATACCTGTGTGTTGGTAGACAGAAATTTAATGGAATTAGGAGAGGATTTGGGGTTTGCCATGTAGGCAGTAAAGCAGAGCTGTTCACAGGAAAAGAACATTTATCTCCCATCCTGATTACATCAGCTGGCTTGCAAGATGGTGGAGCGGGGCAACAGTTTGTCTTGCTTTTTCTGTATGCGAACTTACCTTCACACTATAAGCAGAGCTTGTTACCACATGGGATTTTCTGAATAGTGGAGTTCATACAGTTTAAAGGTCTCTGGTTCTTGATAATCACATACTCTTCAGTTTAGGAAGGAATTCCCTTTCCTGCCCCCTACAAAATCCTTGATTTGCTTGCTTGACTTCATATTACAACTTTAAACTCTAGTCTTTATGACTTAATAAGTTCTAAGTGTCTATTTTAACTTGTCTTTTGTTGTCCAGTCTGGGGTCCATAGGCTTGACAGATTGAAGCAGTTCAAGCGAAAGTAAGGTAGAACTGTGTCCATTAAGATGAAAAAAGAGAAGCAGATTTTAAGCTTTTGGAACCTGAGACACGCATCATGTACACTCTAAATCATGAGTGGGAAATAAGACAAACAAAGGCACACAGATTAGTGCTGCACAGATGGATCCTCAGATCCTGTCTTCACTCCTCATCTGTTCAACAAATGTATGGGCCCACAAACTTAGCCACTCATCATAAGTCAAAAACATTTCTGCAATCCTATAACAATACTAGACCTATAGTTCTGGCTTTGTTATTGGGATGATGATGCGCCACGAGAAAGCTGAAGAGCATCACAATAGTTGAGCTTGTTTAGTGAAATCCCCAAATCCTAGAAAGTGTAGCATGCTCCCTGTGCTATAAGATTGTCAAAATCATAAATAAATTCCTGTAAGAGTTCCTCCCAAAGTCGTCAGAAGAAAAATTCCTTCCTCAACCAATGTAGTAATCTGTTAAACAGTAAGGCTACAGCATGGCATGCCAAAAGAGGAAAATGAACAAAAGGAGCACAAGCTTATCTCTGCAGAGATTAGTCCTTTGACGTGCACAGTTAATATCACCTTGCCTCCACCTTGGTTTTGGGTGTGGACTCAGCCCACCACTGTTCCATCTCCAATTACGCTAGAAGTTACAGGTAAAGTAGAAAATTTTATTAAATCTATCGTTGTGTTTCTGTTCCATTCTTCCAAGTGTTCAGACTCAAATGCACACAGTGGAAAAGTGAGGCATGGTCTTTACTGCCTTCCTAAAGTAAATGCAGAAAAATAAGTAATGAGTAGCATGGCACCAGACCAGGCATATCAGAGCAAGTTTGATACTTCTTGCCAACTCCAGTAAACACATTATTAGAAGCTTTCTGACAGATCTATGCAAAAGTACCATGTTTTATGCCATGCTTTTCCTTCATGACACTTTGCGCATTAATATGACAGTTCTCAGTTTCACATCCTTAGCAGTACGTGAGCTAATCTCCTTTCTGTTATTCTGGAGAAACTCCATCAGACGCTTCTGACTCTATTACTGAAACTTTTACACTGTGTAACTCTTTCAACTTTGTTTCAATTGGAAATGCGAAGGAGAGCACCTGTTACACAGACTGAATATTGGCTATGGAAAAAAGCATAGAGAGGTGCAGTGCATCTATTCAGAGCCAAATGCTGGTATGCAAAGACTTTGAGGTCTTCTCATTGCATAGCTGCTGAGTATCAAGCTCCAGCTGTTAATTTTAATGTGACAAAGACTGGCACTAGGAATAATTTCAATTTATGTTCTTATTAATGAACAGAAAGAGAGGTTAACACCTTATTAGCTACATGCCCTGAGTGATGAGAATCTGTGAAGGCAGTCTACAGAGTGATGTTAAAAAAAATAGAAAGTAACAGGAGTAACATATATATTCCTAAAATCTGCAGACAATCACAGTGAATTCTGTTTATTACTATATTACTTATTGACTGCTTATTAGAGAAAGAAAAAGAAGCAACCAGCAGCAGATGAGCATAACTGAATGAAGTGTAAACAAGAAAAAGTCACTGTTCAAGTAAACTGCAAGATATATCATTTTTCTGCATGAGAGAAGATTACATGCTTGTGATACCATTACTTTGGAGACATGGTAACAACAGACCTCTCATGCCTTGATTTAACTTCTTTGTTACTGGAACATAAGTGGCTCCAAAAACATTTTACTTGGTCTGCTAGTAAGACAGAGTCAGTCTTGTTCCCTCAGTTACGATGTCCATACCACACCACCACAGAACATCCAAGGGAGAGCTGGACTGGCTAGTGTAGTGGGCAGAGCCACACTGAAAAGCAGACTGCCAGTTTGACTGAATGTTCTGGTTTTTATTACCCAGTACCCTACTAATGACAAGGAGTAAGCACTGTTCCTTCTAACAGTGAGTAGCTGCATTTATCTAACTTCTTCCTCTTTCATCTTGCTTTGGAACATCTGAGTTCACATTTGTCATTCCCGTTATCTACTGTGCTGTAAGATACTGTAGGTGTCTTTTTTACCCTTGAAATCTGTTTCTTGGTTGGCTTGAATGAATCTTTTCCATTTTGAAGACACAACTACCCTAGGTTTTTATTTGAGGTTTAATTTTTTTCCTTTTCTCTTTATTTTCCTCTTCCTCTCCTCTGCTTCCTTTGAGTCTAAGGGTGCTCTGAATAGGTCATTATACACTACTTGGAATTCATTAGATCCAGGATTTGTTTTTTCTTAGGTTGAACTTGATTAAATTTAATGAAGATTTAATCTGAGCATCCTCCAGCATTTTACCATCCAGACTACTACTTCACTGAAGATGAAACCCTAGACAAAGAGAAGATAATGCCAAAAGTTATTCCACATTGGAAAGTTATTCTAAAAAACTTTTGTTCTTGGATTAGTTGCCTTGTACAAGGTGAGAGGAACTTTAAGAACATTTTGAGACTGTTGTTCCCTGTTGGCTGTGTTGTTGGGGTTCTCTTCCCTTCAACAAAGGCACCTTTAATGCCTTAGCTAATACGTATATGGCACAGTATTGTAAAATAACTGTGAGATAACCTTTGCTAGCAACTCTGTTGAAACCTGAGAGCACCAGATCTCCCAGTTTGCTGAAATGAACAAAGCTTTTAGGCATTTTCCCTTTGTCCTTGCCTCCCCAAACAGATTTTTACTTAGTAGGAAATCTAAGCCCTGAGGTTTTCTTAGTCTGCTGCTTCAATTTTATGATCCCTTAGCAATTCTCAGTAAAAAAAGTGTGATGGGAGGAGAGGGAAGGGGATGCCAAAGTAGGCAGAGGCTATATCTGAGGGAAGCAAATGTATTTCGTGGCAGGTATACTGTGATAGCTACCAGCTAGTGTGGAAAATAATCTGTATCCTTTCTGCGTCTACGGATTTCAGCCAGCCTGTTTTCACAGATTTTCAGCCTTCACTTATGTACTTAAAACTTTTGGGCATATAAATCAATAATTAGGAGTGATCACACAATGGATTTTCTTTTTCTTCCCTGCTGCTGCTTTATTGTAAAACTACTCAGGTACGAGAATCAACAGTAATCAGCAAAATTGTGGGTGAACGGTTCACTATGGAGATACCGTCTTTAAAAAAGAAGAGTCTAAGAAGTGCCTTATATTGATGCATCACCGAAATTGCCAGACATCCTAGAGGAAAAAACATGCATCTTTTACATTACAGTTTTAAAGCAAAATATACTCAAAAGTTTTTAACTATTTAATTTCATTTCCAATGGTAGCATAATAACAATGCAATAAAATTTGCATTTAGTTTACACAGCACACTGCCTTTTTATGAATACAGCAGTTATACAATTGGTCTAAATACATCCTCATAATTGTAATCATATGTGTGTTTATGGAGGTTTAAATTTTCTTAATTGACCAAAACTTTATCATTTGAAAATAAACATAAAGAACTTTCCTTTGTGTAGAACTAGTCCTGACACTTTTAGAAAACCTCAAAACCAAATGCCTGAACATTTTTGTAGTTCTCCTTTCACTACTGTACACATATATGCATACTGTATACTGTAAAGTTACTGTTTTATAACCTTTGAGTTTCTTCTTATGCCAATCTTTAGATTATTTACCCAACTACCACATGAAATATTCTTATTTTGCTTCCGAATGAAACAAACATTGGATATAGTGAGAAAGTAATAATTTCAGACTTCATTTATTAACACAAACCATATTTTAAAAGATTCTTGAATGCAATCTAACTGATAGACTATTAACCTTGGAAACTACCTGATTTTGACAGTATGCAGCACATCAAATTAAAAAAGGTGACCTGTAAAGATAAATAAATTGTGCTGCCTTCCTACTTCTGGTTTCTCTCTCATATGTAAACAAGTCCTGAAACGTTTTTTTTTTTACTTTTTTCCTGCTTCTTTTTTACCTTTAAAATACTATGGAAATCAATGCAGGGTTTGGCCTGCAGGATGACTTCTCTGAGGCACAAATGAACCAGAATTTGAGACGTCTCAGCTCATCTAATGTGTGAATCTTTCAACAAAAATCGTTTTTGTCAATATATTCACCAGACTGGCTAGAGAAGTTAAACGAGCCCCACACAAAAACAAAAGTTGTTGTTTATTTTTCAGGTTTAGGGACTTGATTCTTTTAATAAAGCAGTGGTGTTTTCACTACAAGAATTTTCTCTTTATGATACTATAGACAGTAGAAGGAATTTCAGATTAAGAAACGGATGGGAAATAAGTCTTCAGAAAGCATACAAAATGCCTTTCACCCTCCACGCACACAGCGAATTTATCTGATCTTTTAGATAATCTTTTAGCTTTTCCATTTGTTAGTATTAAGTATTCTGATGCTGTAGTCTGCCTATACAGAAGGAAACGGGGGAAGAGGAAAAGTTTCTCTCAAAAAAGACTGAAATTATGATTCCCGCTCTAACAGCAACAAAAAATTAAGTTCGTGTGTCAGATCAGCTTTCTATATGTGATGTTAATTATTAAAAGCTAAATCTGTGGATCCTACGTGTCACTGGCAGATGTATAAATAAGCTCCTTTTACATTCAGATGTTTTTAAACACATTTTGTACAACTAGCTTACTGTAACAGGATATGAACTTTTGGGAGAGAAGCTTTCTAACTGTTTGATTATAAAAGACAAATCCTCCCAGTTCATTAAGCATTCAAAAGAGATGTTGAAACATTACATCGGTCTTGCTGCAGAGGAAGATACTTTTTATGTTTTAGGATTGAAAAATGAACAGTAATGTGCATTGCTTCTGATTGCTTAATGGTGATTTATTGAATCTCTTAATTACTGGTTTTTGACAGATTTCTCAGATATTTTGTGGACAAGGAAAAGCTGTACTTCAACATTTAAGAGAAGATAGAGTTCCATGTTTTTTATCTCAAAATGGAATTCCATTAGACATTAGAAACTCGAATTATGTATTATTTTGGCCTGTAAGATATAGCCAGCTGTTGCAATATGTAAATATTCACTGTTATGAACATGACATAGCAAATTGAAAATGGCGTACACAAGTTCGTTCGGCAAAATATTAAAAAGCTGTATGTATTCTTGCAGCTCCTGTCTGCATTTTCTGTGCAACTGGATTCTGGGATCCTGCAGAAAGCAGGGAAACCTCAGGATTTTGCATGATGATTGAACAATTCTTGTTCCCTACCAGACCTGAGGCACAGTCTACTTCCAAGTCTCAGAGGGAAGGGGGATGGTCATTTCTGACAGGTAAGAGAGGCACATCTAGGTTAAGTTCAGGCTGAGGCTCTTTAAGTGAGAACACAGGAGACACGGAGGAATCACCATTCTCATTTAGTCACTACTAAGTTAAAATGAAGCAAAGGTCTTAATTGCAGGACAAACCACTGGGGAATGAGAAGTCAGAGTCTGTGTGAATTGAGAGAAGCAATAATGAGAAATGAAAAGCTTAAGCCTAAGGTAAAGGTCTTGTTTATTTTTGTGCCACTTGCCTGAACCAACCAAGTGCTACATGCCTGCACTGATAATTGTTGGAGTAGCATCACATACTTATTGGTTTTGTGATTGAAGGTCACAACTACTAATTCCAACCTATTTCTGCGCTCTGTTGCACACAAAGACTCAGATGTAGGCCAACACATGCAAAGGGACCCAACTATGCAGCAGATACTGCCTGTTAAATTACAATTTTGATGCTGTTCCTCTGTGTGAATTAACAAACATGAGATTTTTGTAGAAAATCCTCTTTCAAACATTTCCATGAATTACTCTACTTAATTCAGTGCAGATTTCTTTAAAAGTCTATTTGAAATACAAACTAGTCCCAATTAGCTTTATTCATGTTATAACAGAGCCAGGAGCTTGAAGCCATTGAATGCATTAAAAAGGGGAGCTATTTAATTTACAATAGGTGCTATAAGGTAATCTGGACATGCCTCAGAATTCCTTTGTGGCTTTGTGATTATGAAGTGACCATGAGTGGCTGTTCTACTCAATAGCAAGCCGGAGAACTGCTGCAACAGCTGTATGTTTCCAGGGGAATTCTTTGTGGGTGGGCAGATCAAATGCTTCACAGCTAAAGCTCAACACCTGTGAATCTTGGCTATTTGGATCAATGTCAACTTAAAAGGAGGAGGGGGAAAATGCCTCTTGACATAGTCATCAAAAGGGCTGCTAAGGAAATACTTTCTTGTGAAAGTGTACTGTGATTGAGGTTTGTTTTGGAGTGGAGTCATGGAGTTCTAAGGTATACTCATGGGAAGATCAAGAAACAGAAACAGCTAAAAGAATTATCTAGATATATTAGGACCATCTTGTAGGGTGAGTGATGACATGCTCAGATCTACTAAGGTTATCACTGCTGGCCTTTTAAGAATAGTATTACTTCTAAAACTTTTTTCTGCTTCACTGGAAAAAAGTGTAGGTGTTTGAGGATTTTTTAAATAACTGAAGTTCAGTGAAATAATAGACAAAGGGGGTCAGCTTAATTGAATCCAGTTCCATTTTCCTGATTCAGTGTCTTGTTCAGCACAGAAATGATAGTAAATGAAATTTATTTTTAGAGAAGCAGAACTCTGGAACTCTATCCTTTCCATAATCATCTGATCTTTTCAGGAGCTGATTGCACACGGGACAGCAAAAATGAGAAAAAAAACCACAAGTGTCTGAAATGTTATATTATCTTCTTTTAAATAATGATTAAATAGCAATGAACACAATGTTACTGATGTATTAAGGCCAATAGGGATCCAAAACTACCTGACAGTTCTGATACTGTTTTTGAGAGGGGTGACACTACTGACATGTGTGGCTTCACTCTCTGAGCATCTTCTTAGAGCAATGTACTCTAAATGTTGTCATCAAAGAGGAATACCTTAGACATGCCAAGGATTTCAATTTGTACTTATTATTGCTCTTTGTTTCATGGAAGATTAGGTACTAGAAAAATACCTGTTATCTTTATTTCAATGATGCTAGACCATGTGGATTAACCTTGCTGATTCGGTAGGGTAGCAGTTGATATTTAGTATAGGTTACTCTGGTGCAATTATTAACGTTCATTATTATAAAGAAGAATAAAGCTAAACAATATGACAGCAAACCAGTAATAAAGAGAAAGAGCTGACATCATAAATGTGATTGAAGTTCGGGGTTTCATCCTCAGAAAATTAGATGCTTTAAAGAAACCAAAATGTCACCTGCAAAAGTGCAAATGCTTTCAATAACTAATAAATGTCTAGTTTAATTTAAAAGAAAAGGCCAAATTTTCAGCTTTCTTTTTTTTTTCAGTGTAAAAACAAGGAAAATTTCATTACTTGTTCCAAAAGATCACAGAAATTCTCAGCCTGTAATCTCCCCCTGCCCAGGCTTTTTTTTTTTTTTTTTTTTTTTTTTTTTTTAATGATACTTTGGGAGGACTATATTTCTGAAGGAAGCTTTTATTCAGGAAAACCTTTCAGAAATTCAGGATGAAAATCTGGAAAAGGGAGAGATGATATGTCTAGGTTGAGTGTTTTCTTTTTTTCCTCATCCTTTAGTTGTTGCTGAGAACATTTATGCAGGAGAGGGGAGACTGTGTTCTGGTTTCTGCTGTGATCCAGTAAGGCACAGGCAGCAGGACACTGGTTCCCACATCTCTGCTGAACGTGCAAGCAGTCTTGAACCAGATCTGCCTCTTCCTGTCTTTTAAAACATTATATCCCCACACAATCTTAACATTTAGTCTGATGGAAAGAGGAAATGTTTTGAAATATCAATGATACTGAACAGGGAAAACATATTTCCTGCTCACCTCTGGCTCTAAACCTACTTGCGGTTGTAGCGTCAGAACAACAGCGCTGTTCCTTTCCATCCTCACTGCCATCAGCTATTATAAGTGCTCCTCTGCGCTGAATTTTATGGGTGTTAAAGATCTACATGTTCCTTTCACTGCATCTGGAGTTATGAGCACTCAGTGCCTTTCCAAACACTGGAGCCGAAATGAAAAATTCCACTCCACTTTACTGCCTACTAGTACTCAGTGCCAATACAAAGGTTGGTAAAATACCAGGGTGTGTGCATGAAGTCAGTTTTAAGTGTTATGAAGGTTCCCAAATCAAAACAGATTTTCTTGTAACACTGGAATGTATGGGTTGGATGCTTCTAGGCATAGTAACTTAAGTGATATGGATATAATTAAAGGTTAAATTCCACACCACCGGAGCTCTTGTTTGTCATGGAAGCAAAGTGTTTGTGACTTTTTAACTATTTTTTTAAGTTTTTAAACCTTTTTTAATTTTTTTCTGTGCTTCAGGTTTTTCTAAGTATTTAAGTTTGAAAATTTCAGAAGTTTCCTACTTCTGTCCCTGAGCAAACATGAGCCATATATATAAAAAAATTTGTTAAATTCAAGCAGTTGTAAATGTCATTTAACAAGGCATGGTTCTTTGCAGACTTAGCAATATAAATATTGTTGTATGCTGAGGAATGAATCTGAGCAACAGTCTGCTCAACAAAACTAGATTGAGTAGGGACAGTATTTTCAAGCACTGGTGCCTGAGGGGCTATCTCATTTTTACCTAATCTAAAGCTTGCCGTAATGAAAGGAAAGTTTTATACTTGCATGTACCGCAAGGAAACAAGGAGATTAAGGTACTAATACATGAAAATAGCTAATTTATCTTGTAAACTGTTTCATCAGGGACCACACGGTCAAATTCTCCAAGAATCTACTTATTTAATATTTGCTCATTAATCTTGTTCCCATCCTTAAATTCACAGAATGGATACTTTAAAAATCATACTCCAGCCCAGTGAAATTCTCTGTTATTCTCCAATATACGGTAGCCAGAACATTTACTTCAGTCCTCATTTACAGCTGCACGTTATGACTGCATGACACTGACAGTAAAAGCAATAACTGATACCCATACCAATTTCTTAAAGCATTATCCAAACTGTCATGCCAATGTTTTGCTAAGTGATGCGAGTGGACGTATCGCTGCCCCTAGCTGAACAGAATGGCAATACCCACAGACTGTTTGCTCTCACCTTCACTAGGTTTGAAAGCACCTGAAGCAGTAAGGGGTCTAAGTACACGTGAAAGCTGATGTACTCTGCCAGCCTTCTTCAACCCCCCACTCTGTGTGTGTCAGCTGTGGAGCAATTAATAATTTTTTTTTTTCTTTATGCTTTCTCTTCCTGCTCCCTTTCCCCAGATTTGAAGAGTAAAAGGAAAAGCTTCCAGGGCTAACGTCTTCTGAGGGAATACTCAGAAGCTGCCTTCAGGAGGCAGCTTTATATTGCCTAATTCAAATTCTTTTTTATTGTCCTTGTTATGAAGTTAACATGATTTTTTTTCCTCTTGTGATCTGAGTTTGGTCAAGATTTCATTCAGAGATTCTATCCATGCTCTACTTGGGAAGGGACACTAGAAGTATCCTGTAGTTAAATATAGTCAGATACATATTTACAAGAGCTTTCTTAATGAAGTGGTCCATAACTACCAGCCCTACCATGCAAAACATTTTTTTTTTACTTCAAACTGCACTATTTATTTTGTACCAAGAGGTGATTGGTAACGTTTCTTATACCCACTGCTATTCATTAGGCCTTTTGCAGCAGTGTCTCTCCTAGGGTAAGTTAAACTTTGGTTTCAGAAATGTTTTTGTGAGATGTATAGCATAAATTGTATAGAAATTCACAGACAACTTTAATCATTTTCCAATTCCATTGTATAACAAGGCTTCCTTGATGCTTTCCTGAAGTGAGGAATAGGGCTAGGAGAAGGGAACTGTAGTGAATTTGCTTGCTGAACTTCACTCTTTTCATTTTTGTGACTTCTCCAAGGAAAAATGAATTTTTAATTAAGTTAATTAATTAAGTTAATTAATCTACTTATTCACATACTTTGTCATGCACATAGTTTTACTATGAAGGTTCTATATTACCATATTTGCAGCATAGGAAGATTCTGAGAGTTTAATCCCAAATTATGCTGATTTAACACACTCAAACTAAGAAACATCTAAACATCTAAAAGGTAGGGAGCATGTACAAACATGGGATGGAGAAAAAGTAAAAGTACATAGGAGAAAAATGAAAGCACCATAAGCTTTTTGTTAGGTTAGTGCCCAAACAGTCATAATATAGAAAAAATCATAAGAATTATGTTATTATATGGTTATTTCTTTCATTTTGTGATATTACTAGTGTTACTGTGCTCAAGTTGTATTTCTCAAATTCAGATTTAAACACTAGTTGTGTGTTTGGAGGAAAGAAGTATGAACGGCTTGAGGCAGAAAATATTTATTAATAGTAGGCTTTACACTGTTTTCTCTAGATGTAAGTCCTTCTCATTTTTCAGCATAATCATGATTTGCTTTTACTCTACTGGTTGAATATTTTTTAAAGCCATCTGCTCTTTTTCTTGATCCTTACTTCCTACCATAGTTGTTTTCCAAGACATATCTGGTATCCAATAAAGCTGCCTAGAAACCTCTATGTCCAGAAGCATGCTACCTCAAAAGAAATACTGTTTTTACTTTTTTGTGTTTTCACACAAATGCTCTCACAGTATTACTTTTTATAATTGCGGGTGTGGAGGAGAGGATTCCTTCTTTGCCTTTTTCTGTTCATTTGTTGTAAAATTGAACCCAGTCATCATGGAATAACTGTAGGTGTTAAAAAACACAAAAATGTGTAAGCTCAAACTGATTTAGTATCGCATGGGTCAGAATTGCAGCAGGGTTTCACCTCGGAATTACAGCTGATCCATGTACATGTACCGTCACAAGCTGTTCAGGCATCCTTGACTTTACGGGATGTGCTTGTGGAGCACCCGCTGAAAACTTGGGAGCTTAGCTTCTCCTGCCCTTATCCAAACTATTCACTATCATACAGATAGGTGACACCACTGTATCAAAGAGAAATGTAGTTAAGTGTAATGGAGTGGAAATTCACTCCAGCAGGTTTAAGCCCAAGTGTCAGATTGTCTGAAGATGTGTTTCAGGACTCTGCTCCGTTAAGTGTTTATCTAGTGACAATGTTGCTAAGGATACAGCCGTCCTCTCTGCTTATTGCCTTAGCCACCGAATGCTTGTCTTTTCCTTTCATAAGGTTTCTATGGGAGCTTTTGACTGCTTAACAAAACCTAAGAGTTGGTGGTCATAATTAAGTTACAGTAATTGTATATGTTATTTCAGTGAAACTTAGCCCTCCTTAGATCAGGGAGTGAGGTACAACTGATTTTTAGAATCTGACTTAATAGAACTGCTATTTTCTTCTTTTTTGGCTGTCATTATGCATATAAATCAATATTTCATCTTGGTTAGTGTTCATTCTTGGGATATCTTGTGTGATTGTCAGAACTACAGTAATCACTGTCACCTAACCCAGTTAGCAATGTGTTAAGGTTAGAGTTGTAAACACTCACAGAAAATGGGTTTGCATCCCCAATTTAATCTCATTAAACATTCCATTTCATACTAAACTGAGTGATACATTGAGAAAAAACACCGTTTCATTTCTCTTGTACAAGCTGATGTAAGATGCGACTTTCCATTCCAGTCTATTTAGAATGAGATAACAACCCATCCCCTACACACAGTTCAAAATTATTTGCAGTTTGGACTGTAAATTTATAAATGACAGTTCTGCGAATTAGACTTGAAAGGAAACGCTGAGCAGAGGGTTTTAGAACTTGCATGTAAAATTCAGGACAATTTATATAGGAAAGAGCTTGGCTGCTTATGTTATAACTGTATAAATCCCAGAGATGTCTAGAACCAAAATGAATGAAAATACTCCTGTCACCTTCTCTCTTTTCAACCTTTTTTTGGTCCCCAGTGATTTATTGCTACCCCACACTGAGCATAGTATCCATCTATTTCTAGTAATCAGAACTTTCTTAGACAAGAATGTTTTGGGAAGCTGGTGTAAAGCAGCTGCTGGGAAAATACCTTTACAAAACCTAGAGTTAACTTTTAAATGGATAAGCCTGAATTTTTCTGCCTAGAAGATGACTTCCAAATATTTTCTTATCCCACAGTTAAATTAGTGGTGCAATATTTTGACTACAGCCTTGATCATGTGAAAACGTTTAAGATTGCTCACCTTGTGTATAAATGCATTTAGGACATGTCTGACTCCCGACTTTCGAGTTTCAACAGGCTTGTCAACATACATCTGTATTTGTGGTTCTGAGACACTTGCCACTGGATTTCACAGATTAAATGTTGAGACTGGATTCTATCTTAGTTTTTAAAAAAGAATGTGCTCTACTGTGCCTAAATCTTTCTGTTTGGTATTTTGTGTCCTGTTAGTCCAGCCTTTCTCTATTGAAGTACCATCAGTTTTCCTAGACTTGGTCTTCATCATTATATATTTTACTTTTAAGGACTCAGTTTTCCTATTTCAATCTCTTGCTAAAAGTTCAGATAGTTTTTGGACAGAAAAATATCTTGGGTCTTCCTGGCCCAGTCTCTTCTACTCCAATTTGTTGCCCACATCCAGGCTGCCTCTAGCTTGCAGCTGCATTTATTTCTTGTTCCAGATATTTTCCTAGTCAGAACTAGTTTCACACCAGAGTGCGTCACTCAATCTTAGTCTACACAATCAGTTCCTTCTTTTCAGGCACCAGTCTCCCTGTCCACAGATTTCCAGGAGCTCTGCCTTTTGCTCTCCTCCTCAAAAATTGCAGCTCTTCTCCTCTGCCCTCTCTATTTCTGCTCCTTCTGTTTTCAGTTCACTCCACTACCCTGCTGGATCCCAAGACTTCTTTAATCTCTTCTCCCTACAGGCTTTTATACATTATTACCAAGCGGCTTCTCACAAAATGAGTGAGGAATTGAGAGTATAAAATAAGCAATACCATGCTCATTGTTATTTCTTAAGCTCATATTTGGTCCAGCAAAATTAGTCAAAAACTGAAAATATTTTTTTCTTATTTTGGGACTGGAGAATGCATATTACGGCCAGACACTTTGGTGACTTTAGCTGGCGTCACGTCAGAAATCTAGTGCAGGTGGTTTTTCTAGAGCTCCAATCTGAACAGCTCTTTGCAGTTTTAGGATAAAGACAAAAAACCCAAAACAATCAAACACACACACACACACAAAAAACCACCTGTAGTCCAAGAAATATTTCCAAGCATAATATATTCTCTCTGCTCAAAGTTCTTGAGGAGTTTGACTTAATGCATACAACACCTAAAACTGTGTCTACTCTTTTTATCTGCAGTGCTACTAGATAAAAAGTTATATGCATTCTTCTGTTTGTAAAAAAAAAAATATTCACATTGGATTTATTTTACCATAACTTTATAAACTTAAGACTGAAGTCTTACTTTAGCTAAAATTTTATTTTACACTTTTATAAAACTCAGAGAAGGTGGGACTGTTTCTTATAAGCAAACATTGTGGTTTGTAAAAATAAAGGTAAAAATACCTTCATTTTGAAAATCTAGGAAAGAAATTTTTAAAAAGTATTCTTAGGAGCTGTAACTGATTTGTTATTGGGAAGCATGTCCTCATGTGTCTGTTCCTCAAGCTGAACTGAAGGAATGGTCAACTTACAGCTATGTTTAAATGCTGTTTAAAGATATAAAGCTTTCAATAGGATTATGCAGTTTGCTCCCTTTGCCAGCATTTAGACTTTGATTTACAAACATAACACCCTTCACTCAAAGGAAGCATGCATAAAAGATCTTCTGTATATACTTAATCTGCTTACTGTTATCAGACATGTGAGTGTATCAGAAGTAAACACATCTATTTTAAATATTCCCTGAAGAAAGATCCTCTGGTGCCATTTCATGAAAACGACTCTTTCCTTTTTTCTCTGCTGATCTTTAATTTGTGTCATATCACTGCTGAGTGGGACCTATGAATTTCTCAATGATAATCTAAGCACAATACTTTAACTAGAGAAGAATCTATGGTTTCAACTAAAGTTCTGTTTCAAAAGGAAAACACATTTAAACAAACAAGAGTATCACTTCAGAATCGTAAATTATTCTGTTAGCTGTTTGCTGATAGCCTTCCTTTAAAAGAAGGAATTCAAAAGGGTTCTTATCATGGCCAACGTGTTTGAAAGCATAAAATCCCCAGCTACCTTCTAAAAATAGTCTGATCTGCTAAAGCAGCCTTTATGAAGGCTATGAGCTACACTGTTGTTTGTTTTTTAATGAAAAATATCTTTTATTAGGGTGAGTTCATAGGAGATTTGCAATACATTATTCATTCAACTTTTTAAGAGTACTAGAAGGAGGCCACACACAGTGATTAAATTTTCACTGGATATTCTTAAGCCATTTAAGTAGCCTATTTTAACATCTGCATGAGCACATACCCGCTTATCTCTTGATTGCTTCATACTTTCAGATGCTTTCTCTTCCTTGCTCAAAAATGCAAAAGGACCATATCCAAGACTCAGAAAAGTGAAACTGTTATGCTACCTAATGCCATGGAGTTGTGGCAATTGGATTTTATGCATGGAGGGGGAAAAAAGAAAAACTAGCCAGTATTTAATATTCTCCAAACTTTCAGTTTCACATAAGCTCCAACTAGCATTTTCTCTCAGCATTAACTTATCACTAAAGCTCCTGTCATAGAGAAATTTGGGTCAAGAAGGTTTGAGGTCATGTTGGAAGAACGGTTCTTTCTAATGCCAGCTCACAAATTCAAAAAAACATGGCTCACCATTTAAAATATTTCATAACTTAAGAAGCATTTCTAGTGACAAACCCCAAATTTGGATGGTTTCTATCCAGTTCCATTGTTTGTTGAATAAGAAAATGCCTTGCCTTTTTTTAAAATAATTTAAATCTCTTAAAAGAGGTACTCTTCAGAACAGCACTTCAGCTTGATCTATACTTTCATCTAGGAGGCTTGTTCCTTCCCAGTTGTTACATTCTCCTGCTTTAGTAACCCCTGTGTTGATCCAGTTTTGATGAATAGTGTTTCAACCCCAAATTCATCTTCTTTATCTCCATTGACATATTCAGTTCTACATTTCCCTCTCAAGAAATGCTCATTCTTTTCTTTCAATAAAGAAATCTGCCAATTACAAAAATACCTTTTATTTTATAACAAACTGCTGCTTTAAATGTGCTGTCAAGAAGCTATTTGGGGAAAGGGGAAGGATGGCCTCAATGGGAATAAGAAGGAACTAAATCAGGAACTCACACTGTGTATTATTACATAAAACAAACAGGCACACTATGAATTATGTAGTTTTACACAATTCTCTCTTGGGATTCTAATGACAACGTGAACCACGTGAGCTTTGGTTGTATGGCTTATGATGTCAGCAGAACATCTCACCGAAATGCTAGTCTCATAATTCAGAATTGCCCACTATACGAAATGTGTCTAGACAGGAGAATCAGAAAACAAGATTATTTTTTTTTATTTATTTATCTTGGGATATGGAATCCACTACAGTACAACAGTGAGCCTTTTCTTTCAGTACATAATCCTCAGAAGAAGAAAGTCTTATGGATTTTTTTTACTCAGCTATAGACTGATTTTGCTTTGAAGATGCACAGTTATATCGATGATATCCATAGATTTTTGAAATAGCTAAATAAATGTGGCATTGATGTTTTAAAAAATCTTCTGAGCAGAGAAGTCTAAATACTTAGCAAGACTTGATGACTTGAATGGAATAAGGTTGAATCCTAAACTGATCACTCAGCTTCCCAGTGTGGCATATGTCAAAAAGGATGGTTGATGCTTTTTGTCATCTAGGGAAGTTATTCTGCCTGAGAAAATGGGTAGAGGAATTTGCTATAGCAAAAGCAGAATAGTTCTGACACAAGGCTCACTGTAGTTAGTGGACTCCTATTGACTTCAATACGTTTTTTGATTTATTCTCAAATACAGAAGAAGAGAGTCTGACACATGGAATCATAGAATCATAGAATAGTTTGGGTTGGAAGGGACCTTTAAATATCACCTAGTCCAACCCCCCTGCCATGGGCAGGGACATCTTCAACAACATCAGCTTGCTCAGAGCCCCGTCCAACCTGACCTTGAATGTTTCCAGGGATGGGGCATCTACCACCTCTCTGGGCAACCTGTGCCAGTGTTTCACCACCCTCATTGTAAAAAATTTCTTCCTTATAGCTAGTCTAAATCTACCCTCTTTTAGTTTAAAACCATTACCCCTTGTCCTGTTGCAACAGGCCCTGCCAAAAACTTTGCCGCCATCTTTCTTGTAAGCCCCCTTTAAGTACTGATAGTCCGCAATAAGGTTTCCCTGAAGCCTTCTCTTCTCCAGGCTGAATAACTCCAACTTTCTCAGCCTTTCTTCACAGGACAGGCATTCCATCCCCCTGATCATTTTCATGGCCCTCCTCTGGACCCGCTCCAGTAGGTCATAGAATCATAGAATCATTAAGGTTGGAAAAGACCTTTAAGATCATCGAGTCCAACCATCAACCCAGTACCCATGCCCACTAAACCAAGTCCCGAAGCACCTCATCCACACGTTTTTTGAACACCTCCAG
>JASVER010000005.1:11093888-11111620 GCA_030449065.1 Oceanodroma leucorhoa
GTACACCCGTCCAAGCCATGAGCCGCCAGCTTCTCCAGGAGAATGCTGTGGGAGACGGTGTCAAAGGCTTTACTAAAGTCCAGGTAAACCACATCCACGGCCTTCCCCTCATCCACTAGGCGAGTCACCCAGTCGTAGAAGGAGATCAGGTTGGACAAGCAGGACCTGCCCTTCATGAACCCATGCTGGCTGGGTCCGATCCCCCAGTTGTCCCGCACCTGCTTTGTGAGTACCCTCAAGATGAACCGCTCCATGATCTTCCCTGGCACAGAGGTGAGACTGACTGGTCTGTAGTTCCCCGGGTCTTCCTTTTTTCCCTTTTTAAAAATGGGGGTTTAGTTTCCCCTTTTCCAGACAGTGGGGACTTCACCAGGCTGCCATGTGATTTCACGGACATGCCTCAGTGATTTCTTTCACAGACAGCGTGGTGAATATGAGAGGAAATATAAGGATTCACCTTTTTTAATATTTTTTGTTCCATTGTGATCACATTACTTAAACTCTTCGTCCCCATTTCTGGAGGGTAACTTCTTTTTTATTACTGTTTGTGAAACTCACTAAACACATCTGTTTTATGAAAATCCAGACTGTCATTCTTTGATATAACTCCATGCACTAAATATCTACTTATCAGTCTGGTGAAGTATAAGGGGGTTTTGTCTATTGTAAAAAGTCACAGAATCCACAGAAACCTCAAAGCAAGTAGGATACACACAGTTCTGCACTTTCCTTCATATAAAGCAGGATCTATTGCTTACTGTTCTTTGCCTAACTGGGCACTATTAAATATCACATAGGGTCATTTGTTAGACTCTGCTTTCAGACCTGGTTAATGGTGATTTGCTCTCTCTTCATTATTCATCTCTAATCAGCTTTTTCCCATCCCACAGATATCTGTTGCTAAATCTCTAGACAGGAACTACCAGCTGGCAAATGGTGGACAGTCTCTGAATTTAAGCAGATTTAGCAGGGCCTTCAGTGAATGTTTACAGGGCTTAAACTAATTGGAAATAAGATTTACAATGCTTCTTTTAACCAATGCCATTCTATACTTAGGAAAGGGAATTACTGGTATTTCTTAAAACAGTAATCTAATTTACTCATGAGTATGACTTCCTTGAGTACAGAGCCAGTGGTGATTTAAGGCAACACACCAGATTTAGTTTTTACTTTACATTATGTGATGAATTGAAAGGTCATTATCCTTAGGTATATCAGATATAGACATAAACAGCAAAGTCACACTTGACACTTGAGCTGCAATTAGAATCAAATGCTAGTTCTTGCAAAAGAAAGTCTATAGTCTTCGAATGAAAAGTAGTGATTCTTAAAGTTAATTTCTAAGGAAACTCAGTGCTTTAAATGTCTCAAAAATAAGGCTTACTTAAGTTAGTAGTAACCGCTTGGCAATAATGAAAATCATTGTCTGTGTTAATTCGGTAAGGACAGAAAAAGAAAGAAAAATATTCCTAGGAAATGAATTCCCAAGTCTCCAATCATTTATTTTATGCCCCATCTTACAGATATTTCCGCAAACCTCTGCATCATTTAGTAGGCTGGAGAGAACAATTCTTCATATAAGTGTAAAGCCCTTCTTTCCTGGGAACTGAAATGGAATTTCATCCTGCTTATTATTTCAGTTCCTTAATAATTTAAAACAGACCTCCATTTCTTCGTGTTCAGGCCTAAACAGGTGCATAATGTCACTGTTGTATTCCAGCTGTTTTGAGCTTTCATTTCTTTTTTAAAGGGAGATCTTTGAATATTTATTATGTATCCCTTATTCTTCGCATATACCCCTCACTAGGCTGTATGTGGCTTACTGTGCTAAACCATTTCCTTCTAATATTTTTGAGCTGCTGTTCAGTGGAAAGTAAATAAATAAGGCTGGCTCTATTCACTGCATAAAATATTTTTATGAAAGTCACTTAGGAGCACTGCTGAAAATGGTTTCTTTATGTTAAAGGTGACACGGTGGTTTTTTTAAGTTTCTGCTAAAATCACTAACTGGCATGAAAATAAGTTAAAACTCATGTCTGGATTTTTTTTTTTATTTTGATGATGATAATTTGACCGATGTAATTTCTGACTGAACAAGTCATGGCTGCTAATACTTACATCCAGGCATGAATTTACTGCAGAAAATAAAAAAAAAMCAGATGTCACCTGCAAGTAGCTGCCACCAATTAGCCTTACAGTCATATCAGGGCTGATACAAATCAGCCTGTGTCAGTCATGATACTACTATTGCTTAAGATCCTTGGTCATTTTAACTTCTGATCAGGAATGGAATTGTGGTTCAAGCAGGAGAGAGAAGGAAACATTCCTTCTCCACTGGCTTCACATGTAAGTCAAAAAACATTTAGAAGATAAGACTATTGTTCTGTCTCTTACTTTCATGTATCCTATCCCGTCCTGCCATCATTTTATCTTTTTCCGGTCCATCTAATTAGGACTGAGCTTAGCCAGGTACTACATCCCCTACACTGTTCTTGTGAGTCTGCGACCCAGGAAACAGCCAAAAGCAATGCCCTAAGCAGCCCCATGTTCATATACATATAACAGGTCTCAGTGTAGCTAATGAGGCTCCGTACTGCCTGATTTCCTCCAGCGGTGAGGTTCTGTGTAAGAATAAGCAACAGACTGGTGTACTTCCTGGACATTTTTCTCTTACCTTTTATATGTATTTGTGTCTTCCTTGGCCTGGAAAGAAGGGCTTCAGACATTAAAAGCAACATCAGCTTCAGACCATTTCAAATAACGTTTCCCCTCAGAACAATAGGTAATAGCATTTAAAAGACTGTCAAGCAGCTTTTAATCTATCTTAGGAAAACATCACTCAACAAAGGAAAACGAAGGATATGGCTAAAATGACAGCGTTATTTCACGCTTGAACTTAAGAGCCTTTGTCATGCATCACTTTAAAAACTTAAAGTGTTGAATTAATTTTTAAAGGACAACAGTTACACAGTTACTTGTGGTTGATTACGAGGAAATCAATGACCACAGTGAATGCTGTAGCAATGAGTAAGAACTGTTTCTTAATACCTCATTTTTGTTAGAAAGTAGACAGACCTTTTCAAAACAGGAGCAGATGTATTTAGGTGACCTGATTTCAAAACTATGAAGCACCTGAAGATTTTCCCCAATACACATTCTTATTGCACTCACACACACTCTTGCTGGCTTGAGGAACACATGGAAATGATGCTTACTGGTAACTAAGTACTAACCTTCACTATGCCCTGTTCCATTCCTTCACTTCCTTTTCCTGTTTTTAGGGCTGGAAGTGAGAATGGGTTGTCCCCATACTAGTGAATTGGAGCTGGTGGAGGAGAGCAGAAATCAAAAAATATGTGTTGGCTGAAGAGGAAATATGGGACCACAGGGTTACTCCCATTTGTTGCTCTTTATCTCATTTGTTTGCATTCTATGCATAAATATAGGGTGGTGAAAAAAGAAAAACTATGATTATTTCAATCAATATTTTGGATTTCTGTAAAAGGACTTTAAGTCCTCACAGGGCTTTACAAATATGGTGGTTTTATATACAATCTTAAACTAGTTTACATATGATCGTAGACTTTAATTTAATCTCTAAAAGTAGCAAACAGTGATAACTCTGAGATTAAAAAAACCCCAACCTACAACCAGTTCTTTTGTTCTGTGGTTCAAAACGTGGCTACCTGGCTTAAACAAAACACAGAACTGATAATTTGTAGGCTACACTGACATACTCTTTGTTGTTTAGCCAGAGAATTCTTACCAGATAAAAGCACTTACTATGATATGTCCCTGAAAGTAACCTAACACACTCTTCAGCCTCTTAGATTTTCCTTCCTACAAAAAACCACTTAGTATCTGTCCTGATGTGCATAAGTGACTCATCTTGGCCCAAACCTTAATTGTTTCTTTGCTTGTATATGGAATCTGAAAGAATGTAAAATGAATTATTGGTATGCTGTTAAATGGAGTAAAATCTAAAGCGTGGCATCAGAAAGATTTCAAGAGAAAATGCATGTGGGAAGGGGAAGATCAAGAAAATACAGTAGATTCCTAATTTTCCAACTTCCTTCATTGAGTCCACAGTGAACATTTTTCTCTATGACCCTGAAACACTTAAACCAAACAAAAGTCTTACTAACATGTAATAGTCTTTATTTTGAAGGCCTAAGGATATCAGCCTTAAGGACAGGAGATGATATCATGTGCCTGACTAGGTGATAATTATGATATTGCAACTGCAATTTGACATGTTTAAGATTRCACCATGGTATTACTTATATCTTCAAAAATCAAAGAAGGTCCCTTGAGAAAACATACAAAACTTTCTTTGTTAAAGAAAGAAAATAATTTTTCTTCTTATAAACAAGATAACAGTTATCCCTTTGATTCTCTGGATAGGAGAGGAAATAAACATGCTTCTGTCTTCTCAGATGATATTTGATTGTCATTTTATGGCATATACTAGTATTTGATTCTGCCAGTTGAAAGACAGCTTGCTAGCAAACCCCCCTGACTAAATACAGAAGAGGCTTTCCTCAAACAAGAGGGGGTTTATTACATGAACAATACAGAGGAGAAACAAGATAAAATAGCAAAATTGAAAATTCAATATAAAATAATGCTTCTGCTGTTACAATCAAGGCATACAACAGATGTGTCATTGTGACCAGATAAAAAAAATATTGTTTTGCTACAGACATAAACCACCTTTTCCATTAAATATTATGTCTTGTTATGACTGGCTTTGGTAGCATAGTACATTTGGCACAAGTGAGAACACCCGTGGTGTGCTACCAAGTTTAAAATTCTTTCTCATGATTGATAATGTTCAGAAAAAAATTTGAGCATAATGATATAACAAGCAGGCACTTAAGCAGATGTTTTATCTGAACAAAGTAGTTCAGAAACCTAAAAGAATGCAGATTTGCTTCTGCTCCTCAATTCTTCTTCAGTATTTCATTCCTTTTGGGAAATAGCTTTGAGGAATCATTGTAAGATTATTCATAAAATAAAAAGTGGTTAAAAACTCTTGTTAGTCTCAGATAGAAAGTGGGTCTCTAGCCTTTTGACTTACTCAGCTCCTATTGCCACTGATGTACTACCAGACACAGATCTGTCCAAATTTGGAGAGTTATACAGTGAGGAGAGCTCCTCTTGGCAAGGCGAGTTCCTCATTGCTGGAGGAAGCAACGTGGGTCATGCTCGTAACAGCCATTTCAGCTTAACTCAGCCAAGTGTCATTGTAGAAGTAAAAGGAGGGGAAAGCATGAGCTGTTAGCTGGCAGCATGCTACTCCATTACACCACTTTCCATTCAAAGTTAGAGCCATACTGAACTGCCCCAATTAGAGCAGCACCAGATAACCTGGAATCAAGAAAACACAAGCAGACCTTAGCACTTTCCATACTGTACTTTAAAGACTTTGTCAAGGACCTTGCGTAGGTTGTAGATGTGTGCCTATCACAGTCAAATTCTGATTCAGATAGTTATGGTCTGCCTGCCAATTACCCTGTAAAATTGAAATGGAACTGCTATTCCTTACCCTTAGTCCTAATTTCCTAGCTGATCATACTGCACAATGAAAGACTATACTTTCCTGTATTTTACTGATTATTGAACTGATTTATTCATGGATGGTAAATAAATTTTAGGATCTTTTGTGATGAAAGTGTGAAAACTTTTGAATATTGGAGCAGCTGTGTCAGTAGCATAGCTAGCTCCTTGTTCATCTACAATTATTCTGATAACTGTGATTCAGACCCGAGAAGAAAAGTTTTTAGTTCTGCTCTATGGCTTCATTGGTAAGTGGATTTAATCAAGTTGTCAACCTAAAATATCTCATTGGAGTGGGTCGTTGTTGTAACCGGCTATATTCAGTAACTAACAGTATAGATGAGTAGACAACTGCTTCCCTTCTAGCTGGCATACCTACTGTGAGTGAGGAATGGATGAAGTAAGCTCTTGCGATTCAGATGCTCCAGTGTAATCCTGACATTAGGACCACTCATCAAGTCACAAACCATCCTCTTGTACATTTCTGCTTACAATAAATGAAAGAATTTGCAGGTATTAAGTTCTGGACCACAGCTATAAATAGAGGACTCTTCTTAATTACTCTGTCAATGGCCCACCAAACAAGGTAGTGAGAGCTTAATTAAACCCATGATTATTTATGAAAAATATCCATGTCTTTTAATTTCATGACAGCACTAATAATCTCAGAGAATTAGATCGAGTTGTTTGAATGTGACTCTTCAAAGTCTATGCAATCTGCTGTGACACTTGATTTCACCTGTCCATTTTACAACTACCAGCTTAAAAATACACACTTTATAAATAAAAAATCAGGCAATGTTTCAGAAGTTTGCTAGCAGGCTGAGGAACTTTCAATCTTAAAAACCCAAGCCTTTATTACACTGTAACTAATTCATCAATATTTTTCCTTCTCCCCACCCCTCCCCTTAAATATGTGCTCACAGTTTCTTGATGTAATTATTGAAACTCACACCCCATGAGGGAAGGAAAAAAAAGTAGTAACCTTCTGGAACAGAAGATTGGAAACTAAAGCAGTTCAGATGGTCTTGTAGTTAAAGCATTGGCTAAGAGTCAGATAATGAGGGTTTAGGATCTGACACAAACTTCCTGTGTGATTTTTCTGAAAGTTGTTTCAAGCCAAATTATGACACTTTGTTTAAGAATACTGAGCTGGAGCATGCTCCCCCATGATTCAGTTGGAATTACTTGTGGAGCAAAGCATCATGCCTTTTTGTGAAAGTGGCAGAAATCTGATCTTCAGTCTCCTCCTCCCTTGTCCTTGAGTCAACGGAATGGTGATACAAATACTAACCTGCCTCAACAAAATGTTCTTCTATTTCTTGCCTCACTTATGCTGTTCAGATATTATTTCAGTGATGGCGTTAATTGTCTTGGTCCAGAAAAGTATATAAGTGTGTTTCTGGCCTTAAATACAAACACCACCATAAAACTTTATGGCTTACCTAAGTATAAGACCACTAAATCATGGACAAGTCTAGGTGAAATCTGATTGCTGTACTTAGCACCTCTGAACTGCGGAGCTCTGGAAATACCTACAGCAGTGCTTGGCCTCACTTCTAGTGGAAATACTTCCAATATAAGGAGATCATTTAGACTTGCTGATTGATGAAGATTCCCCCTCAAATATTGTACTTGATAAAGAAATTTCTACCTGAGTAAGTCTCTAAATATGACAATAAAAGATATGTATGCTAGTTTAAAGACTTTCTATCATTTGCTTTCTAATGACATCATCTTGTTTTACAACTGTGTCTATACACACTGGTAATAAATTGCATATAACAGTAATTATATACCCCAATACAGAGTACCCCATATACTTTATTGATCATTGTTTTCTCACTGTTCAGAGATACTGCATATGATTCAAGAATTGCAATGGATATCTTTTATAAACCAGTTTTTAAAATATTCCTTAGTTCAAACCAGGCATCAAATTTCCATCCCCTTCCTACTGGGATGTTCAAAATCTACACCTGAACCTTGATATTTAAACTGATTATTATACTTTGCCCATTCCTTTAGCCAGCTGCTTAGTTAGCAGTTCTTATTTTTAAATGGCACCCCAATCAGATGAAAGTAAAATGTTCAGATGAAACCAATTTTACAAGCAATATCTTGAATGTTTGTATTCATAAAATGTCATCTTACATGAAAGACAATAAGTATTCTGGATAATAAATGTGTCAGTTTTTCTAGGGTTATATTATCAGCAGCACACACGGATTTGTAGGGTTCCGATCTACACTAAAGTATTCTGCCAGTCAAAATAGACTTCGGTACATAACTTATACAGTGTAATCTGACATAGCCACAGGCGGCTTCACACTACAGTTCGAAAACAATTTGCTTGGTAAACTAGCTAATAATATTGCAGCAATATTTGATTAATTAGTCTTCTAATTTATTAGTGATACTTACATGAAAATTGAGAAGTAGAGATTGCTGTTTATTATACATAAAAACTATACATTCAAATTAACTTCCAGTTAATTATGTAGAGATACAATGTATCTACTGGTACTCAATATCACTACACATCCACATCGTTGGTAATTCAGAACTCATGGCTGCATTTTTCCATCATCAGATTTGTATTGACTAACTCACATCTGAAATTATTCTGCTATGCAAGAGAACGATTCTCTACTGAATAGTCAATTGCATTTGAAGCTCCTTATTTGATACATGGATTCAAACTGTGTTCTCCTAAGATTTCCTTTGTAATTCAGAGATGACCTATTGCTTACGATTCTGCCTTTTGATTTCCCATCTGCCCCCACAAAAACTTCTGCTGGAATGTGCTTGTTGTAGGTCAGTGACCCTCTGTAAGAGAGACATGGAGAATACTTTATCTAACGGAGCTGGAGAGCAATAACATAATTCCAAACTGATGCCCTGACAATGCATTGTGTTGCTTTCTCACAACTTTGTCACAATACTCAGGAGAGAGCGCAAGCATGTACTGAAGTTGCACCATAAGGCAAACAACACAATGCAATATGAGAATGTCACTCTGCAGTTATTTCTCAGCCCTCTGTGATTTTGTTCAGTGGAAGTACTTGCTTTCCTCTCCCACGGATCTCAACAGCTGCCAAGAGAGCTGTTTCTCTCTCCTTCCTATAGTACTAGCTTGCAATCCTAACCGTGACACTCCCACGAAAAGTAATCAAAGGTTCACTGGAATACTTGCAGAACTCCAAAGCTTTCTGTGCTCCGAGTATACCTGGGAAATGTGTATCTGAAATAATACATATACCAAAATCCTATAAATAATACAGTAACACTACATAATAACTCACATCTGTTCCTCATTTGTGAATGAGTTTGGATGGCTCTTCCCTGTTTCCTTTCCCTGGATTTTGAGACAATGGAAAAAACCTCATCTTTTTCTTTCCTAATACCATGGTTAAAAACTGGTCTACAGTCTTTCAGACTAGCATGTTTGCGTTCTAGAAAAAGAAATCAAATATTCATTTGAGTTTTATACTTTATCAGGTGACCTATCTTTGTTAGGGAACATGAATTTTGAAAAGGAGTCTGATCCCAGGCACTTAGGTGGCACTTAGACATACATTTCAAGGATATTTCCCTAGCAAAAATGGGGAATTACAAATTACCAAATGGCATGTGCTTTTTGTCCTAAACTGAGGAACGATGACATCTCTAAACTATTGTGATCTGTGCCTTTTACTAGACGTACTCTGTCTACATGACTACTAGGTGTATCATGTAAATCAGGACTCAGCTGCTTAAAATAATAGCTGACCAGCACAATGCAGCATTTACATATTTCTAGAAATATAAGTGTATTTTTTGTTGAAACATGCCAAAAATAACAACCACTTGCATACTTCCAAAGCCCCACATATCAGGTATTGGATTCATCTTCATTCTGCATCAAGGGATTGTTGTCTAATTAACTGAAACAACCAAATGCATTTGCCAGCCTGCATGGCTTGCTTTACAGAAAGTAGGTATAGTGTGAAGAGTGTTCCCAGTAGGGGAAATCTTCCAGCTATCTTGATTGCATCCTGAAATATTTTGGGATTTTACTGAACAAGAGTTAAATTTACTACTGTGTTGATTTGACATTGCCCACATTTGGGTTAGAAATGGCTACTTTATATTAAAATGGAAGAAGTAATATTTTGTCATGAGAATCAAATGGCTTTAGTGATTGGTTTAAAATTCCCTAACTTTCTCTTCATAGTTTCTTTTTTTAATTTTATTTCTTGGATTTCAACATGCTGCCATCCTGTTCAGCAACTGAAATTTCCCTCTTTCCTATTTCATTCCATTCCATTCCATTCCATTTCATTTCATTTCATTTCATTTCATTTCATTTCATTTCATTTTTTACATTTATAGCAGCTAAAGTAAGTGAAAAGAACCTGTCTCACCAGTACCTCACTTCAAGCAGCTCCGAGATGTTTCCACGCAGAACTGACTATTAATGAGAGAAAGAGAGATGAACCTTTGAAAACCATTGAGACATTCATTTTGGCAATTCTGGATCGCTTTTTTTAGACAGAACTTCCCTTTACTTTCCAATAAGATAGCCTGGTTCAAATACTAATATACATAATAATGTAAGGGGTAAAAATGTGGCTACGGCTTCATGGACTCCACTGTTTTTACTTTGGCAAAGCCAAAGTGACTAGTACCTATATATGCTGTTATAAAAGAAACCACCACCTGAAAAATCTGACAAACTGTGTATTATATATTTTCAAAAGCCTCATTCAAGTTTACAATACTATCAGTGCTGTCTAATATAGAGCAATGCCCACAGCTGTCACCTTGGACAAATCTGCAGGGGACCTGGGACAAATCTTAATTTCATTTTAACTATGAATAATGAAAGATTAAGGCCCAGGGACAGTAATGAACCACACAGAAGGCACAAATTTCTTTAAAATATCTTTGATATTTTCTGGGAAAAATATTACTTCTATAATATTGCTGATGGCTTTCTTAATGAATGTATATTTAAATGTAGTACATCTGTTTCAATATATTATTTCATAACATTTCCTTCTTGTCTTAGTTCATGAACAAATTAGTTTCCAATTTCCTAATATTCTCAATTATTTCTTATGTCCATATAAATCTAAATATTTGCAGAAATGGGCCCAAAGCAGAAAATTCAGAGACAGGATGATGATCTTACTTGCCCCAGATTTCACAGGACTACATGGAATCCAGTTTGCAGATGAAAGCGTAGCTCAAAAAGAGGCAACAGCTGTTCTGCATACCTAACAATTGAAGTGCACATAGACATGGAGCATAAAAAAGATAATTCCATAGAAACCCAGATGGATTAAATGACTTGCCATTGGCTAGCTAGTGTGGCAGTGGAAGAGCTGGGAACTGAGCCCAGGCTCTTCTTAGCTCCCGTTCAGTGACTTAATCAGGAAACCACCTCCTGACCTACAGCATATAATCAAACCAGCATTAGTTAGGACTTTTTATTACTCCTCTTATCCTATTTGTAATCCAGAGCCTTCTCACTCTCCTGCTATCAGGGATCACATATGCAAGCCTTTGCTTCCTCCTAAATCACTCTATTCACTATAAACCTGTTATACATTTCCATTATTTGGTCGGTTTCAGTGCCCATTTCTTTCTGGACTGCAAGATAGACCCTCTGTGTTTGGCTTGTTATGTTCTCCAGCCATCCATATTCAGTCCTTTATCCTACAAGTTTCTATTTCTTCCTTCCAGGTACGTTTTTTTTTTGTCAGTCATTTTCTAGTCTTTAGATATTTAAACAAACATTTATGAGGACCTACATGGATCTGGAAGCCAGATAAGACTTTGCATTTCAGCAGTAAAAAAGCCTGTATGGGTCCGTTAAATATCTAGATTCTAGTGTATAGATTTAGGTTCTCTAGACTGGTTTCAAGCCAGTGAAACATCACTTAGTACCTTTTTGGCTCTAACTTGGCTTCCACCTGATTTGCTTACCTTGTTGTCAAACAGTAAGATGTGTACACATCAGGCATGTATGACAAAGCCACTGTTTCTTTCTACATCATGATCCTCGCAATTTGCTCTTCTAGCATTGAATTTAAATGCATCCCACTAATGATACATCTGTCTGGAAACCATGTGCTTTGGCCTACATGACTTCAGGAGAAAGGGACAGCAGGCAAATGGCTATCTGTGAACAGGTCCTCAAGCCTCTCTGAAGAATCTTTCCCAGGAAAAGAGTGGGAATTGAGGTGAATTACAGATTAATCTCATTTCTGTAACTAACATTGTAGCTGCTGTTTTCTCTTTGGTCTTTCAAATTTTTTGTGCTCTTAGAACTTCTTGTCTTCTCAAATCTGAAGTGCATGCTGGTGAGGAGGTCTTGGACAGGAAGTTTGTTTAGAGTTCCCATGAATATTGCTTAGAGCAAACACATTCTTTGACTTGTTTGATTACAACTAGGAGACATGCCTAACCACAGAAAGCAGCTGCTTTGATGACACTGTTGAATAAGCATGTCTTTCTAAATCTCATGTAAATATAACCACAGACAAAAAGGAGAAGGATCATGGTCCATTAACTTTAAGCTGTGTGAATAAACGTGAGATAAGAAGTGATCAAAAACATTTGCATTTGAATTTGAGAAAACAAAACATATGTCTGTTGTGAAGACACCAGGATGATGTGTTTAGACTCTATTACCTGTTTCACTTGATCCACTACAGTTAAAAAAAAGAAAAAAGCTTTAATCTGTCTGCAGTAGGTCAGCAGTGATGTTTCTGCAATAAGCCAGCAGCGGTGTTTCTCACTGCCTACTCACTTTTAATATGTTCCTTCTGGTGCTGTCTTGGAAAGTTACTGACTGATTTGGATGATTGCATGAATTTTGCTATTATTTTTCATAACAGAACTTGAAATGTTATATTTGTCTTCAAGCATGTTATTTCTGCAGTTAACTGAAAAAAATAGCATGTAAATGAAGATGATGTTAAATTGTGTCATGCAGAAAATAATGAGAACGATTAGTAGAAAACATGCACAAATTTTTACTCTGTTGAGACATAATATAGATCTAAATTAGGCTATGTAAACTAGAAGCTGAAACTATTAAACCACAACCCAAACTCAGGAAAACAGAGTTTCTTCTGACTGCTATTCAAGGTGCAACCATCATCCAGAGGGCAGTTACTTTCCTATGTGCAGTTTGCATGTGTGTGTTGAAATAAACAGGAAAATTTTCTGCAGCATCACAGCCATCCCCCATCCTCTAAGGAAAAAGTATCCTCCTAATAATGCTAACATTTAAACTTCACCCTTAAAAGTAGGAATGGACCTTTCCATTCTACCAGTGGAAGACTTAACTTGTGCCTTAAATTCATGTCCTTTATAATTGGCCTTTGCTACCAGACATTCTTAAGATGGATGTGAAGATGATTTTCCTCTAAGGATCTTACAGAGGAACCAGGAAAAATGGGAAAGAAATCCATAGCAATAGTAAGATTGAGTCACAAGTAAAAATAAAAATAACTTTTCATAAGAGGATCTCTCTTCTTCATTAAAGCCTATTCTGAATCCACTGTTTCTGAGAGTATTAAATCAGTGGAAAAATTACCATTGGCAAGGTAAAAATACCCTAAAGTTTCTTCAGCTTTTTAAAATACATATTATTAAAGCTCCTGTTAAATGGTTACATATCAAATCAAAGTTGTCTCTAAGTAATTTGATTTATAGAAAAAGGGAAAATATGTCTTGCAGAACAATCTTTCATCTTAATTGTATGTTCAGATGCACTAACCAAATTTGAATGCCCAGTTAGAAACCTAATTATGTCTGACATGCAATCCCAGCCTTAAATAAGGGACCAAAATCCAAGGCCATTTTGATTTAATATTAAAATGTTGTTGTCACTAAATTAAAGTATTTGTATATGGTTTTCAGCTTCACTGGTATTAGAAATACAACTCATGAACAGAGCTTGTAAATAGGAAGATCCTGAAGAAAGCTTTTATGGAGGAAACTCAAGATGTGAACGAAACACATAAGTTTCTTTTTAAAGATGAATTGTTCAGTGTCTCCCCAGGTGGTGTTAGTACTGTTCAAGCCCTTAGTTATAAATTATTGACTTTGTAAGGCAGTTATCTTATTTGAAACTAGATTTCAGAAACCATCTGCACAATTTCCATTAATTTGCATAGAAGAGAATCAGATCTTGAAACTCTCTTTAATTGTCCATTGCTTTAGTGGCACCACTGCGGAATACCACTATATCATAACTCACAAACAAAAGATTCAGCCCCTAGAAACTAAGTGTTTTGTCTCAAATTTAAAAGATTTCCTCAAAAAGATTCCTCTAAAAAGATTTCCTCTAAAGAGAGGAAATTACTTCCTCTAAAAAGATTTCCTCCAAAGAGGCTAATTTCCTATGTTTGCATAGCCTTGGCAATATCTTAAAACAAATTTCTGGCCAAAGATTAAATTGCAACCCCATATCAAAACACATTTCTGACTAGGAAATACATAAGCTAGCCAGACTTCTAAGTGGATTTACCGGAACCTAATGCTACTTAAATACATGACTAACCGTGCTTGGACAATCTGGTCTATACCAATCTCTGCCAAAAATTGGGTTTGGGGTTTTGGGCTTTGCTTTTTTGGGTTTGATATTTTGCTGTATTTTGTTTTGTTTTGCCAGATTCCACTCTGTCACTACAGGCTACTAGTGAGTTAGTTAGAGAAACAATGCAATTACCTTTTCCACCTGCCTTATACTTAAATACTCAGGGGGTTGTTTGTACACATTAAATTTTTCCTTGATTATATATATGTTATCATTAAACATACACTCAAACTAAAGACTTCTTAAAGAAGAAGTCTTTATTTACTGTTAGTGGTGGAGCCAGCATGTTTTCTGTTGGTTATCTTGTGGATTATATGAAAAACAACATTTAACTGATGAGCTTCTACATACATCACATAAGTATATGCTCTGTCAGGAGTGTTAAGCTGAACAGAAGTCCAAGGAAAATAGTAAAGCAAATATCCCAAACGAAAATTATTACTTCGGGAAACAAAAAATATGTGATGCTAATTATTTATCTGAAAGTATATCATATAGGTCCTAGATGCAACTTTGTCTGTTAGTAGTGTTGAACTTTTGTTTTTCCTAAGGTGAGTGAGTAGAGCCTAAT
Organism: Oceanodroma leucorhoa; assembly: GCA_030449065.1. NCBI lineage: Eukaryota > Metazoa > Chordata > Aves > Procellariiformes > Oceanodroma > Oceanodroma leucorhoa. The sequence goes on from JASVER010000005.1 coordinate 11,108,615, forward strand.
TTTTGTGAAACTGTGCGTTACTGAAACAATTTGTGGAACCACATATACTGCTTTCAGGTTTTATTCATCCAGACACACACAATGTTAAAGGAAGCCAAAACATTACAGAGGTTTTCGTACCAGCTGACTGAACTACCGGCCTTTTGAGTCAAGATTGCAAGTTCATCTTTGCTTGTGGTTTTTCTTTTTATACTGTGGGAGAGAAAATGAAAGCTTTTCTATTCTAGATAAATTTGACTCTCACACAGTCCCTTGAGAAGAACTTTTAATGCATCGATATCCATTTCACTCTTGTTATTTTCAAAGGATTGTGCCCATTTTATTTCCTCCTGACCCTTGCAAACAGCAAATGGAGTTGAGGAAAAAAGGGGTCATGCAGGACACTTTTCCCAGAACTCCCACTTTTTTGGGAAGTTCTATAGCTTGAACTCACTGTAGCACATCCTAATGCATTGAAAGTCACAGGCTGCAGTCTCAACTTTTACCCTTCTGTCCGACAATAATGCACTTTGATCAAAGTAAAGGATGTGCAACAGACTATAGCATGTTTACTCCCATCCCCAATTTGACTGCCTGGCACAAGAAAACCACACTGCACTTCCCATGTCTAAGTGAGTATGCTCTCATAATATGTACCAAGTGAACTAACATTATTTTTAGTGAACTACCTGACAATAAATGGAATAATTTATTATTTACTGAGTAGTTATTTCTTGAGCTGGTATCAATCACTTTCAGAAAATCTATAGGAAAAGAAGGTTGCAGAGTTTCAGGAACTGTGACACTGATTTCTCCTAAGTAGAAAAAAATAGTATGGTAGGTAGGAACTGATTCAGTCTTGTTGAATTTCTTCTCCTTATCTAGATACCACACTAGAAAATGTACAAAAAGAATAATCCCATGTTGATTGTAAGAGGTCTTGTGCTACTGTTGGAGTTTCTGCAATCAAATATGTAAAGTTTTTAAAAGATGAAGGAGGTAGTCCCGTACGGTTCATCTGTATTTTTTTATTTGGGTAGCCTTTTGTTTTAATGGAAATGTGTAACGTTGTAAAGGGGTGTGCTGGTTTTGACTAGGATACAGTTAATTTTTTCCACAGTAGCTCGTATGGGCTATGTTTTGGATTTGTGCTGAAAAAGGTGTTGATAACACAGGGATGTTTTAGTTATTGCTGAGCAGTGCTTACACAGAGTCAAGGCCTTTTCTGCTCCTCACACCACCCCATCAGCGAGTAGGCTGGGGGTGCACAAGGAGTTGGGAGGGGACACAGCCGGGACAGCTGACCCCAACTGACCAAAGGGATAGCCCACACCGTATGACGTCATGCTCAGCATACAAGGCTGGAGGAAGAAGAAGGAAGGGGGAACGTTCGGAGTGACGGCGTTTGTCTTCCCAAGTAACCGTTAGGCATGATGGAGCCCTGCTTTCCTGGAGATGGCTGAACACCTGCCTGCCCATGGGAAGCAGTGAATGAATTCCTTGTTTTGCTTTGCTTGCGTGCGCGGCTTTTGCTTTCCCTATTAAACTGTCTTTATCTCAACCCACGAGTTTTCTCACTTCTACTTTTCCGATTGTCTCCCCCATCCCACCAGGGAGAAGTGAGTGAGCAGCTGTGTGGTACTTAGCTGCCAGCTGGGGTTAAACCATGACAAGGGAAAAATCTTTATTATGTGTTATTGTAGTTTTATGCTCTAAATCCTTGGTAAAAAGTCCTTGCTCCTGCAGTATTTTGCTGGCTGTTAATCACTTTGAGGAGAGGAAAAGTAGAACTTCAGAGAACATTTCAATTTTAAGACAGAAAAAAAAAAGGGGGGGCAAAATGTCAGTACCTGTGCTTCAAACAAGGCTACAGATGTTACTTGCAATTACATCAGCTTCTCTAGCTTCATTGTAAGAATAAATCAAGTCTGTGTGTTACTTCTTAGCAATCTCAATAATGTATTATTAGCACATACACTCTACAATAACACCAAAGCTCCAAAACCAGAAGGACACTGATTTAGAAATAAATGTAAAATTTTAAATGATGACCATAAATCACAGTATGACTCTGCAGCAGTAATTTGTCCTCATAACCCCTCTTCCAGAGCCACTTCAGCTCAAGAGCACCTGAACAAACCACAGACACTGACTACCTCTGATTCTGTATTTTATATCACCCCACTTGCACAGTGCCATTGAAACTTACATTGTTTAGTTCAGTCTTCTAAATCAATCCTTTTGGCTCATTGCTATTTTTTCACCACCTGCCAGTCCTGTTAATGGTCCTTTTGTGTGCTCAACCTACACATGACTGGTCTATATATAACATACACATGGTAAGCAGAGTTATGTTAGAAAGGTTATAACTTTACCACAGTCTTATAAGAAAACTGAGGTTTTCAAATGTCATTGTAGAACTGGAGTGGCCATAAAGAAAAATTCACCCCTTGAGTGAATTCATTCATTTATCCCATAGATAAAATGCTATTGTTGATTAAGTAAAGGAGGAATATCTGGTCAGAAAATAACTATATCTCCCATAAATAGTGCTCACTGAAGAAATGATTGTAAAGCTTGTATTTAAATGTTCTTGTAAACAAACATGATCCCATGGATGAATTGCTGGGAAGGCAGTGGTGTTCTTAAAATATGAGATCGGTCAACAGAAAATTGTGGCTGCGAGTAAAATTTGAAAGCTGCAAGGCAACAACCAGAAGCTGAAATGCATGCTGGCAAATCTGTGATATGTACACATGAATTACAGAATTTTGGATGTGCATACTACTTAGGTGACTATCCAGAAAATATCTTTTTGTAAATACTCAAGGCACTTATATCCTTTGTCTTATAATGAGTTATTTATGAAAGGTAGGAATAAAGATGTGTATGCAGTCATACATATTCATATGTGTAAACAGTCTGTCATTCTGGTTAACGGGGGAGGTCCCGGATGACTGGAGGCTTGCCAACGTGACGCCCATCTACAAGAAGGGCCGGAAGGAGGATCCGGGGAACTACAGGCCT
>JASVER010000005.1:11112822-11197060 GCA_030449065.1 Oceanodroma leucorhoa
TTTAGTGGGCATGGGTACTGGGTTGATGGTTGGACTCGATGATCTTAGAGGTCTTTTCCAACCTTAATGATTCTATGATTCTATGATTCTATGATTCTGTTTAGGCATTTTCCTTCTTGTTGTGTGCAGTGTCTTGTTAGCTTTAAGACTTCATCTTTATTTTTTTTAAATAGTTTAAGATAATTTTCCAAGTGAAAATAGTCAAATCAAACTTTCTACATAACTATGCCAGTTTAAAAAAAAAAACATTAACTGAATTATTTAAGTCCACACTATTACATAAAGTTAACCTTGCACCTTTAATGTCAATAGGCACTCTTATTCGGCTGATTGAGTAGACATATGCCTAAATGTAAGAACAGTGGAATTCAAAACCCTGGTAAAGATCAGTACGCACTCATTTAACTTTGAGGACCTGCTTAGCTTAAGCAACTCAGGCTAACACACTTGAAATCACACCAAGTATCTGAAACCTTGATTTTTAAACCATTCTGATTTCATATAAACTTGAGGCCAGTGATGGTTAATTCCACCCTTTTCAACCAGCACATCTGCCATATTGCTCAAAATTTTAACAGCATTTTTGCTCAAACAAGGTATTGTTAAAGATTCATTATCAGAAATCTACTGCCTTGCAGGCTGCTGTTGTCCCCCACAGCTCTTCTGTTAGATGTCAATGGAATGATTTTAACAAGAAGATAATACGTATCCTAGGAATAAATGCAGGATGTTTGAAGAATAAAGCTGAAATATATGCAGGCTCTGACTAGTTGCCTGATTCATTTTCCATATAAGTCAATGGAAATCTTTTCATTACATTGTGAGCTAGGCCTGATGAAGACTTTTTCCCCCTTACGCAGTGTTTCATGAAGTGAAAAAATAATAATTTGAAACCCTATCCAGATTTCAATTCAACTGTATCCAGTCTCAAATGGTATCTTGCAACAAGCTACACTGAAGCTTCTACAATTTTGATTACCTTTGCAAAAATCTTTATGTTTCCATATTTAGCCTGTATTACCTTCCATCTTGAAAATGTATACAACACAGAGGATGAACCATTGTCACAAAAGTCTTTAAAAGAGTTTTAAGGTGTGGCAAACTAACAGGATTTCCCGAAGTTGTTCTGCTGCTGTATTGCCATTTGAAATAGATGAAATTTTTTTTCCTGGTGTCTACCTGTAGTCTACAAATGGGATTTTTTTTTTTTTTCTGATTCTATTCCTCTGCTATTATCTGATGTATTTCTTAGTAAAACTGCTTCATTTTCTTCTTTCTTATAAAGCAGGCAAATAGCCTCTTAGTAAAATTACCAGATCTAGTTAAGGAAGTTTGGAAAAGAAGAGGGATCTATATTATTCTAAGTACCATTGGAGTAATAGCATATGGTGGAACAAGAATGAAACAAATAATGAATGAAACAAAGATGTGTGAATACCTAAGTGTTAATTCTACTTCTGTGTATATCTGGGTGGGTTTGTCTGTCAGTCTGAAGAGTTTTGCCTGAAGTAGCAAACTTGACTGTTGCAGTTTGAACCGGGACAGTCTGTAAAAAAACAGTGTATGTTTTATGTCTATATGACAGTGAACTGTGCCCTCATGCAGTACTCCTAGTGAATGTTGGAAATTCTCAAAATTTACCTGCAGAACAATGTGGGGTTTTTTATACTAAAAAGCTGTTGGAGGCAGAAATTTAAATCTAGTGTAAAATATTGAAAAACCCAAAATAAATGTTCATTTAGAAAGACTCTGTAACTCTATTAAACACTTTAACATACAATATTGCTCCAACTTAAAATTAATTCACTTCATTTTGGTCAAGGAAAACATTTTGTTTCAGGATAATTAAAATTTTAAAGATTTTACACAGCAGTTTCTTCAACCATTAAAGAACCAGCTGAAAGTAGAAAACAGACAGTGGGAAAATTTTTCTACTTTCATTTTGGGGGTAGATTGCCCCTGGACATGATCTGTGAGAGGGCCTGGGCTGTGTGATATACTCTGGACAGATGAGGGAGGGGTGCATAACAATACTAAATGATTCAGAAGAAAATTCACAAAAGCCAATTGTGGATTACTGCTGAAAATCCTTACAACATTGACTGACTGGATAACAAAATGTCAGACGAAACACAATGTAAACACAAAGTAATGCACATCGGTTAAAACAATCCCAGCTTTAAATATACAGTGCTGTGATATGACCTGCTGGGAAATGAAAACTTGGGGTTATAATAGGTTATTCTATGAAAACATTAGGCAACTGCTCAGAAGCAGCCGATAAAAGAAATAGGATGACAGGAATTATTAGGAAAAGAATAGAAAAGAAACTGCAGTCTGCCATCGTGCATTCACACCTTGTGCTGTTCAAGAAAACTGGAAGAATTTGGAGAAAAGCAAGGGTGATTCAAAGTAGGGAAAGAACTCCATGCAAAGAGGAATTGAAATGTAGGACTTTTCAGTGTTGGCAACAACCAAGGGGAGAGATGTGAATAGCATTGGTATGGTGAATAGGTGAAGTTTGTTCACTGTCTCTTGCAGCAAAATCAGCAATTAGCAGGCTCAAAAAATCAAAAATAGGTACTTTTTCATATATCATAATTTCTGGAACTCCTCCCTGCAAGACATCTGTAGATGCTAAATGTCAGATTTTTCTTCCATTAACTAGCCTATGAAGTACTACTAAATGCAAAGACACTGCCTCTGCCTTGGTGAGCTTCTGAAACATGATTAGAGATTCAGGGAGAGCATTTTGAGAAGCTTTGGCTCCTCAAAGCCTCAAATCAATCGTCTGATTCTGCTCACTTACTTTCAGTAAAGATTCAGATTCAGTATTTACCACTGTGTTGACAATATATTGGACTAAATAGCCAGTTTTGGTCTGATCTGATCTATCTGCTTTATGTTAATTTGAAGTGAAATAAATAATGATACATTCAATTTTCATTCAACTCAGAAGTTTCAAAGGTATCCTGTTAAACTTGCTTTCGTGCAAAATGTTTGTCGAACGTAGTTCAGGCAGAAACATGTAAATATAAATTTATATGAGCTGAAATACCATTAGCTGTCTAATTACATTTGTTGCAAGAGTTTCAGAGTTCCTAGTATAAACTGGTGAACGATGAAAATAAAATTTGTGGCCCAATGTAACTATGTATTCGTGAAGACTCTGATTGAAAAGACAAGCCTTTTAAAGCCAGGTAAATTAGAAAATATTGTTAGTGGTGCAGTTTTGCTTTAACTGGTCCATCTCCCTGACGACACGTCATCAGAGCTTCTGTAAAATGAGGAATGCAGAATGAGACAAAGCTGCAGTAAAAGAAACAGTATCAGATACAAGCATTGAGTTTTCTTATTGTGAAAGACAAAGTGTGTTAAGGTAGTCATAATAAACTTGATTTTTGAGCTTGTTCCTCACTATTATATTGACACTTTAAAGACGCAGAAGAGTTTGTAGGTTAATTCTCCCTCCACAGGGAATGTATATACTGCCACAACATTTACATTCCAAAAAATAAGGATATACTAGGGAATGGAAGGACAATGCAGGGTTATGACAAAGCCTTTGATGGCTGAATTTGGTCCGTCTTAAGCAATCTTTCTATTTGGGGTCTCTCTCTGTTTTAGGCAAATGCAGGATATGCAAGAGAAATACCAGAGATATGACAAAATTGTTTAAATCATTCCAATTTCTCACTTTAGGTGCTGAATTGGACACACTGTATTCTTTACTTCTGTGTAACAGATGGAATTCTGGTAGTCAGTCTGGAAAACATCAGTGCCTATCTGGGATCACTCTGTCCCAGGAAACCTTTCACCTTTTGCAAAGGCCATGAGGGTAGAGTTCAACTGCTGAGCTGCTACTTCTCCATTTCATTTCACGTATTCATAGCACACCATTAACCTTTGTGCTGCTTGTCTATTGCTTGTTCAGCTTCCAAATTCTGAAGAGGATACTGCATACGAAATATCCTTAGACCTTTGATATACCTTTCCAGGCTGACACTACACATATAGGTAAAGGGGGCTTTTCGCACTTCTGTGTATCTAGCTACAAAATACAAACTTGCCCTTCAGCAACTCGTCCAGCCACCTGGAATCCTACTTAGTACGTGACCGAGCATACAGAGTCCTTGTTGAGATTAGCCAGCACTGAACACATGTGCAATAATGTTGTAGCCTCAGTCTGACCTAGGAGCCATGCTTGAAGAAGCTCTTGTTCTATATCACGAAGCCCTTTATGATTTTTCCAAAGAAGGCAGAATTGTAAAATCCTATTAAACGCAGGAATCATTCTGCTTGCTTGCAGGAAACGATAATGGGCAAAACACAGGTAAAGTCTAGACCTTAGACAAAGGGTTTCAGAAATATAAAATGAGGTGTCTGCTAGCTTAACCTGTACACAGGCTACTTGGGTGAACATCTGTCATTGCATTTCTAACACAGATAGAGAAAGTCTGTCTTTTTTGCTTTTCTTTAACTATGGAGTCTAGACAATTAGCTTACACTAGACACCTATTCTCTGATGGCCACGGGATCTTCATTAATGCTGTATTAAAAGGTTCTGTCACAGGCTTTCTGACTTGCATGTGTGAGTTAAGCTATCCTTAAAATACACAATTGAACTTTCAAATGAAGTGAGAATAAAGGAGTTCTACTTGATTGTAAGAATGGAGACTGGTTTTTAAATGATAAACCTAATATCATCGCATCCATTACTCATAGCTTCAAAGAAAGAACCATGTTGTACTATTCATAAAGCATAGGCAGTGAAGTATAAAACTACGGCACCATCCAGCAACCCACCATGTAACATTTTATGATCCAAGACATCCAGTTCAATTGCTTTTCAGCAGTGTGAATCACTTAAAAAATCTTATCTGTACTATGACAGATTTTTGACGTTGTTGTAATACACATAATATTACCGATTTTAAAAAGGAAATTATTATGGTTAAATGTAAGGAAGGACGTTATTAACTTTTGTGCTTCATGAGTGTATGCATTTTTCATAGCCTTACATCCTCACTGTTCTCTGAGCAGTGATACATCCAGCAAATTCATCAACACAGAAGCTGTTGGCTGCTATTCCACACACTTTTTACTACATTCTTACTACATTTTTACTACATCATATAATCTTTTAAGAAATATAAACTCAAAAGTAAGGCTCTTATGAAACTAAATCTTTTTCTATGGGAATTATATTTCTTCATTAAGTGAAAATATTTAGCGACATTTCAGCTTTTTTAATCTGTGCGCTTTCCCAAGAAGCTCATCTTCACAACATTAATATCAATATAGAGTCATTCTGCAATGTATACATTATATGACATAGCTATATTACACCATTAACATTTTATACTAACTCTCTGACAATTGAAAATATTGATTTTTATTGGTTGCTGTGCTCTCTGTCCAAGAACTCTTGAAAGCTCTTGCGAGCATCACAGAACCTATGGCTTGCTCCGCCACAGGCTTTGTTACTTTCAGGAGTTATTTGCAGAAAGTCTTCAAGAATGTCATACATTGAAAGTTGGACAGTGAATTCTGACTAAGTTCTTTGTGAGTTTTCAACCCAGGAAAGCAACAACTTAATGGAAAAATATAAAACACACACAAGACTCCACAGCCTGTTTGCCCCATCCGTACTGGGACCTTTTCAGCACTCAGAAACAGTTGTGTAAAGCAAAGAACGTGTCACTGCATCTATGAGGCTGTTAGATCTGCTTTGTTTAAAAGTTAGTTGGAAAGGATACACAGTTATCATTCCCTGTGCTTTGAAAGCATTATGGCATTATCAAAAAAGGATATGATCATCACAACACAGCACAACTCTCATATGCCAGCCTTGGTTATCACCCTTTATTGTAAACCATTTGGAATAGTTTCTGCCTCAGACAATACACCTTGATCATGCAAAACCATACCTACAGTGTGTACACACCTATAATGATACTTTTAATACATATAGGGAAAAATACCAAAAAGTAGTTTCTGTTGGAGTCCAGTGTATGTATTTCTATACTAACACTGTGAGTGTTAGTATAGAAAAACCTTGACAGACATACACGTGTATTGTTTGTACACATAAAATGTTTTATCTCTGCCTCTGAACAACATATCACAAGGCTCTATTCTCCCCTGTACTTCTAACAAGGATTTATGGCAAGACCATTAAAATCCACCATTTTTGATTCTCATTTTCAACATCACAGAAAGGGGACAATGACGTAGTAAAAGATGGTGTACTGGACCCTTCAGGGCCACGACAGCATGACAGACAGCCACTTGCAGGAAAAGAGCTGTACCGTTAACAAGGAATATAAGATTTGTTGAGTAATGCTTTAGAAGCCACTGACTGCATGACTTTATAATATGTACTATTGAATAAACAATATGATGAACTATTAGACATGTATCCTTATGCCAGGATTTTCAGGTATATTATAATGATTTAATCTCACACAGCTTTGGATGCAATGTAAAATTAACTGTTAATGCTTAGATGGGCAATCTGTATGATACCCTTGACAAATGAACCCATCAGGTAGACACATGGAAGATGTAAATGTGTAAAGCAATTCCAAAAGCATTTGTTGCTTCCATTTATGTAAAAAAAAAAAATGAAAGAAACATCCCTCTCTGTGTTAGCACACTTATTTTTTCCAGTTCAACATAATGGCGTATTCAGTCCATTACATGATTACATATCTAGACAACTCTACAAATGCATACTATTTATAAGATAGAAAATAATAGCTGTTCATTCCACCATAACATTTATTTTATAGTTCTTTCACCTTGACATATTAGGCTATTCTTCCATTTTGTGCAGACTACAACAGTGCTAATGACAGCATGATTTTCATAATGCTAATATAAAAATATATGCCTGTACGGTGACTTTGGTCTCTTTTCTCTCTCTCTAGGGATAACTTCACAGGCATATTTGGAGACATCTACAAGTAGCAGATTATTAATATGCTAGCCATTTAATTCCTGTCCTTCAAAAACAAGGAATTGCAGTGTTCTCAAAAAGTTATTGGAAATATCCAGAAGCTATTGAAAAGTGAAGTCTTGCAGGGGTAACCTAAAACGTGTTTGTTTACCTGGAGACCACATCCAGCATGCCTTCAAGAGGTGATAATACAGATGAAAAAATGACTGTTGCTTTAGGGAAAATCTGTGTAGAATGTGGCCAAGGATATAACAGAGTGGGGTACATTTTGCACTAAGCTTGGGATGACTAAAGCCAGATTAGTGCAATTAAAAAAACAACAAACCAAAACCAACAACTTAAATTCAGAAGTAGCATAGATTCGGTCACAAAATGCATCAGCTGAGGCAGTAAGTCCTACGACTAAGAAGACCCAGCTCAGCTGTCTGTGAGTTTCCAATATGGGTATTCTGACATTGCACTGTCTCTTTTGGGTTAAACCTGGGGCTCTTCAGCCTCCACAAACTCAGGAGCTGGAAAAAAAGTATGCCATATCTGTTGTGCTCTTCTTTAGGAAACGGTGAAAAAATTTCCACCCTCTTTTATTGTGTTGTGCTCCCACTGACACATTGAGGACAGGGCTCTAGGTAGGAGCTCAGAACTGTTGTTGCTAACAAAATACCAAACGTGGAACTCATCACAGCAACTAAACTAAAATGTTCCATTTTAATACAGAAGAGAAAATATAGCTATGGAAATGTGTTCTTTTAAAACAATTTGGTTCTGAGCTGAGACTTTATCTGGGAAGTTTTAGCCTAAAGCTCATTTTTACAGTGTGGTTATAAACCCTTGGAAATGGAAATGCTGACATATCCTTGGCTATAACAGCTATAACAGGAGCTTCTATGATAGCCTGTAAAATCAACTATTCTAACTAAAGTCCCTGTTTATTTCTTTATGCTATAAGCTGTGACTGCTGTTTATGACTGAAATAGATGGAACTTCTGAAGTATACTATACTGACAAGGTAAAGTAGGTGATCTTCAAGGTATTATTCACAACACGGTATTTATACACTCAGCATGTTAAGTAGTCTTAATATTTCAGTCTATTTAAGACTGTCTTTAAACATAGATGTGTCTGTTCCTTCTCATAATAAAACTTTTTCATTAAGCCCATTGAAATTTTATGTTATTATATTATCACACAGCACTGAGTCTGTAAGCCTATAAGAGCATGTGTAAAGATTAGGAAGATCCAGTCCTGACCATGCACACACGCATTCATGATGCTAACTTTATGTAAACAGTGATCTTTCAAGTACCTTCATTATTCATAGGCTTTTCCACCATTCAAATGCACTTGAGTGCTTTGCTGGACTGTATCTTCTGAGGGTGGTAAAAAGCGAGTTGGAAAAAGGATGAAGAAGGACAGGGGTTTAATGGATATATCTATTCCATGTGAGGGACAAAGACATTCAGATAGTTTCACTAAGGTTTTGGTTTAAACTGTAAAATTACAGAAGAGAGGGCTTGTCATAGAAACAATCTTACCTGATTGAAATGATAAAAACATTTGTAGGTACAAAACCTTCTTTCTTTTCACTAACTATCAAATTTAGGACAAAGTTAGACTTGCAATATCTATATTTATCTTCTTTTTAATTAAGAATATGTATGAAAATTTACATTCACCTGTGTAAGGAACCAGACTGTGAGAAACTGGATTGCAGGACATTTGTCTCAAAGATTCCTTATCTGGGTGGAGAATGTGATGAACCAAACTGTGAGAAACTGGATACTCCTCATCTGGGTGGAGAATGTGATGAACCAAACTGTGAGAAACTGGATATTCCTTATCTGGGTGGAGAATGTGATAAGGGCGACTACAAGGTCACAGAGACTTCTGGTTTGTGAGGGGCTTTGTGTTGAGTCATCCTGCCAAGCCATGCCCTTGCCTCATGACAGGCGGGGCTGAAGTCCCCTGCAAGGTGTGCCCATATGCAGGAATGCAGAGATGGGCAAGTACGTGCAGTCGTCATGGAAACTGCAGCCCCTGGATGGGAATAAAAGGGGCTGCAAAGACAAGTCCGAGGAGAGGCGCTACCACCCACCATCGAAGCCCTCCCGCACCACTATCGTCCACCGCCGACAATACCGAGAAGCCCTCCAGTCTGCGCTATCGCCCACCACCGAAGACTGAGGCTTGGACCCCCGGAACGCCGCGGATTCATGGTGGTGACTATTCTTGCAACTCTATCCCGAATGTTTGCTTGATTTCTGTCTTTTTATTCTATTCTATCCTATCGCTACTACCTCAATTTTTACAATTGATACGCTACTGCCTCAGTTTCATTTTTTTTTTTTACTTTTAATAATAAAAGCCGTTCTGGGCATACGGCATTTGACCTCGTTTGTGTCTTAATCTCGCTCTGGGGATCACATCGAAACCTCCCCCGACATTGGATCGGGACAACCTGATTACACATTAGAATCTACACTTAAACACAAAATTATAACTAGATAACTGTTTTTATCTCAATAACCCCCTATGAATGTCTGCCTGACATACCATGGAATGTCTGTCCATATGAATTCTGTCCTGAATCAAGGACAGAAGTAAAATTTACAGAATTAATTTGAGCACATATATATATATATATATATATATATATACAGAGAGAGAGCTTATACCAAGTGCATGTGTACCAATCACACAGATTGGTACATACGTTTTACAATTTTAAGATTTCAGTTCTATATTTGGTTTGAAACCTATTCCTATGAGGTCAAAGACAATTTTTTTTTGTTATTTTCAAGTTAGAAATTATTTTGGTTAATTATTTTAACTTCAACACTAAGATAAGACCTTCCCATTTAAAGCAAATAAAAACATAGAACCTATTCCTTCATCTCCATTTGTCTGAAGTAGAGAGGGATGGAAAAGAGCCCAGTATAGGAAATAATTGATAGGTAAGTCAGCTGTGATTCAACTATACAATCTATAAATATTTCAATTAAAGCTTTTCCCTACGAAAGAATTGAACTGAAATGAAGAACTGGGACTAGATATATTTTCTCTACCGAGCACTCAAAGTGTGTTGAAAGAGCATAAAGTCGTGCCACAAATTGGTACCCAGGCCAGTTTTTGAGGAAGGCACCATGTGTACTGGGAGTAGTACAGCTGCCTTAAGCAAGGCATCCTACTTCAGTCTTTTAGCAAAGCAAGCAGGGTCATGCCGCCTGCAAAACTAGCATTGCTGGGCCACTTGCTGCTGGAGCCAGAACTATCTCGTTTAGAACAGCAATTCAGGTCACACAGCACGGAACTCCACTGTACCGTGTAGCAGTACTCATGCTCGAGCAGGCCTGGCTGGGTTTAAATGCACTCTGCTCTCCGTATTGAAAAAAATCTGCTGTTTTCATCTGGTCTGCCTTCTGTGTCTTAATTTTTAAGTAGTTTTAAATGGCAATAAAGAATGTTTAATGAAATGCAAAAGTAAGAAATAATTAAAGGCAAAAGCTAGTCCTTGGCTTTCTATTTTTATTACCAATTACTACTATCTTTCCAAGTTATTAATGAACACCAAAAGATAAATCTATGAACATACACACATAATCACACAAGCTTATTAAAAGAATGCAATTTTTCAAAAAACATAATCAATTTTAAGTCATTTTTGACAGCAATTCTCTAAGTCATGTTAAATAAGAGTGGCTTCAGAATGCAATTCAAATGGACGGTCTATGTATTCAATAAATTTTGAACAGTTGCAAGTTCTATAATTTTTTACTGTGTTCCAGTGTGAACATGTTGTATGACTTTCATATTAATATTTTATACAGTCCAAACTTTGAAAAATGAGTACTGGTGTTATCTTTGCTTCACTGTGAACACTTCAAAATTCAGAAAAATGTCAAATGTCATTTAAGGTGTAAAAATAAATCCCAGGTCAAGGTGTAATTATTGTAGTTGCATGATTCACTTTAATGGAGTGAGAATTTCACTTCATGTTTCTTTAAAAGGTACAGGTTAGCATTCTCAAAATCACTGATAGGCTTTGAAATGCTGATCTATTCATTATCAATATTTCTGAAGAATCTGAAGTATGTTGACACACACTTTAAGAACAAAATTATTAATATAACATTGTTTGTGCTATTTTTTTTAATTACCAGTCCACAGTTCTGTATGTAAACATACCAAAACTCCAATATTTAAAAATTTTCAAAACTTTAGTAGCTCACCAAAAGAAATAAGAAATTATTTTTCTTCTGGGAAATTCAAACAGTTTTACATCAAATTAAATGGAAAGTTTCAGTCACTTACTCAAATGTATGTTTAGCAGGGCTATGCTCAAAGAGGATGAGAAATTGTTTTGAAGTTTTAAATTAAATACCTGACAAAGCCAACTAGTGAAAAATATAGCTCAAAAACATCTATGCATGGTAGTCTCTGTATTTACTTCATAAAAGTGAAATGCATATCGTAACTGAGTAGTGCAAATGTATTTTGCCATTTGAAGATCTGGGACAAGATCCTCAGCTTGTATAAATCAGTCTAGTTCCATTGCTATCATAGAACTCATGCTGATTTATACTATCTAATATTCTGGCACAAAACATTTTGTAGCTATGGAAATTTACAATGGTTTTGTAGAAGCATTGGAAAAAGGAAATATTGTCTCACTGAAAGAAAAATTCCTTATACCTGTCCCAGCCAAGATTTCATATGACAGCCAAAACCAAGCCTCAGAATGTTCAGTGAAATTATGCTTTCATGAGACAGAAACCCTCTCATTTTAACCTTAGAAAATGTAGTACATAAATATCTTTACTTTTGGCAAATTCTGTTTAGATCTCAAATACAAAAGTATTTACAGCTTTATGTATAACTGTATTTAACCTTACACATATATTTTTCTCTCTTGTTTTGTCATCTTATTTTTCTCTGTAAATGCAAAATATGAGAATTTTTTCTAAGTGTATATTTTTAGGAACAAAGACAGAGATCCTCATAGCAAAAGTGAAGCTCTAGTTATCTAGTTCCAGAACCTGCTGTATCAGGCTTGCCTCTGCTGACAAGATCTCCAACAAGCATGTGTCAGATGAAGGATAATGAAGGCTTATCTGTAATACTTACTTAAAACTTAACTTACTTACACTTAAAACAGGTGATTGATAACAAACTGAGTTTGGGGGAGCTAGAAGAAACAGAAAAATGACCTTACAAAAAAACAGAATTTCTTGAAATATTATAAAACAACAGACCTAAAAAAATGCAGGGTTAAAAAAAACCGTACCTGGGACCCAAGGGAGTGTGTACACTTAGAGAGAAATAGAGGTAAGTTGATGTGAAAGAGAGAAAGGACAAGAGCACGGTAGTATAAGAGCTTGCTTGCTTGAAGATCAGCTCATGCCAGACAACACAAGATATGTAGAAAAATCCTATGGATCAGGACACAGTGCATGAGCTGTAGAAGGAAAATCCTGAATCAGTCCAGAGATCTGTTCCCAAAAGATCAAATGGAAAGAGGAAACACAAGGAATGGAACATTTTCCATCATTCTCAGTTTTAGTTCAGGTCTAGGTCTGTATTAGTTAATGATTTACCCCACATTCATTCCTACTGAATTCAAGAGTACACTATTGAGAGGGGATTGCTGCTAGTCAAAGCAAATCTGTTGAACTACTCTGTCTTACATTGAAGGTAATTTCTTTTGACCACCACCAAAGTATTTCAAAATTTATTTTCTCCTCCTCAAAAGTAAGTTAACGGAAAGAGAATAGCTGAGCAGAACCCTGTGTGTCATATCGGAGAAACTCAGGTTATGGCAGAAAAAACAAAAAGTGGATGTGACGTTTGGCTGTAAAATACCCAACAAATCAGTGCAAGCAAAATTGGCCACTGCAGACAGGACACACAATGTGTTTCCTGACAGGTAGAAATTGGTTTTGTTTATCTCCTGCTGCCCAGAGCTATCTGAAATAATGATCTCAAAAAATAAACCGGCTATTTGAGTTTTCAAAAATGTACTCAAACATCACATTTAAACTGGACATGTCAAATTCGTCACAGGTGTAATCAATAAAAATGAAGAACTATCACAGCAAAAGTCAACATAGCTACTATGACAGAGAGCTCTGAGGCTGGGGTTGATGGTAAATTTCTGTCCAGTTGTATTACCTAATGATGGGAACACCTTAATGCTGTTTTGCCACCCATATGAGACTTCCAGAGAGGAAATCTGGCCAAATCGTGAATAATGAAGTTCATACAAGGGAATACTTGCTTGCCACACTCCATATAACCTCAGCCCTTTCCTATTCATTTACAGTGGTGACACGTGATCAACAGCAGGCAGACAAAATTTGTCAAGGTTCCTTTCTAGAAGGATCCCGGTGTAATGGGACTGGTAAAACTTAGGCAGAGTCATAGGAGAGGACATAAGCACCATATCCTTTATTTCATCGTCAAATCCTTTGCCCCGTATTAAAAAAATATATATATGAAATATAGAATCATAGAATCATAGAATCATAGAATCATAGAATCATTAAGGTTGGAAAAGACCTCTAAGATCATCGAGTCCAACCATCAACCCAGTACAAATGCCCACTAAACCATGTCCTGAAGCACATCATCCACACGTTTTTTGAACACCTCCAGGGATGGTGACTCCACCACTTCCCTGGGCAGCCTGTTCCAATGCCTGAATATGAGGAAATATAATAACTCGTATGATTTTAACATGGGTTCCAGACTSAAATATAGGAAATCCTGTGTTATACAG
This sequence comes from Oceanodroma leucorhoa, assembly GCA_030449065.1. Classification (NCBI taxonomy): domain Eukaryota; kingdom Metazoa; phylum Chordata; class Aves; order Procellariiformes; genus Oceanodroma; species Oceanodroma leucorhoa. Next base: position 11,126,556 of record JASVER010000005.1, read on the forward strand.
TACATCTAGAAAACTTATTAAGAACAACACAGACACTGGGTGCTGCATCTTGGGATCATCACATTTAAATCTTATTTTTGCAATTGCCCACCCGCGGTGTGATAGAGACATAACAGTAACACTGCTGCCAATCTCAGTGTTGCTGAAATGTATAAGTACCTTTGGGCACTGCAACACAGTGCATTTCTTCTGTTTCATTTAGCTGTGAATACGTCAATCCAAGTAGCTAATCAGAGAAATCATGATTCCACATTGGCTTAATGAATGATAACAGATGACATCCACTTAAGGAAAGACTGTATGATTTAAAGAAATTCTATTAGCTTAGAATCTGGCATTCAGATAAAATTAATCCACAATCTCTCAGCGAATTAATCATTGGAAGAATATTTCACTTCCTGGATTGTCAGAAATGAGAGTGCCAGAAGGAAAGGAAAAAGTATGTGGAACGAATTAGTTTCCCTCTGAGGTTCATACATGATACTCTAAGATAGCTTCCAAAGGCTGCTGAACTCTTCACTTTGCCTAACATTTGTGACTACAGGAGAAATCCAAGGATATCCCCTGGATATCATTACAGATTTAAAAATGACTTTGTCATTTGTTTAATGCACCCTTTCAGTTCAGGTTTAGTTTTCTAATTGAAAAAAATTGTTGTATAGGATTTGCAAAGTAGTTTAAATGCAACTAATCCAAACACGGTTAAATGGAATGGGAATTTGGGATTGGGGTTTGCTATTTTACTCAAAACAGCATAAATTAAAGGTTAATTTCAAGTCTGTGTTTCTATTTAATGCGTTCACGTGAAATATTGTTCAATCAAGTAAGCTGGACCAATGATCTCAAAGAAATTTGTAGACAGATATTTCTGACAGTATTTTTATGTGTAATTACCATGTTCAGAGGAAAAGGATGGAGTAAGATTTGTTATGAGTTATTATATTTGCAGTATAAATGGGTTTTACCTGTTTCTTTGTAGCTGACCAGGATTTTTCCAAGAAACTAAATTCTGTCTGTAATTATTGAGATTTGAAGAAGAGACAAAAATATTTGTGAACAAGAAGACATGATTGTATCATTATCACTGTGATTTTACATTCTTTATTCAGTAAAATTATAGGCTTAGTGCTTTTGTCAGCCTGTAAATAATTTGCATGACTCAAGGAAAGAAATGTAATGTTTGTAACTGAGAGAACAAGAAATAATGAGAGTTAGTTCTTCTTACCAGTGCTACTTTTTTGAAGTGAAAATATCTTCTACTTTATTATTGTTAGAATACAGAAATGCTGAAGTCATTGATAATCAAAATTATAATTATTTTAGATTCTACTGTAAATCCCAACATTTCTCCTAAATTCATGTATCTGAGATAGGCAAGCTCTTTTGAATGAAGAATATTATTTTGACATTGAAGCTGTCACTTTGAAAAAGTAAAAATTAAATTATTTGGAATTTTTGATAGTATTTATTTTGCTTAAAAATTGAAAATAAATACTTCTCCTACTTTAATATTCTCCCCATATTTTTAAAGCTAATTTCAATTGAAATTAATTGTGGTTCAGTTGCTCTGAAATTCTTTTTTTTTGCCAATTTACTTTTTAAAAATCCCTCTGTAGTTTTAACTCAGATTTCCATAGGGCAGAGTGTTTCAGCTGTATATTTCAACAAATGTATAATCTCCAAATTAACAACTTCTTTTTTTTTGGGGGGGGTGGGGCAGGGGGGGCAGGTATAAAGTAACTTTTCTATTTAGTATGCCACAGGTCAGTGTTAAGTTGTGATATCTACAGAACTGTGCTTTTTTTTTTAATTTAACACATGTATTTTCTCATGCTAAAAGATCCATTCATTTAAATAATCATCTAGTTACGAAAATTTGTGCACCCAAAGTTTTCAGGTAAATCTCTCAATAAATGTTGCATCATGCTGGTAAGAATTTGAGTTCTGGCTATGGCAGAATTGTGTTTGATTCCACAAATCAAAACTCATTTAATATGTAATTTGTGCTTTATTTTTGAATTATTAGACAAGCTGTTTTGTGCTACTTGCTATCCTCATGACGTCAATATGCCTCTCACATCAGAAGCCTTCACAAGTACATTCCAGCAAAATGCAAATATAACTAAGATAGATAGGATCATAAAAATTAGGCTTAAATTATACATATTTACTACTTCTTAACATTTCTTCTACAAGGGAGAAATTGCCTGTATGGGCTATTTTGAGCTGTTTTGAATAGCTGCTAGTCATATTTTGTATCTGTATAATTATACAATATGAAAATGAGACCTCAAGACAAACACTGTCTGTCCAGTAATTAATTTCATCTAGAAGCAAGGTTTTAGTACTTGAACACTGATGTAATAAGAGAGACTGAAAGAATCTATGACAAACTTTTATGTCAGTGTAATCATTCCACGGTGGAGATGGCCAAAGAAAATTATTGTCTTGTTTAGACATCTCCAGAAAGAGAACAGTTCGGCAGTTGTGTGAGAGTGCACTCAGTGCCCGCTTTTCAGAGCAATACTAATGGCACTGTAGACAACACTGACATTACAAAACCATACTCACCTGAAATTTGCAGCATGAATGGATGCTGTCAAATATTAAAACTACTGGCAGACATAATCCCTCTCACTAGTCTGCTGGTCCCTTGGACTCTCTGTTAATGTTTACAAGTATTTCAAAAGGTGAAAACATCCTTTTATGCAATTCCACAAGGCAAGAATAAGCAAGAAAATAAATTTTTAATTTTTCTATATACAGGAATAAAGGAACAATGGAGAATAGAAGCTGATGTGTTTGTAGGGTAGATAGACTTGATTTCAATCAAATATATGGATCATACAACCTGTCTTTTAAAGTCTGTGGATTCCCTGAGTACTGCTACCCTGACTAGATGCTCTCATGAGGCACTGCAGGCAAGTTCTCTGTTACTGAAAGTGTATCCCTGCAAGTCCAAACTAATCATGCTATCACAATTTAGGAATTTATTAACTCAGTTCCAGATGATATGACATTGCAATTATATGACACATGAAATTATTTTCTGCCAGCTCCTTAGCCATTGCAGTTCACCTGGCATATTAGCTTAAACCAAAAATGATTGAGAGCTGCCTCAATACATGTGCTAAACCAGCTGCAGAGTCAGTGCACCCTCACTTCTGCCGCTACAAGAGCCACCAACTGCAGAAAGGGCAGGTGGAAGCTGATGGTACTAACGCTCTATGAACTCTCCTGCATGACCAGACAGCAGTGGCTTGCCCTTCTGCAGTCATTTGCCATGTCACTGTATGATTGGAATACTTTATAACTATAAATATCAAAATTACTCAGAAGCTTTTCCCCTTTCTTTTCACAAGTAACCTCAGATTTCTCTTTCACCTGGTTAATCTTTATCCAAAAGTAGGAGGGTTTCAAACACATAAACAAACCAAAAAACCACCAAAACCAAAGCCAGCTTCCTTACTATCCTAAATTTAGCCAAATATGAGATATATATTTGAAAATATATCTGGCTGGTAAAATACAGTGATTTATTGTGTAAGAGTCATGGGAAAAAATCAAGCTAATCATTACTGTCACCATAAACTTCCTCTCATCTGATTTAGTACTGAATACCTACTTTTATATTCTGCAGTACATCAATTTCTAATTCATGATTCTGATTGCAATCAGGGTACATCATTGCTCTGTATCTGCTGGTCTTCATTAATGTTCACAGCAGTTTTTGAGCTGGAGGGTTTAGATTCCAACAGAGCAGACACAATGCCTAAATTTGTTTCATAGCTGAAGTTAGGGAAACCCTCTTAATGAATGAAAACCAGATCATCAGACCCTACTGCTATAGCTTTACTTTTATCCAGGATCTTATAATATTAATCCTAACAAACCTACAAGGATTAAAGAAAAAACCAAATAATTTGTCTCCTTTCCTCCATCTAAATCCTTTGATTTCCCTAAGTAACTTTCTAGGCTGGAAGATTCATTGATTGTTAGCTTTATCAGGGATAGATGCAGCATAAACAGCCTTCAAAATGATATTTCAGACTTTCCCTCTTAAATAAAAGACATGGTATGTTTTTAGGTTTTTAACCAAGGCCTCAGTCATTCTAAAACTGCTGGATTTTGTTTTTTTTAATAGCCTTATCTTCTTTCTTGTGATTCTAATTCTAAACATAGATTTATCATTATCTGATTTAGGTAAATGAAATAAACCAAATTAATATACCCCAGGATTTAGTGGCTTGTTACGACTTGTTTACTAAGACCCAGCACTGAATCACATATATTCTGGTTTAAGTAACTAAAGAGATTGCTCGAGACAAGATGTATGTATTAATAGGAAATAAATATATCCTTAGTAAGTATTTATTGCTACGCAATAAACCATTAATACCAAATGTCTCCAGTGGAATCTTCTTTCTTTATTCAGATGAAGAGACAAAGAGTCTGATTCTGACTTTGGATATAATCAGGTTTAAACCAGTGCACAGGGGATAAGAATCAACATTTTTCTCCTGCTTACGATAATGACTCCCATAAGTGGCTTGCACAAGATGAATAAATGGATCTTTATAGGGCAGAGCATAACCTTGCTTCCTCAGGGGTTCAAGGAGAAGCTGCAAGCTACAAAAATTTAATCCTTGATGAAGGCCTCTGGAAAGCATATATTTATTGAAAAATATCTATCACCTCCCCACACACCCAAAAAAAAAAAAAAACAACAGCGAAGCAACCCTGAGAATCTGTGCTTCAGACCATTTACCTAACTAGTCTTTAAAGCAGTCTTTCCCCCTGCCTTTCAGAGGCCAGACTCTGTCTTGGATTTTGCTTCCTGAAAAGCATCAGGCCATTTCCATATGTTGCAGTAATTATAGAGATAATGAATATAGCATTATGCAGAATAATTTTAATATCATGATGGTAAGAATTATTTCTCTATGTCTTCACTGTTGGTTGAGATCAAATATTGACTTGTATGGAATATATCTCTACAAACAATGAAAGCTGAAAGCTTCAGTAATGAAATACTGTCTTCAAAATGCTAGGAGTAAATTTGTTAATGGTTTTACAGAGCTCTCTCAGGTAACTATTTTATTAGGCCTAAAGACTTTTAAGGCTAGTTGCAGCTTTGTCAAATTATTTCCTGCCTTTGAAATAACAATTTTTCACTTATTTTTTTACCTTAAAAAAATTATTTTCCTAAGTACTTATGTGTATTATAAGTGTTCATTATTCCAATGCTTCTCTGCTATGACAAAAGCTATACAGGATGTGCTGGAAACACTCAAATCAAGACAGAAATCACAAGCAGAGCATCATGCCTCATGACTTTTTCCTCTGATAAAGAGATCATCTTGATTTCAGTTAGCAACATATAGAATAGTACTCAACATTGCCACGAGTCACACATCACCTGTATTTTCCCAGATATTATGGGCATTGAAACAACAGTTGTCTACAGGTAAGTGAAACTATTGCTCTACCACTGCCTACGACAAGCCGAGAGAACACAGAGGAGCCAAAGCTGATGCTAAACATCACCTTGTTATGTTTCACTGAGCCTTGGTCAGGCTCCCTAGAGACCAGTGATGTAGCTGAGCTGTGAGATACGGTTCTGGATGAAGAGGAGTTTAGTTGTTTGAGACCATGACTAGCAAAGCTATTTTGTATCTCTAAGGTCTGACTCCACAGGTGCTTTTGTTGTTTGGAGTTTAAAACATCTTTCACATACCAGAAGGATCTGTAAAGGTGCTCTGAGAGTGCTTTACTGCCAGACAGAGGCAGCTACTATACTAATTTTAAAATCTTGAAGAGTTTAGAAATTATATGTGTTTTACCCATTTAAAAGGAACGGGAAAGGTCAGAGGTTTAGGAAGAGGGAAAAGGATAAAGTAACAAATAAGATACGAAAGTGTTGCTGTTGATAGTAATATTATAAGGAAGTTGTCAAAGCAGAGATCAGCGGAAAAATAATAACTTAAATCAACAGAGGTGTAAACAGAATTGTTAACAGGTTAGGAAGTGGGTACCACAGGTAGAACAGGGAAGGAAACCTAAGCTATCGGCAAATCATGGGTACTAACTGATAGGTATTTGAGGCTCAAGGAAGCTAACAAACTTACTAAACTCCTGCCAATACATTTTGGAGAGTAATAGATAGCTGGAGACTTGGGGTAGGAGGAGGAGGAAAGGGAAGCAACAACTTGGACTTGATATGCAGCAATCTTGAATAATCTGGTTATTCTCTATTAAAAAACAGAACCAGCACTGTGAGTTAAAAATAGGTAAACATCTGGAGAATAACAAAATCTTAAAACCGAGGAAGTAAAGGTTTAAAAACAAATAATCATGACAAAGAAATGTGATGGGTTTTTGAAGTTACAAGTGAAAATGTAATAGCTGGAGGGGACACAGTAACCAAACTATCAAGATCTTAAGTAGGCTTACAAAAAGGTCTCTGAGCAAAATCTTACATTAGCTTAGTAAGCACTGCCATGTGAAGTAAGATTTCAAAAGGACTGCAAACAAAGGATGCTGATAAGCAGCAATGTGTACAAACTCAGGGATCAGTAAGCAAGACATCCCAGAAGAAGTTTTTAGGTATTTTCTTGTTTCACAACTTCCATAAAGATATGAAAAGCATTAAGAGCACTTTGATTACATTACTGCATGATACTGCATGATAAAAAACATGTGTTTTGTAAACACACAAATGTATCAAGGTGTAAGGAATCTAGCAATGCAAGTAAAGTGATTATTCTCTTGTTCCAGCAAAAGTATGCCAGACAGCTGTGCAAAACAGGGGCATAGCCAGGATCAGAGTATGTTGTATTCACCCTCCCACCTGGACACAAGCAAGGAACCCATGTAACTCTGAGCCAAGCTATTCATGCAGTGCAACCAACCTTCTGGAAGTACTCCAAAAGGCATCCTAAAGCACACCTGATAATTTTGTTCACAGTCAGTGAGCCATGCTGACAGGCATGAGGGAGAGCAGATGGCATTATGTCCTTTGGGGGACGGTGACTGTTCTCACAGATCTCTGTGGCTTTTCAACTACTTCTCATGCCTGGTAACCCATAGAATTTCCAAATGCTCATCTTCAAAGGGGAACTGATACTGTGTCTTATGAGAGCTTATTCAGCACAAGTAGAACAATGAAAGAAGAAATAGCAAGGAATGAAGAAACAAGGACAAACAAACAGAATTTTATTTGAAAAGGAGAACAAAATGAAGACTTAGGTTCTCCATTCTAAAGTGCCAATGGACATGAATAATTTCATGTGCAAGTTCAAAGTTTGGCACAGCTGATATTCAAAATACTCAGATAGGCATGTTTGTTGGGTTGTGCCCATCCATGTCTCTAGGAGAAAAATGCAACATACCTCTCAAGGAAAGGTATTGATATAGAAATTTTAATGATGAAATAAAGAGACATGTATAAAGGTAACAAGTTAGAGCTATAACTTGCCCAAAGCTTACCTGTAATAATAAAAGACTCTCTCTACCAGCTTTGCTTTGTTAATTAGCTGAATACATGTCAAGAATGATTAATGAACAATTGATTATAGCTTGCTGCTAACCTGGGAATAAAGATTGAGAGGCAAATCCTGAGTTACATCCACAAGTACAAAGATCCTGCAACAGTGATTCTGTGCACAGGGCCATACAATGTACAAAAGGGATTGTGATGAGGAGATGACAGTAACAGGATTTGGGGGGCACATTTTTCTTTATGTGGTTGATTTAGGCAGAAGGCAAATAACGCACCTTCTCTTCAGAAAGGACAACTTATGAGTTGAGTTACCACCCTGAAAATTTCTCTACTATTCTGTTAAAATTCCCCATTGTTCAAAAAACCTAAAACCAGCTTTGTCTGAAGAGAGTAAAATGAGAAGAAAACTACTTGTCAGTATTTCAGAAAACGCAGAAAGGTAGAAAAAGAAATGCTAGTGTATTGTAAATGGTTCTCTCTCTATGTATGTACTTAGTACTAGGAAGGAATCCTATTGCCAATAATCCATAATTTTTTGTCTGGCTTAGTTTTCAAGTCGCAGAAGCAAATGACACGTGAAATACAGTACAGTGCCCAGTACAGCTGGACAAAGATTTAGAAGCTATACCATGGAGACAAAATTGGCAGGGAGATAAGCTAAAATATGCAAACTTTCCTCTTTGCTAATTCCCATGTTTTTGATAGAGAAACTTTGAGATTCCCTAGGTGATTATTCTGTACAATGCCAGGAAATCAATCAATCTCCATTCAAGAGCATTCAAGTTCCATTTAAGTTCCACTGCTGAAGTAATCAGACAGACCTCATCCAAATCAGTGAAGTAATTTTATTTCCACCAACAGAGGATCCAGCTCTATTTCTTGACTTTTCCTCCTTCTCCATATTCTTTTGAGCTCTTTACACTGTGTTCTTTCAATATTGATAAAGAAATTATTTTCTCTTCTTCCACCCGTCACATATAATTTTGGATTGATTCAGTTTGCCAAAACAATACAGGCACAATTTTCTGGTGATGTGGAAATGCATCTTGAAATTAAATACGTCCTGCAGCAGCAAAATGTTTCTCTGTCAAATTATACATACAGCTCTAATTTTAGAGATCAGTGTCATTCTCACTCCAATTGGCCCGGCAAAGCTAAAACAAGAATTTGGTATTTTTATCATATGTTATCCTACTACAGAACACCATGGCTTTCAGAAAGATGTTTTTCTTCACCAGACAGGAACTGCACAGAGTCAGGCATTGACAATTGGGAGAATGTGATCTGATGACATTATTCAGTGAGTGAGTCAGTGCATCTACTCAGGCATGAAAAAGAAAGGAACTGTGTTTTAATGTGGTACGTACTGTCACAGGATTATCAAAGGAAATACAAGTGGGTGACAATGTGCAGCTACATCATAGCCTTTAGCATTCGAGTTCCCCAGTACTGTGCGTTGTGAGCAGAAGCAGAACGTAAGAAACCTTTGGAGCGCCAGCAGCGTGTGGCACAGCCTGCATAAACTATAGCACAAGCCTCTGTGAAGGTAAATCTCTTGTGGCAAAACTGCAACTGTCCTGGCCCTGTGAAATTAGAGTCTAACTGCAACGTTGAAAATCCACTTCCTACTAGGATTCAAACCTTTCTGCTGTTGAATGTTTTGTGAGGTTGGGACTTCTACTCAAGGACCCTCTTAATGAGTGGAATTTTTTATGATAGTCAGAAGCATCAGCCTTTGGTCCCCATGTCTTTTAATCTGAAATTAATCTAATGCCATAACAATTTATATTGCTTTAAAGGTATATTTTTCCAAATGTACTGAATGAATTCTATAAAATATAGAAGAATTTCAAACATCCAACAAAATAAGCTGCTATAGGTGAGGAGTGTGCTTAGGCACAGATGGCTACTTTTTTTCAAAATGCCTTTAAAAGAAATTTTCTCTTGAAGGTCCGGAATAATAAACAAATACAGTTCTCTCTCTATTAACTATACTAGAATATCAGAGAATATTCTATAATAAGCTACTGCTTTTTTTGCTAACTATGAGTTCCTGCTGTTGTTAAACTATTTAAGTAGGCTGAAGAACATAACTCTTGTAAAAGTCTGCTGCATCCTCTGTTATTTTGAAAGATGGTGACTTGGTAAAAAGTAAAAGGGAGAGGGGAAGAGAGAAGGAGAGAGAGGGAGGGAGGGGCTTGAATTCCAATATTCCTCTGTCTTGTGTTTCTCTTTTCCCTGCATTTGTAAGGTCTTTCTTTAAAACCAGGTTTTATCAGGCAGGATTAAGTAGCATTTCCCTGTATAATTTTACTTGAAAATCCCTTTATTTTTTTTTTTTTAATAAACCAAATAGAACAAAAAAAATTAAAAAATATTTTTAGAAATAACGTTCTGACAAATGGAATTTGCAAGTTCAAGTGGCACTGTCTCTGTGGTTTTATCATGAGTCTCACAATACACATTTGCAATACACCCATTATGGAAACACCCTGAATGGTAAAGTGAAAGGATTATTTAACAGCCAGTTTTCAGCGCAGGTTTCCAACTTTCAGAGTTGCTGAGATACACTTGAAAATGTGGCCAAAATCCTAGAAAGACAAATGTAGGAAAATAATAGTAACTGCAAATGAAATCATTTGGCATGGAAATTTAGAATCCTTTAATCTGAGATTGAGTGATTGACTGATTGTCTGAGATGATTAGCAGTTCTGAAGGATAGGCTCTACATCTAAGAACTGTGTAATTCCCATACGATTTAAGGCACTGCAAGCACATGGTGATGTCTTCTGGGCTACTGTTTTACTCTAATGGCAGATGCACAAGGAAAGAAAATTGCTAATTCCAGAAAAGGACTGGAGCTTGCTTTAAGAAGGCAGGCTCTGAGGAGCTTGCAGAGGCACTGCAGAAAGGAGATCACAAAATGAAGACACTTTGCAGCTGCTAAAGACTTGCCAAGATGTCTGCCAGCATAAGAGAGTCAAGACACTATGCCCTGGATATTTTTGGATATATCTAAATACCACAACATAGCTGGGTTGCTTTTTCTGCTGCCTCTAAGCTCTAGACTTGAAAGAAGTTACTTATATGCCATATGAACATTTATAGTGACACTGAGGTGAAAAGGAAATCTTAAAGTGCAGAAAGGAAAAGAAAGAAAAAAACTCAGTCTCCTGAAGTGTTTCAGACTCAACATTCATGTATTGACAAAGAGTTAGCTATTCATAGTCTAGAAATAATACTGTAAGCATTGTGTATTATTTAACTCCAACAAAGGGAAATGATAAAGATATTTCTTTTGTTGCCTGGCATATTCTGGGGGAGGAGGGCAGCATTGCTATGTACTTGAATTGTACAATATTTACTGAATTTAAATTACATTTTGTACACACTGTAAAGATCTTTGTATACAAAGAGTACAGTTATCAACCAGGAACTGCAAAGGACATAATAATTTAGCTGTAGTAACAGATTTTGTATATTTTTCAGGGAGTGAATTAATTGTAAGTTGTGTATGTTTTATTAATCATTGAATGATTGTTCTGTAAGTGTTTAATTTGAAACAATATTGATTTGCGATATGTGTGTTTCAAGTTTAGTGTTTGGCTACATTCACTTTCCTTTCTGTCATTATCTGCTGATTAGTTTATCTATAATTGAAGTCAATAAAATCTTCTTAATGTACTGTGCTGCTTTGTATCATTAAGTACTGGTTCTAATCATGGAACTACTTCAGTGCTTTGGAATCATAAGAATATGTAGGGGATGCCCTGATACTCTATTTCTTACTGCATAAACACTTTTAAACACACAAAACATTAATTAGTAGCACAATTTTATTTTAAATTATAATCACTAGGTGTAACGGCACCCCATTACCTTAAATTCTGTTTTAGTTGCAGAATCAGTATGTAGTCATGAACTGGAATAAGCAGGTCATCTTTAAGCAACAATCATACATATTATTGTAGAGAGATCCTCGTTCAAATAAAAGAGAGCAAAGGGTCCTATGGTTACTGTGTCAGCTTCAGCCTCCAGAGAATCCAGCTTACGCACTTTTTTGCCATGGAACTCTGAGTGGCAGCATAATGTCAGAAAGGCCTCCAAAACAGCAAGCATCTCAAAAATTATTCACTAAAGCAAAAAGTAAACCACATGCTAAAGCATTTTGATCAATCAAGGTCTTAACTTCTCCACATCAGATCAGCATAGTCTTAGAAGAAGTATTGTGAATGAAGTTCTCCACATCACATACCTAAGCTTTCTTTACCAGGCCTTGGAAGGGCTAGGGTACCAGGAATATGATTTAAAATAGCTAGCTGATCAGGAGGAGTGTTCAGCTAGCCAACTGCAAGAAACGGAGCTGTCAAGGGGATGGATCGTCACCCTCTGCTTTGCACTCACTAGACCACATCTAGAGTATTGCACCCAGTTTTGGACCCCCTATTAACAACAAAGGCAGGGGTTCAGGGGAAGGCTACCAGGATGATCGAGGCTGGGTCATTCACCCTGCAAGGAGAGGCAGAGGGACCAGGGCTTGTTGAGTCTGGAGAAGAGATGGCTTCAGGGGGACCTAACAACAGCCCCCCTAGAACCAATAAGGAAACTACACTGAGAAGATGGAGCCATGCTCTTGAAAGCACTGAGTGGGAGGAGGACAAGACAACAGTCATAAGCTGGAAAAAGAGAAGATCGAACTGGACATAAGGAAACACTTTTTCAGTACAAGTACAGTCAGGCAGTGGAGTAGTTTGCCCAGGGAGATTGTGCAGTCTCCATCCTTGAAGGTTTTTTAATACCCAACTGGATATGGCCCTGGCCTGATCCTACAGCAGTCCCTGCCTGAACAGGAGGTTGTACTAGTAACCTCCTTAGTTCCCTTCCAACATGAATTATTCTCCAATTCTGTGATGTATTTTAATACTGTGCCTTTTAAAAAAAGAGACAGTATCAACCACAAACAATCAAAGTTTAAATTTGAGAATGCCCACACAGATGGATAGAGAAAAAATGTGTGTTTACTCTTCCATTGCTGTGAGCTGTTCTCTCAGCAGACCAGACTGGGAAGAGTTTGACATTATTGCCACTACAGGACCCAAGCAGGTTCATGTTTGGCCAGCAGTGATTGCTAACAAGGGATCTTTTTTTCTGCACTCTTCCATGTCATAGAATCATAGAATGGTTTGGGTTGGAGGACACCTTCACACATTTAGTTAGACTTTCTTTAAAACTGCTGTTGTACTGAAAATGATCAATACAAAAGATTGTATTTAAGCACTCCATTACTCACAGGAGCAGCTAATGTCTTTTAAATCTTTACCTATGAAATTGTTCAATTTATGCACCTGTATAAATATATTGTCACAAGGTATACATTAAATATAAGACCAATCAAGTGGAAAACCAATTTGTCAGTATGATCTGATTTACTGACAGGGTATTTTCTTTCTCAGTGAAAACTACAAACGGAGGATATATTCTACAATATAGTCTGGTTTTGGTATCTGACTAATTATGGATGAGCTTAACACTTGCTGAGGGATGCTGTAAACGCTGACAATAAAATCTTATTTTTCTATCTACAGAAATGCTATGTTGATAGATTTTAAAAGAACCACTTAGGTCTCTTAAATGTTTAAAATTGCTCAGATCTTCAGATGAAGTCAATAACATTTATTACCATGTATACTATTTATTAAACATTAATACATGTTTCTGTTCTTGAATCTATGTGGTACCCTACTAATTTCAACAAGAAAATATTAGCAAAATACTTAATAGACTTGTTAGAAAACAGAATCCCATTATTTCAGAATGTCTGTTCATTCTTATTGAGAATGAAAATTTGAAATGTCCCTGAAATTAAAATGTAAGAAGTTACTAAACGGAGGTCTATAAAATTGGTTCCTTTGCTAATATTATTCAACATACAAGTAAATTCATTAATACTCATACCATAATATAACATCGGATATTAAATTAGTCTAAAGTGTAAAATTAAATTAATTAGGTTTTTTGACCTATTAGTTTTTTTATTATTAGTTTTTGACCTATTTTCATGTTTAAATTATAAATTTGAAACAATCAAACTCAACTTGTGCTGTACAAAATATTGTAAACTCTTGTATTCTTATGTCCTCCACATAAGCATACAAGCTGCTATGAATGCTACAATGATTTAGAACTACTTCAGTGTCTTTAATGCAAATAGATACCAAAAGGAATAAATTCATACCGGAAAGTTGCTTGCAGGTTTGGTAGTGGTTCAGGGGAGCTGTTTCAGCCAAATATTTTCCTTTCAGATTATATGAAAATCACAGGGATTGCTTGACCAACTATTTTTAAAACCCAATAGAAGTAAATGAACTGTTCCAATCAGATTTACAGCACAGTCACTTTTTGTTTCTGTAATATCTGTAGCATATGCTTCTATATGATGAAGTCTGGATTTTCATTGCAAAGTTTTGCTAGCAGAGCTGTTTGACTCTGAGGAACAAAAGACAAATTTTATTGGACCACTATGAATCTATATGGAGAGAGGAACATTTGTGTCAGTTTGTCACTCTAAGGGATATTGTCACTATGCTAACATAATTATTTCAATTTAAATACATTTTGGCTGTAACAGCTCTTTTCTGAGGCCCATAGATCAGAGACTTTCCAAAAAAGCTGTTGGACTGTTATGGACAAAAAAGTTAATAAAATGGGTTGCAATTGACTAATATGAATTCACCTAGAAAAATTCTTTTTTGTTGCCTCCTGTTCTTTATTTCCAGTAGATCTTCAACTAGCAGAGTCAATGTTTTGGTCTGGCTCCACCACTATTTTTGCACAAAAATATTTGCTCATAAATATCCTATAATATCCAATAAATAAGAATTGTCACTTCTCTTCTGCTTCCATTCATCAGATAGAAAGTAAGAAAATGTGAAAAGAAATCGGATGCTTATTTATTAACTAGTTAACTTGTCAACTAGTCCATAGTTCCCTGAGTCTTCTTTTTTGCCTTTTATTTAGATGGCAATGATATTTTCCAGTCCCTTTTCCTCTCATATGGAATTTTCCCTGACCTCCATAACCTTCCAAAAATGGCGGAGTGGCTTTGCAGTGACATCATCCAACCCTATTAGCACCCTTAGATGCATCCTGTAAGGTCCCAACAACATATGTCTATAGACATCGTTGTAGTCTGTACAAATGATCCCTAACTTGGTCCTCTTCTATCAGTGGTTCGCTGTATCATCATTGCTTCTTGGCATAGATATAGGCTGACCTTGCCTGTGAAGACTGAAAAAAGAGAGATACTGAGTACGCCATTTTTTCCTCTGTCATTTGTAACTAATTTGCCAGCCTCATTCTGCAGCAGTTGCTTGCTATGCCTGCTCTTGTTCCTTGGGGGTGGATTGTACCAGTCTTGTGCTTCAAGAGTTGTACAATCCGAATATCTCTTAGCACTCAAAGCTTCTTCCTTATTTGTAAGCAATCGGTTCAGTAGAGCACTACTCCTGGTTGGCATACCCAGTAGTTGCATTAGGAGTCACGACACACTTCAGAAATCTCCCAAATTGCTTGTGCACCATTGTGCTTGGGAACATTTGCGCCAAAAAGGACTGTCATGGTTTAACCCCAGCCGGCAACTAAGCACCACACAGCCACTCATTCACTCTCCCCCAGGTGGGACGGGGGAGAGAATCAGAAAGGTAAAAGTGAGAAAACTCRTGGGTTGAGATAAAGACAGTTTAATAGGGAAAGCAAAAGCCGCGCACGCAAGCAAAGCAAAACAAGGAATTCATTCACTACTTCCCATGGGCAGGCAGGTGTTGAGCCATCTCCAGGAAAGCAGGGCTCCATCACGCGTAACGGTTACTTGGGAAGACAAACACCATAACTCCGAACGTCTCCCCCTTCCTTCTTCTTCCCCCAGCCTTATATGCTGAGCATGACATCATATGGTATGGAACACCCCATTGGCCAGCTGGCCTAGCTGTCCCGGCTATGCTCCATCCCAGCCTCTTGTGCGCCTGGCAGAGCGTGGGAAGCTGAAAAGCCCTTGAGAAGTAGATTATCTAGCAACAACTAAAAACGTTAGTGTGTTATCAACATTCTTCTTATACTAAATCCAAAACATAGCACTATACCAACTACTAGAAAGAAAATTAATTCTATCCCAGCCAAAACCAGGACAGTATTGCTTTCTGAAGTCCCCCATGAGAATCAGGACCTGCAGACCTGAGGATTTTCCTAATTGTCACTAATGACTACTTAGCTCTGAAGAGTTAGTCAGAATTTTCATCCTGACCAAAGTAAATATTATCAAGCAAGAACATCTGGGAATGTCTAGTAGTGCTGAGCTGTGCTTAGCATCAGCACAATGTAAAATCTGTAAAATATAAAGCCAATCTCAAGAGTGGAGGAAGATAAACAAGGCACATCCTCTGTTCCTTTCTCCCTACCTCAGAAGTGGGACAGATACACACAGGAGCTACCTACACCATCTTGTATGCTTTCACTGTACAAGTACTGAGACTATTTGAAGACTGCCCCTCCTTGAGCACTATACTTTTTAAATCTACCCTCAATAGTGTCAAAACCTAATCTGAAGTTTGTGTTTAATGCAGAAAGAAATATGCAAGAGCAACAACTGGAATAATCTTTCATTTTTTAAACAATACTGTGGTATTACCTGATGCTACACAACCTAAAGGGTAAGCAAATTTGGAACAAGTTTCCAGGGACACTTATAGTTGGATTTTTAAAGTGATGAGTCTTGCTTTAATTTCAATTGAAGTAATAGCAACATACCCACTGTAAACATCCATACTACCAACAGTGACATTTACAATTTCCTATTATTTAGAGTAAGAATACCAGTTTTAACTTCTAATGACTGGAATCATTCTTAGTTTGGGAAAGTCAGAGATTATTCTTGCCAAAAAAAAAATCTGGGTATTTTCCCAGAAAGTTTAAATTAAGATTTAACGGTTTGAGTCTTTTGTTCAATTTACTCAAATAGAATATTATATTCCAGTTGCATTTTATCTTCCTTTTTTTTTTTTTTTTTATTCACCCCCTTCTTTGTATAATTGAATCTCCACTTTGGCAATATTCCCATATCATTTTCTCCAGTCAAATAATATCCCTTTCTAAGCCATCTAGTTTCTGCTTGCAAATCTCCTGAGTAATGCATAATAGGAGATTACACCACCTCTCAAAGCCAACTTACAGGCTTACCAAAATATTGCTGGAAAAACTTAGCATTCTTATTTTTATATGTTTCCCAACAGAGGGCCAATTAGTTTTGGAAGACTTCAGGATCTCATAATATGGATAGGAGATTTTTATGATTTATTTATAGATGCAGAAGGTTTCAATTAGATGGTAAGGGTGAAAGAGTCACAGTTGAGGATGTGGTGGTTTCTGTTCTAGTTGCAGGCCTAAAATTATATGACGAATCACCAGAGCAAAAAACTCACTATTTTCCTTTCTTGTCAGATCCATAGTCTTCTATGATGGAAGATTTTGTACTAAAAGAGCATGCCAATGTCACTGCTTATTTTCCACATATAAAACAAGCAAGCCATGTCCTATTCATTTGACTGACACAACAAGTTCTAGAAAATATTTCAGTGCTATAAAGCATTTGAATTTCCCATTTTTCTGCTATTTTTTTATGCCTCTAGACACTTCAAGCCAAAATTCTAAGTATTATACAGTCTAGCAGTGGCTCTCCCTCCACCTCAGGGGTGTTAACATTTGTTGCAGAACAAGTCAACCATTACAGAATATAATGCAGTGATTTGAATTCCTTTTCCTGTTGCCACCATAACTAGTTTCTGGAATATCCTGATACTTGTGCCCTGTGACTTTTTCCAGTCGCTTCTTCAGATGTAAGAATTGTTGCAAAGACATTTTCAAATGCTGTAATACTTTTGGAGAAACTGAGCTTGTAATGTAGGAGCCACAGCAAAACACAAAGCAGCATTAAGAAGGTAGGTGGCATGTGACTTCTGAGTAGAAAACAGTATCATTAGTAATATGGTAAGGCAAACCGATGTTATCAAGTTGCTCAATTTAGTAAGTTACTGTCCACTCAGCTAACATGTACTACATGACTGTCATGGGTTAAAGCTTACCCAAGCTCATTTAAGTGAGTTCTTAACTAGAGTGCCCAGCTCTAACTGCTTACACAACTAAAATGTGAAGTATAATGATTCACTTACTTTGAAGTAATCCCTGAGATTAAATCTGTAGTTAAATAACAGCTTTTGTAGTTTGACTATTGAAAATGTAATCAGAAATGCAAGATGCACAGAAAATTATGTACAAGTATAGCATTTATCAGATCAAACGTGAAACAAATGCTGCAAAGTAGATCTTCCTAAATTGAACGGAATCATTGGAAGCAATTGTCAAGGTACCTGTACATGTATAAAATGGGCTGGGGAATGAGATGGCTGAGATTTGAACAAGAGAACTAGTTAGCTGGTAGTAGCTGAACGTGTAATTTGCTTAAATTTCATTATAGCTAATTGCTGTAAGAAAATACCAGGAAAATTGTTTT
This sequence comes from Oceanodroma leucorhoa, assembly GCA_030449065.1. Taxonomy (NCBI): domain Eukaryota; kingdom Metazoa; phylum Chordata; class Aves; order Procellariiformes; genus Oceanodroma; species Oceanodroma leucorhoa. Next base: position 11,144,618 of record JASVER010000005.1, read on the forward strand.
GTTATCCACTTTCTGAAAATTACAGTCTAGATAAAACAAATGCTTTGAAGACAATGGCTTTTATGAAGGAAGTTATTATAACTTTAAGGAAGAAGATTGCTTACACAGCAGGATACAAACTACAGCAATTCAAAAAAAATGGCTTTTGGCTTATGTAGTGATTCTGCCAAGCTAATGATTTGTGAGGAAACATGGCATACCTCCTGCAGTTTGTCTGTTATACTGGTATGATTTACTTGCAAAATCTATGATGTAATATGGCATCTACTATATTCCTGAATGGGTAACAGATAGACATAGAATTTGAGGAAGAAAAATCAACTGCACTGTCCACACTTCTGTTTCCTGTGTAAAAGAAAGTTTGGCAAAATATGTTAACATCAAAATCACCAAAAGGCAATAAGACACACATATATGAGTGTCTTAGATCTAATCTGCCAGTTCCAGGAAACCTGCATCTCTGATCTTTTCATTACTATCACCTGGGAATACAATAATATCAGTCTTTTAAGCCACTATGGTGAACGTTAAATTTTAATGTACTTGTGGAGTTTTAAGTGCATTTTTTTCTCCATGACTATTATGAGATGTAACAACAACAGCAACAACAAAGAGGAAGAAAGAAAACATTAAAAAAAAATCTCTTAATCTTACCCCTCTGTGTGTTCCTGTCCTGGTTTTGGCTGGGGTGGAATTAATTTTCTTTCTAGTAGTTGGTATAGTGCTATGTTTTGGATTTAGTGTAAGAAGAATGTTGATGACACGCTGATGTTTTTAGTTGTTGCTAGGTAGTCTACTTTCTCAAGGACTTTTCAGCTCACATGCTCTGTGAGGTGCACAAGAAGCTGGGAGGGAGCATAGCCRGGACAGCTAGGCCAGCTGGCCAATGGGGTATTCCATACCATGTGATGTCATGCTCAGCATATAAGGCTGGGGGAAGAAGAAGGAAGTGGGGGACGTTCGGGGTGATGGCGCTTGTCTTCCCAAGTAACCATTACGCGTGATGGAGCCCTGCTGTCCTGGGGATGGCTCAACACCTGCCTGCCCATGGGGAGTAGTGAAGGAATTCCTTGTTTTGCTTTGCTTGCGTGCGCGGCTTTTGCTTTCCCTATTAAACTGTCTTTATCTCAACCCACGAGTTTTCTCACTTTTACCCTTCCGATTCTCTCCCCCGTCCCACCTGGGGGAGAGTGAGCAAGCGGCTGTGTGGTGCTTGGTTGCCGGCTGGGCTTAAACCACGACAGTCCCAACAGGAACCTTGGTCTTTCATTCTCTCCTTAGCTTCTGAGAAGTCTTTCTGAGCAAGTCTTTTTGATCCCCTTAAATACAATGAAAAATCGTGGACAGGCATTTAAAAATATCGCTCTGGAATTTCCTCTTTCTTTTCTTTTAAAGTTGCAAATGCTTTTAGGTTACAAGATTTATTGTTCTACATTCCTGAGCAAGCTAGAAGGTTTTGAAGGAAGTCCTGGATTGTTTCTACATCTGAATGATCTGCAGCTTGATGAGGTCCAGTCAACTCTTGCAAGGGGGCACTTGGGGAAGGAGACTTACTTAGGAAAAAAAAAAAAATCACTTTGATGAGTAAACATCAAAAAGCATGTGTGCAGGTTGTAGAAGCTGTGATTGGAAGGTTTAATTCTGGAGTTTGTTTGGGGGGAGTTCTTTAAAATTGGACTACATAAAGATTTACTACAAGTTCTAAGTGGGCAAGGTGAGATACAATCACTTATTTCAGTCTTATCAGGAATCTTCACACCTTTCTGTGAATAAATGAATCAATTTACTCCCCCCACACGCTATCCCATCATTTTCTTCTCACTCCAAATGCCTAAGGGTATTTCCATCTGATCACGGTCTTCCTATCCTACCGATTGCAGCCACTGTTTTCCCTGGCTGTTCTTTCTATGCTTGCAGTGAAGTCTTCTCTTCCTGATCTAATGTGTGTGATGCAATTTTAATAGTATCTTTCTCAAGCTACTGTCCACTAATATATTCTACCTGTCCTCCTACATCAGCTGATGATGCTTTTGTAATTTACTTGTGAGGTCTTCAGGTCAGAAATAGCTGATCCTGAGGGTACCAGTTCTTACAACAAACAAGTTCTAGTCTAACTGGCATCAGGCATCTAAATCTTTCCATAACTTCCTGATCCTTTTTTGATGATCACAGCCAGCAGATGCAGATTTGCTGGCGTATAAAAAGACTAACGTTTAAATCTAGTCAGCCCTGACCAGGTCACACAACAATTCATTTAATATTCCTTAAGAATATGATTTTAATGCCCAAATGAGTTGTGCATCAGAATCGTCAACTCCCAGAATGAGTATCCTTCTGTAACTGAAAATTCCAGCCCAACTTGTTCTGTAGTCACTTAGTGCTAACTAAATCTCTATTCTTTTCTTCCAGCATCTATGAAAAATAGATTCTTGGTGTCTCTGAGAATTTTTTACAAAGTCCTGCTCAAGAATCTGATGACTAGCGCAGCTTGGAAGTATTTTGCTTAATTGCAGTTTATCCTCCAACACAGTCTCTCTGGTGATTTGGACCACTGTTTTCAGTCCCTGCCCTTTGTATTCAGCACTTGTTCTTCTCTCACTTCTCATTAACAAAGTTTTTGGCCCAGCCACTAATCTGTACCTCATCTTCATTCATACTTCCTCTTCTAAAAATAATTTAGATATCATGATTAGTGATTTCCTTCCAAGACATATCTGAAAGGATTTTTTTATGCCTTTCTTTTCAACTGTGGAAGCTTCCCAGTGGTTCACTGTTGAAATATTCACATTTTCTCCAGGCAATCCCTTCCACGTCAGCCTGTTGAGTGCTTTTAGGTTTGCAAAAAGAAGCAAACTTACAAGACAAGCAGACAGCTTGTGAGCTAAAACTCTTGAGCTTTGAGGGGCTTGTTTGCCTGAAGGGTGAACACAGTTCACTGCAGATCTACCAAAGTTTCATTTTGTTAATAAATGTACAGCATGTAGCTGGCTAAATGAAAAATGAAATTCAGTAGTAATTCCTGAAGGACCTCAGGGATGTGTTACACTGACAGAATGCCAATTTGTATCTTTAATAGGATATTATTCTGGTGAAACATCAAAATCATTTTATATGGGTGCATGTCGCAAAATGCTGAAGCATCCTTGTGGTTAGAACAGTAATGTAGTCATAATAAAAATCACAGTTTTACTCTTTATCTTCCTGGTTTTCGTAGCTTTTATGAACATGACTGTACATTCAAAGTTACTCAAATACAGCATAGTAAGATCAGATTTTTAGTCAAAGAAAATTCAAGAAACTCTCAAACATAAGAACTCCTAAAAGCCACTCCACTGACTCCATTAGCAATGTTTAGGAAGAAATAGCACCACCACTTTAATGTGTGTTGCTTCTTGTGGAGGCATGTGGGTTTGATAGGCTTTTTTGTTATTTTAATTTATTTTCTTTGGCTGTTTTGTGTATTTAGCAGGTTTTGAGGGAGATTTCGATCACCTTTGAAGTAGTCATGCTGCACAAGTTGTCTATGCTAATCATTTCTCATACCCTGGGTGCTGACATATCTTGGATATGAGCTGAGTTGTACTAACTTCAGACTGCAGCAATGATGTAGTATTGACTTAAAATTAGTTTACTAGTGTGGTGGGTTGACCCCAGCCAGCAGCCAAGCACCCACCTAGCTGCTCTCTCATCCCCTCGCCCTCCCCATCAGGTTCAGGGAGGCAATAGGAAGAACAAAAGCAAGAAAACTCATGGGTCAAAATAAAGACAGTTTAATCAGTGAAGAAAAGAGGGAGGAAAAAAAAGAAATGATGCAAAGGAAATCACTCACCACCTCCCACAGGCAGATCAATGCCCATATAAACAGCCACCTTGGAAAACAAATTCCCACCCTTCTTCCTCTGCCCCAGTTTTTATTGCTGAGCATGACATTATATGGTATAGAATATCCCTTTGGCCAAGTCAGATCAGCTGTCCTGGCTACGTCCCCTCCCAATCTCTTGCCCACCCCCAGCGTACTCAATTAGGCAGAGCAGAGAAGGAAAAAAAGGAAAATGCCTTAACACTGTGCAAACTGCTGCTCAGCGGTAGCCCAGACATTGGTTTGTTATCAACACTGGTTTAGCCACAAATCCAAAACACAGCAGCACACTGGCTGCTATGAAGATGTTTATCGCAGCCAGACCCAGTACAATCTGCTAACCCAGCACCACTGTTGTTTACAAAGATTGCAGGCACCGTACTGATCTTCTATCCAAGGATCATCTCTACAGTATCATGACTTGCAAAGTAGTACAGTTACAAATTATGATTTATGCTGACACTAGAACTAAACTTTTTGTTTGGATTGATGTCCTTTAAAAGGAAGCATAAACAAAAATTGTAAGTTACTATGGTGGAAAACTTTGAACTACTTTAGCACGCTGAGATTGGTGTATTTTTTTTCTATTCTGATTTGGACCACAGTTTTAGGATTATTTTTTGTTTCCTCAATATGAAAACACAGTGTCATTCTTTCAGAACCCACCAAGAAAAGTCCATCTGGGACATTTTCTAGGTTATTACATCAGCATTCCAGCATCTTACAGCTGCAAACACAGCTTGAGCTGCAGTTTCCACAGATTTGCATTTACAGTTAACAGTCACATGCAGAGTTACTGCTAGATTTAAAAACTCCAAAAATTCTCTTTACTTTTTTTTTTAATGAGGAAAATTTCTCAATTGTTTTCTCTTAACACTGAAATTTAACTCCTGGTGACTATAAGTGAATGACTCAAAAAGTTTGTGCTTATAGTACTTACATTCTGGCTTTAATATATAACCTTGGAGGAGAGAGAAGATCCCCCCTCAAGGTTTCTTTTTAATCCAGTCTAGATTAATAATATGCAGAAACCATTGCTATACCAACAGCTATTGAATAGAAACTGCAATTAAGTAGGTCTTTTCCTAGCAGGTATCTGTCCTTGCAGTTAACTGGTACCCATATTGGAAGTCTCAGGTGAGTATATATGGAATAGGGACAGGCTATTCCATTGCCCCAAGGGCCTGTACAGCCTAAGATTATGATGTTGCCTCTTGAATGCATTGCAGTTCAAATTCAAACTGCAGCTTGTTCTCTGATTAATAGTCTGGAAAATTTAAGTTGTGGTCTTTTTGACTAAGCAAAATAAATTTGATTTCCACTAAACCAAATCAACACTAATTTTTACTCCTTACTTTCATCAGGGCCAAAAACAACTCCTTCAGTCTTCCTCTAATGTGGACATATTGTTTCAAAAATAATGGAACTAGTACTAAGTACTAATATTTCAGATAAATATGTTTGGTTTTATTTTACCCCGTAAGATGGTTTTAACATGTATTATCTGATGCAGACAAATTTTTACATTTACAGAAATATGGTATTTTATGTAGTAAAGTAGAGATTAAGCCTAAGACAATTTAAGGTATACTTAGTGTAGCTGTGAAAACTAAAGCATGATTTTGGCTGAACCTGATTATATAATTCAGTTGTTCCCTTGCATAGAAAGGGAATAATTGGCACATGAAACCTACCCATTTGCGGGAGAAGGAAGGCAGGCAGGCAGGATAGGGTCACAAGGGAATATTCTCACAGTTTCAAAACAAAGCAGAAATATTCTCTTTTGTAATGACTGCCAGGGAATGCCTAGAGAGTAGAGGTCATTGGTACCTCTGTTAGCATCTTGTTGCTAATAGCTCTCCTAGAAAAAGCATTCCTCTGAGATGCAACAAAATCAATTCACAGAATCACAGAATGGTTGAGGTTGGAGGGAATCTCTGGAGGTCACCTTGTCCAATGCTCCTGCTCAAGCAGGGTCAAATTCCCAGCCATTGTTTTGAGCAAGATAAATAGTATTGCAAGGAATGGACTACCAACACCTCTGCTTTCCTCTGCTACTTCTGAATTTCTCATAAAGAGTTGTAAAAAGCTAGACAGATCTAGAATAGAGAGGTTTTAAATATGAAAATACTATAAACTTTCCTTTTCCCTTTATTCTGTTGAAACAACTCCAACTGCTCTGGTACTATTACTCAGATCCTGATCAAATGGGGGGGGGGGRGGGGAAGTGTTTGTGGTTCTTTCCAATAAGGAGAAGAGGGGGAAAGAAAAAAAAAAAGTAGGGAAGAGACTTTTACCTGTCTCACCACTAAGATGTTGATGACTGCAGACATAACTAAGTCAAGGGAAGATGAGGAAAGAAAAATAAGAAAGGATGACACTAAGAGGGACTATGAGACTATGAGCTGGAAGTAAAGTGCTTCTACTTGAAAACAGAATAGAGAATCTGACAGCCTGGAAGTCTCAACTGAAATTTTTGGCTCAAGGGTCTTTCTGAGAGATGCTACAAAACAAAGAGCAAGATTTATAATGGTGGAAAAATCACAGAATACATGCTTACACCAATTTGGGAGTAAGTGAGCAATTACACAATTAACTTCTTTGAAAGATTTTTAAGCTATTTGGGGGGACTTTGAATTTGATTCAGCAGTGAACAGAGCCAGTAAAGATGATTAATGGGATATTGTTACTTCTCTAGGGAAAGTTGCTTTACAGCCCTACAAATTTAAACTGGCAACTATCATGATTCAAATAGCAAGCCTACAGAGAGCAGAGAATTCTTGCCATTGTTCCAAACTGAATGATGTTTATCTAGCCTTTGCATTATTCTAGGTTGGTGGCCACTGAGAAGATAACTGAGGAAACATAAACCACATACAAAAAATTTTATCTGAAGTCACTACTTCAAAATGAAATTATTTTCTGTTAGAGTTTTTATAGTGACTCAATTTTATTGGGTAGGTTGAATGGATGGATAAATATTGCCTGATCTTTCCCAAGTTTAGTAGCATCCCATACCTTGAACTATTTTCTTTCTCCTGGAATAACTCTGTCACAGGCTAGCCTTTTTTAGTTTTGCAGGCTAGTCTTTTCTAGTTTATTAGACAGGTGCTGAATATACTCAGTATCCATTATTTACCATCCATCATCTCTCCATRTCCTGCCTAATAGTATATATGAGAAATCAAGTCACTTTACACAGAAGATAATATGACTAGATAGTCATACTAAATTGGTAATTAACAGATATAGGTGGTACTCAGTGAAGTGTGACCTGCTACACATGTGCATTGTGATTACATCTGCATGCTTTCTTTCCTTTTTCTTCTGCACTCTAGTGTAAGTGGACGTCAGTGATGTACAGGTCTTATACCTCTCTGAACATCATCAGTTTTGTTTTAAGTGAAAGTTAAATGTTTTAAGAAGTGAATTGAGGGGCATGAATATTTAGCAAGCAACGTGGTTTTTTGTTTGTTTATTTTTAAGTGTACGTTCTGATTTCTTTAAATATTGTTGCCCATGTCAAAAATTAGATTTCCATAATTTGCATCTTTCCTGTGCTGCCACTTTTTTCCCTCCACATGGCAACAGAACTTGCTTCCAGGAAAAAAAATAGTGCCTAGAAAAGATTCCCAGAACTGACTCCCAAAAGATAACCAAATTAAAGGAAACATTAGGACAGACAGAGAGAGCTGTCGAAGGAAAGAAGGAAAGAAGGAAAGGAAGGAAGGAAGGAAGGAAGGAAGGAAGGAAGGAAGGAAGGAAGGAAGGAAGGAAGGAAGGAAGGAAGGAAGGAAGGAAGGAAGGAAAGAAAAGAGAGAAAGAGAGAAAGAGAGAAAGAGAGAAGAAAGAGAGAAAGAGAGAAAGAGAGAAAGAGAAAGAGAGAAAGAGAGAAAGAGAGAAAGAGAGAGAGAAAGAGAGAGAGAGAAAGAGAAAGAGAGAAAGAGAGAGAGAGAGAGAGAGAAAGAAAGAAAGAAAGAAAGAAAGAAAGAAAGAAAGAAAGAAAGAAAGAAAGAAAGAAAGAAAGAAAGAAAGAAAGANAGAAAGAAAGAAAGAAAGAAAGAAAGAAAGAAAGAAAGAAAGAAAGAAAGAAAGAAAGAAAGAAAGAAAGAAAGAAAGAGAGGAAGGAAGGAAGGAAGGAAGGACTTAAATCCACAAATAATAAAGAAATGTAACATCCAATATTTCATTTGTTGTTTTAACCTTATTGTTTCTGTTATTTAAAATACTTACACTTGTGGGTGTCACAAACAAGTATTGAAAGCTAGAGTATGTAACGTTTGAAATTATCACAGTATAGAGCTCTACATTTTGTATCAGAAAATCTGCATTTGAACTTTGTAGCCTCCCTTAGACAACATTTGTTTGAAGCCCTGAGATGTAGCAATACCTATGGAATTACAAATGTATTCCGAGGTCAACAACAGTAGAAAACAATCACGCTTCAGTAACACTTAAAATAATGTCCATTCACTAAACATTACATTTAACCATTACAGGAAACAGTGGGACAGTAGTGTATCTTTCAAAGATAAATAAATGTACTATAATACAATGATATGTAAAAATTTTTAAAGTATAGTTATTGAGCCTTAGTATTTATGAGATAGGTAAAGTTAAAACATTATGCTACAGAAAAGTTGTTAGGTGTTTTTTAAAATGTACACAGAATACATTCCATATTTGATTTGGCTTTGAATATTTACACAGAAACCCAGTAAGGTTTTCAAATCCCCTAACTTTACACAGGTGCAGGTGCGTAACTGTTTTTGAATTCAAAGACATGGTTTAATACATTAAGGGTGGTAAAATCGGGTTTCAATTACTATCCAATTTGTTTTTTAAATTCTTCTAAGCCTTATTAGTCTGTTCAAACAAATTGGGAAGATGATTGTGATAGCAGGCAATTGTGATCTGTGTTTCAGCCAAAAAAATGTCATTGAAAATACCTATATATTTTAGAATTACTAAAATAGTAGGCTTCATATAAACTGGGCTGAGTCTGTGTTGTACTTCTGGATCTAATAACAGCCATTTTACTGTTTCTTTAATAAAGATAATTAAATATGTTGTGTTCCATACAGCAACCATAGAAATTGCTTATTACATGTTTTACATACCCATGCTGAAGATTTGTGATGGGAACCACCTTGCTATAGTATGCCAAATTTTAAGATGTTTTGGATACTTTTCCAAATGACATTGGAATATGGGGTCACTACAGATACATATACATTTTTTTAAAATTACATTGCAGATAATTTTAAAGGCCTTTAATTATTATTAGAGTCTGTTACTGTTACAACAACTTTTTAAAGACCTCTCAGTCCCCACATGTCTCTGTGTTTTAAGTTGGGAATTCACCAGAAGAGAGGACAGGAAAAACGAGATGCAGAATGAATGTTTTGGTCGTTAAATTGTCTTTTTCCATGTATACCACTGTCTACAGCAATGTGTGATAGTCATTCCCCTGAAAGACTTCAGAATCATCCACAGAAGGACAGCTGCTGATATTCGATAAGGTAAACAGGTAGACAGAGGAATATTTTCATCCTGTGATGTGTATTATTGTTCATTGTGTTAGCACATTAGTTAGAAGCTGTGGCTGTGATTAATCCCTCAGCAGGCAGGTGTCCATTAATTTCAATCATAATTCACTAACAAGACCAATTATAAAAAATAAAAAAAGAAATTAAAAAGTGGGGAAGGTAGACAGGCAAGGTTAGGGTAGTAGTGAACAAAATAAATTGCTATCTCAAGACAGATGATTTTAAGTTTAATATTTTGTATAAGGGGACAATCTTGGAAAGATTAGCTTGACTAAAATAGCTCATTGAAATATTTCAGCTTTGTGATTTAAGGCTTGACAAATGAAACAGTCACAATTAGTTTTGGTCTGCAAGTCTGATGTTTGCATTGATTTTCCTTTGCTGTATGGATCATTGCTGAATTTCAAAATGGAAACTACCATTAATGCTTCATTCATTCATATTCCCCACCCTCAACCATAATTTCACTGATTGCCTTTTTTTAATGAAGAAAAGTGATGGAAAATAGTGAGCTGTCAGTAGCTATTTTTCCAGCTACGGATCTATGCATGTATCCACATATTTATTATTCATCTGTGTTTGTCTCCCAGTCTGTCTTTAAAAACAACAATTTATTTTTTAACTACTTGTAGCAATATTTAACCACTGAACCCTTTAATTACTCACACTACTGACAAGCAGGGCTCACTCAAATGCTGAGATAATAGTTTTGTACACGCAAGCTGAATTAAAAACGTAAATGACTGAACCGTTCAATTTTCAATATCCTGCCAATTTTGAGTGGAATCTGAATGTTCCTGAATGGTAAAGATGCCACATAAATATATTTGTGTGTGTATGTATGTATGTAGGTATGTATATATGCACACACAGAAGTATATTTCATAGTGGAATAGTTGACCAGATATTTTATGTTCAGCTTTTTTTTCAGCTTTCTGTCATCATATAAAAGGTGAGCATCTAAACCAAGGTTGTCACCTAAACTCCCTCCTGGTACACTAAAAGAAACTGACACCTGCAAAGAACACGCCATATAACTCGCAATCTTAATTTAGCATAGGATTGAATACACATAAATGGTGCTTAATCTTTTGCGAGAAAGGGATGCCTGGTAACTAACTCCAAGAAAATTTTATGGCTGGGAGCCAGAAGAGGGCCGGGGTACTTCTGTGAATTATAAACTGTGCATCAGGGAAGACAAGACTTAAACACATCCTTCAGAATTTCCTACTGACCACTTTTACATTATTTTATACTTAGTTTCAGGTTCAGCTTCATAACTTTACGGTATGTCCAAATGTCCAAGTCAGGAATGAAGTGACTCAGTATTCCTATTCTAGCAAGTGAGGAGAGACAGGCTCCACTGTATGGGTAGATTAATTTTTGAGTGATCTGATTTACTCCCCACAGAACACATATGTCTTCACTATCTACAGAGGGAGCCCTCCAAGCTAAGAGATTCCTATTTTATATGCCTCATTTAAGCTTCTAAAATTCAATGAGTATGGATTTGGGGTTGCAAGATTTATGTTTATCTCTTTTCAGTACCTAACTTCCACAAAAGTGAGTCAAGTCATTTGTGCTAGAGCTCCAGGTTTCATCAGCCAATCTTTCAAAGGAAGTGCTGTTAGAACTAGCAATCATATCCCACTTTCCTGAGACTGGATCCAGCCTGTTACCTCAAATACAGAAATCAGGATTAAATCAGGAACTATTTGAAAGCGAAGAATGCCAGTAAAAACTGTTAACAATATTAACGATAAATAAGTCAACCAGTTCCGATGACCATAGTAAAGCAAAGGCTGATAAAAACTGACTAGCCAATATGCAATTAAATATCAAACTATTAATGAATTTCAAGATTTATGTTCCAGATGAGAGAGTCCACCATTAGAATAAAGAGCTAATGACAAAATTTTATTGTTCTCAAAGGAAATTCTTCTAATTAAATATTAAAATTCAGCATAATCAGAGAAAAAACACTTGGGAACCAACTTTTTGAAAAATAGGAGTTCACAACGTAAGCAGCTAGCACATATTAAAATGAAGAAATACGTAATTATTTTTGCAATAAGAGACTGCTACATATAGGTTCCCATTTTGAACAGACAACTATCTATTTGTTCATACAGGTATACAAAGATTTACACGAAAATTAAGACTTCTTTATTTTTATTGCATTAAAATAACACCACTCTTTCACCTGATACATCTACACATTATATACAATAGCATAGCATAGCCATGATTTCTTTCTCTTGTTTAAAACTGAAGAAAAATATTTGGGCAGAAATACAGAATTTTCTGGAAATGGTTTGTATTATCCTGTAATGGAGAGGCAAACTTCAGTCCATTATAATGGAGAAACCAAAGGGTAAAAGCAAACAAAAAAGTCAAATTCTAAGGATCATTGATTAGCAAAGAGGACACCTGCAGAGGTACTGAAGCCACAATGTGGTTTTATCTCACAGTGTGGTCTGAGGAAGAAACAACACTTTCAAGGAGATAACGTGGCTCCAAAGTATCACAAATATGTTCCAAAATCCATTCACCTCTTCAATTCAGTCTTTGCAGACCTACCCATACCTGCACTAACAAATAAAAGTGACTGTACAGGCACCTGAATTTACAGAGAAGCAAAGAAGACATCAGAAAGGAACATGTGCATATATGTGTCCAGGTGACACAGCCTGACCACTTACTATCAAGTCAGACCTTTTTTAATAGTTTGTTCCAGAATAAACTCAAAAATTACAAAACTAGCAACTTCTAGGCAAAGACTTGCAACCAATAATAATGATAGCAATATAATTTTTTTGAAAAGAAGATCTATAACACGTGCTGTACAAGGATTCATCTATCTTTCAAAAGAATACTTTGCTAAATTCAGCATGGTTTCCTCTGCAGAGCTTTATGTATTCAATCTCTGCCTAACAAGTATTCAAGGCTTGTTTAAATCTTATACCAGACTCTAGCATAGAGATAAACATCATCCTCTTACAGAAACCCCTCCAAATGCTATGAGATCTCTTTTCTTTGGTTGGCACTCCAGCAAGTTTTAAGCCAAGTTTTCTAGAGTTCTAATTGTGCATTCATAGGCCCACCTCTAGATGGGAGGAAGCCTAGAGGGGAAATACAGATCTGTATACACGTTTCTAATGCATATATCACCATTCTTTCTACATAATGTGGTACCTGTTCTTCACATGGTGCTGTGTCACATAGAATTCCCTAATGTTAGACACCTGCTGGTTTTGCACCATTAATAGCTTCAACATAAACAAAAGCATAATTCATATCTTCCCTATGTTACAGCAAATGTTCCTTCTGCTTCTCTTCTTCTCTGAGTCCTATTTAAGTGGTGAAGGATAGAACCTCTTTCTCTGGGGATAAAGCATTCAAAGACAGCTCTAATTAATAGCACTACTAGCCTTAAAAATAAGAAAATCAAACATAACACAGTGGGCTAGTATTTTACATTTGCCAGGAATATATCTATGTTTCCAAATAAATGTTCTGGTAGTAGCTGACCTGGTGGTTGGTACCACCACCATCTTCCTGATATGTCTTCAAACCTCAGCAGTTCTGAAGACAAAACTTCATTTCATCATATTGCTCACATCAGACAAGTTGTATCCAGTGATTCACAGAGGTAAAACCAAGTACAAATCTTCATCTTCTGTGCACCTATAACAGGAAATCATATATCACCTCAGCAGGTTCTTCTTCCCTTTCATCCTCTGACTTGAAAAATCCTAAATAAGCAAAGGAAGTGCCAGAGGATAGATGTACTTGAGGATAATTATTCAATCGATTTACTCAAAATTTCTGCTGTATTTGCTGACTGTTCTCCTCCAGTTCACAGAACACTTTAAACTGAGTGGGAGAACAAGGGTTCAACAAGCAGAGCATTTGGTGTTTCTCTTTCCCATAGCCAATCTACATATCATGCATATGGTATGCAACTTAACTGGACATTTATTATCAAGGTCATAATAAGGTGATTCTCTATGGTATTTTCAATAGAGTGAATAGTTTAGAAATGCACATGGTTCACTACTAGTCTCCTGCAATCTACAACAGGTAAAGGAAACTTCAGGTTTTTTGGCTGGTAAGCTGCAAAACTGCGGAAGATCATGTCACCAGAAAAGTAGACCACCTCTTTTCAATAAAATCTCTGGCTAAGAAACACACAGACAAATAAATGACTAACTTTAACTCACTGTCATCAAAATTAATTGAAGAGAGAGGGTATGGTGAAATCAGAAGCAGTTAGGTAGCTAAATAGCAGTTAGGTGCCATGCTGCTGTGCAGACTTGAGGCACACCTGAAAATTAAGGCCCAGGTTACAGATACACTTTACTAATACTTTGCTCAGCAAGCCAGTGCATTGTGGTAATATTTTAAGCCATCTAATTCAACAAATGGATAATGTGTATAGCTATCTGTTAAAATTACTGAAACTTTCAGATACTTACTTTAATGTCTAGCTTGGTAGGGTGGTAACACAACTTGCAGAAAAATTTACACAGGAAGAAATTAATGCGAATTTGAAAAATGACAGCAAGTTTTTACTATTTCTTTTAAATTTAATATGTTAAACACTTACTAAACCTAATAGTGATATTAACGAAAAATGCTTTCAGAATAAAAATAATGAAGGCAGGAATAAGACAAGGCTATTTGCATTCAGGGTTTATCCATACAAATATGGGGTTTATGTAGATAAGCAGTCTTCATTCATTATATATTTGTGTCATTTCTAAAACAGCTGTCTCTGAAAGGCTATGCTTCCACAGTCATTCTTGACTGTTAATAAAAATGTGCTTCAGTATTTCTCCATATGACTTTGCCTGATGTGCAAACATAAGGCACAATTCAGCTGCTCACTTCTCAACTGTGAAAGGACTTTGCTGCCATTGCTGCAGGGAAAAATAAATTAGTCGCAAATTATATGGCTGTTAATAAACAGCCATAATCAACTGGTAAAAGGCAATCCTTTGGAAAAAAAAATCCTTTGAGAGTGTTTTTCATATTGGATGCAAACCATAAAGGGCTACAAAGAACCTTTCAGCAAGAGACTGCGGTAGGGGATGTGAGAATGATCTCTATGGTATTATCAGCTCCTGGAGGCAGAGAACTGAGGCAATGAGAGGATGCTTAGGCTGATGAAAAGTTTGTTATTCTTGATCGGCTCTTTAAGACTTCTCCATATCTGGCCTTTGCAGACAGAACATCTTCTCTTCTGTCAGACCCTGCATTTGCCGTTCCAAGACAGCAGGACAGATTCCTTCACTAAAATGTTTTTTTAAAAGTCTCCTTTATTAATCCAGCCATGTTTTCTCTGCACATGCATTTATACTCAAACACGAGCTGAGACCACAGTTTCTTAGATATGGGCTAGTCCTCTCTCCATATTCCAGTGACTGTCTCCTTTAACCCCACTGGCAGTTACAAAAGGTGAGACATGCTGTGATGCAAACTGTGCAAATTAAAAATAAATAAATAAAAGTCTTCACCACTGACTCAAGGAAAAATCCAAATGTGATCTAATTACTTCCTGGCTTCATCCACACTCTGAAAAAGAAAATCTCAGCATAGAATTCCATTAAAATTCACATTGCTGCAATTACATATTTGGAATATGGATATTATTAAATTATTTCTCATTTTCACATTTGCTAAGACACAGCGTGCTGCTATGTCTCTTATGTCTTATTAAGCTGCCAGTTCCTGCTTCCTCTCTGCCAGCTTCCCTTACCTGTTTGGGGGTGTCTCAAACATTCCTTGCAGCCTCTTCTCCTCAGAAAACTTTCCAAGCAAGATAGAAGAAAACCTTTCTCATTGTCCTTCAAATACTCCTTTTGAATTCTGTTTTGTCTGTGGGACCTACACAGCTCTGACTGCAAGGTCGTCATTATCATGCTAACTGGTATTAGCACCTTAGGGTCCATCTCACTGTATCTACCTGTTTCTTCTCCCTAGTGAATCTTATATAGCAATCATCCTTTCATCCACACTTGAAGAGCACCTTGTGCACAAGATGTGAAGCATTATTGGCAGATTCTGCCAAAAAACTAAACAAGGTAATGAGAGAAGTTAGTGTTGGAAAAGGACAGGAAAAAAAAAGGAAAGAAACAGCACAGCTGAAGCAAAAAAACATAAGGAAATGTACAGGAAGGAATTGGAGCAAATATCTGATCAGCATGGGGAAACAATCTCCTCTACTAAAAGTTGTAAAGACCATCTAAGAACTGTGAGAACCCCCCCTGTGGGCTTCAGATCCCCCCCTTTCTACTTGTGACTGAGCTATACTTGCAGGAACCCTTTGCAGTTGCTCCCAAAGGCAACTTTTCTGGGCACAGCACCTACTAATTCCCTTTCACTTGAGCAGAACTAGATTTTTTCTTCTGGAAATTTGGTCTGAATGCAACATAAAGGTCCCAGAGAATGAAAATCTCCCCCATACATTTCTGGATCAAGAAACTGGGGAAAGAAATAACCCAATCCAAGTCCAGTTTTCCCCTCCCACTTTGTTACAGTTTGCAGTTGCTTTCCCCTGCAAAAGAAAGGTAATAGGCTTGGCATAAGAGACAGCCTATAAAAATGTATTCAACCCAAATGTTAGCTTCCTCAGTGCCAAATCCTCATTTAAGGAAACATGTGTGCATGCTGGAATAAATTTTACTGTAGTTAAATGTAGGGAAATCTTCTTCTTTAGGCACACCAGGCAGGCTTGAGGCACCCTTTTGGATTCACTGTGATGAACCCTGCTGCCCTGCCTTGGAGGCCAAGTTTGCCTCTTGATTGGAAACAGATAGCCTGGAAGTGATTTCAGACCAACACACTTCATCATGCAAGCACCCAGAACTAGAACTGAGACACCCAAAATCTTCAGGCAATGTTCAGAGCAGCTCTCTAGATCTAAGCAATGCACATATAAAATCCTTAACTTCCTAGCGGCAAAATCTAGAAGACTCTGATTTTCCAACTGAGAATATTTAATATTGTCGCCTAAGAGCTAATATTGCCAAGGTGTTTGAGGCAAAACTCCTTCTTATACTCAGGCTAGCTTTTCCCTTTACATCTCATTTACCAGTTTTACTCTCACAGATACCCTATAAGCATCCCTTGATAGGACTTTGATGAGGCAGATGGTTCCAAATACATTCAACAGTCCAGTGATGACAGTAGTTTTGAATTGCTCCCTGACAAATTCTGAATGTTGAACTTCAACCCAGCACACCACCACCTAAGCTGAAAGGCCTAACAACCAGGCCATTGATCATTCCTTTAGATGAAACATTTAAAGATGTCCTGCAGTGTACAAATAAATAAATATTTATGGGCCAGAGGGAGAAGGGAAAGGTGACAGGCTGACACAGAGGCATGGAATTGGTTAGGATAGTCCTCCGGAAGAGTTCAGTTCAAATCCCTGCTCCAACAAATATTTATTAACTTATACAGTTGGAACAAATTGGAAAAAAATGGGCATGTTTGCTCCAGAATATCCTGCCTACTAGTTAGGACATTCCTCTAGGCTTACTTGTGACAGGGAACCAGAGTAAACTCCAATTCTTGCTGTCTTAGGGTGGGATGGTATGAAGACGTGACTTAAAGACAATACTACAAGACAGGAAGAAGCCTCCTTCACTCTTACAGTGTTGTGAGCTCTGTAGGCTCATACATGCTACGTGTAATTACCAGCTTCACAACCACACACACATTTTATTTTTGCTTAAAAACAATCAGGTTTTGGTTTTTTTTTTTTTACAATTCACTGCATTCATAATTTCCCTGCCACTGTTACAGTGAAGGATCAGTGCCACCTACAGACAGGGATTAAAGTGGAGCACAACTCAGTGTGAAGGAAAGTAAGAAAGCATCTTCTAGTAAAACAGTCCCTCAGTAAAGAGAAAGAGCTGACATCAAGATTCACAGCAATATTCAGATCTCTCGATCTGCTTATACGTACTGATCACAAGCATTTCCTCAACAAGTCACTACAAAAGATTAATTCTGGATGCTGTATTTGGCTGTATCAGGTTTCCAAATGCAAATCTCATACACAGCTGAATAAAGCAGAATACACTGCTGTCAGCTCCTTTTCTGTGCATCTAGTTAATTTTGGTTGGTTGTTATCTGAGTCAGTTCAAAGGGGAAAAAGTCTTCCTCCTCAATTATGAGTGGCAATTAGATTCTGGTTTAATGATCCGGATAAAATTAAAACCAGCCCAACTTCTCACCCCAGACTAAACTACATTAAAACAAACCTAAAACTTCAGAAGAGATTACAGGAAGGCTGGCAGAACAGAGCTCATTAATCAAGCTAGTTTAAGTGTTGGCAGTGGCTTGCTTTCTCTTCCTTCTGGAGAAAGGAAGGGAGCAGAGGGGACTGTCTTATCTTCTAGTCTAATCTCATTAAACCCAAATCAGTTGGCGTGCCCTTCCTGCCTCCGTACACGTATAAATGCATGCACGTACACGTATAAACACACGCAAACATGAGTAACTGTGATGGAAAGACATTAAACAGTTACATCTAAATACTTTTTTTTTTTTCCTAATAGAGTCTAATCTAGCACCATTGTAACAGCAGAGAATTCATCTGCCTCACCAAGAGACCTGTGGTCACTGTACCGCGAAGGCTTTAGTTCAGGCAGGGGTGGCCACCATATGTGTGGAGAAACAAATGATGACTGCAGCCTTTGAAAGACAGCACGTGACTAATTGGTGGTGTTGGATAGAAGAAACATACAGCAACTAAGGCTCATGAGAATAAAGAAATCAAGCCTTTTATTTCTTCTTTTGCTGTACACTTCCTGCATAACCCTCTTGTTAGTCTCTCAGAGACTAAGTTTTGCTATATGTTAAAAGAGGGTTAGTAGTACTTACTTACCTGACAGGTATGAGATCAGGTTAAACTAGCTAAAGCCCTGAGACTCTCACAGGGAGAGTTCATTTGGAGAAGTACTTATTAACTATTAGTGCTGTATTGGCATATTGCAGGCAAACTCAGCAGCTTTGGGGATTTTAAAAGAGGAGAGTAGGAAGTCATTGCTGACCTCTCCTTTTAAATCTTACGTCAAACTTTGACCTTCTGTTTCACATAATAGGACAAATATTGTTTTATGAGTTGCCAGAAATTTCTCCCAAATTATTTATTGCCAACATTCATTCTACCTGGAAACAGTCTGAGCACAAGAGAATGAAGAAAAACAGGCTCAAAGATTTTTAGAGTAGCATAGCAGTCTGTTAAAAAAGTGACGAGATTCTGCTGTAGAAACCATGTTTTATGCACTTCCTTCTTTATTTTGAATCTTCTCTTTGAACAAAAAGGTGACAAGATAGAAAATAAATAATGAAATCATAGAAAATAATTTCTTAAAATTACATTATATTCTATACATTCTCAACAAGCAAAGTAAATTTTTTACTTAGTTCTGCAGATCTGCTAATTTTTTAATCTCTACCTTTTTAGACAGATGCTGAGCTGATAATAGCTCCCATAATCTTAGAGAAATGTTTTAATTCCTTAAGTGACCTTTCACATTCTGTTGATTTATGTTAGATGCAGTTGCAAAATATGTAAAATATACTTTGGCTATCTAAACCCCAATCAGCATATGAGTAGATTGCATTTTATAATTAAGATATATATTGTGTGCATTCACAATTTAGTGAATTTAAAATCCAAAGATTATTAAATGTCTTTGTATCCATCTCACAAAGCACAGTTAAAATAAGCTAAACTGTCTTGTACTTTATAACTGGATCAAATTGATCTGAAATAGCAATTTCCTAAAGCTCTGCAGAACTGATGTAAATCAATTATTCCAGATGAATGAAACTCACAACCTGCTCATCTATCTTGTAGTATGGGAATGTTCTTCATTTATTAACACCAGGGCCTGCTTTTGAACTGTAGCCTCCAATTTTTCTGCATTTGAATGATACACTATTAGGAAAGAAGTCAAAACCAAAGCCCAGGTTCTTAAACAATATTTTACTAAGACAGCAGCAATATTAGAACGACTGTTCCTGAATGGGGAGAAATGGGTTACACCTACAAACAGAAAGTCCTACATTCTAACCTTTCCTGCCAGCACATTGCAAGCTTTGGACCAAACAGTTATCCCACCTTCCCAATTATTGCCTCTGTATAACAGAAAAAGTAGTATTTAAATCAAAGAGAGATGATAATATTTAAATCAAAGAGAAGTGATTATTTAGTTATGTTGACCAAGTACTCTAGAAAGTGTAAGATTCATTATTCAGGCCAAGTATCACTATAAAACTGTGCATATAATATTTATTCATCCTGAGTACTTTTGCATTTTTTGAACAACAAAAATCACCAGGGG
Organism: Oceanodroma leucorhoa; assembly: GCA_030449065.1. Lineage (NCBI taxonomy): Eukaryota > Metazoa > Chordata > Aves > Procellariiformes > Oceanodroma > Oceanodroma leucorhoa. Next base: position 11,164,390 of record JASVER010000005.1, read on the forward strand.
AATTTGGTGGCGAGGGGGAAATGGCATACTTCGGAAGTAACTAAATCTAAACTAAATAACAAGCTTTATTTAAATGTTATAGGTTAGAAACGCTGCTAACACCAGAAACTTATTCAGCAGTTAGTGTTATATGAATGCATGACTGCTAGATGTTTATTTTATTTTACCCATTAAAAGGTGGCTAGACATCTTTTTTTTCATCTCCTAGATCCCATTTACTTTGAGTCTGACGTCCTCATTTAGAATTACATGTGCAGTTAGAAACTCTTTTGATGCAAGTTTTAATTATGTTAAGGTTTAGAAGCAGGAGTTTAAGTCAAGCTTTTTATTTTTTAATGAATATGTTCATTATTTATAGATATTTCTACACCTCCCATCACAGTACCTTCTGTATGACAGAAATTCAAACTGCAATATAGTCCATTCCTGCATTCCCTCCCAGATTCTGCAAATAAATCCCTTTTGGATTTTAATCTCTTGTGAAGTTTGGTACATTTTGTTATGAAAATTTAACTAAAAAATTGTTACTCTACTTTGTTTTCCATTAATACAAAAGGAAGAAGGAAACAGAGAAACCCAGTCCTGAAACAAAACTCCTCTTGTCCTCTGTCATTAAGTGCAACAGTTTCTGCAGGGATGTTGTCTGCATGTGGCCTGGCTGGTAGCGGTTGCTGCCATGACTGGAGTCGCGCCCTGGCAGGTCGCTGTCAGGACAAGACGCCTCCGGCTACACCTCGTCTTGTAAGCAAGATGTGTGCGGGGCCATTCCTGGGCACTGACACCGACTGGCAGGGAACGGCCCGAGGCATACAACTAAATGCTCCTACTCTCCGAAACAAAATGGCTGCCTCCCAGCTGCCGACTGGGAAGGCTACCCGGCCTGTGCTGAGTCAGCCCAGGCATCACCGGGGAGAGTGCTCGATGGTGGGAGCCGCAGGCATTGCCGGGACCCCAGACTGGCTGCGACATGGCAGGAGGTGTAGTGTCAGCAGGGCCAGGGCAAGAACCTCAGCTGAAAGCAGCCTCCGAGGGCCAGGATGGGCCATGGCCTCGCCTCAGGGTGCCTGGGAGCCTCCCGCCGTGGCCAGCAGCAGCCCCAAGCCCCACAGCCCAGCCTCCAGGAGCGGGAGTCTAACACTGGTTCCCTGCACCGTTCCCCAGTGTTAATGAGGTTAGCTGTGCAGATGGAAATCCAACTCCCCAAAATGTTTTATCATGTAAATATTAGGCAACAATTTATTCCAGGACAGAGCCTTTCAATGCATAAAGGGTCAGACTGCATAAATCTCTTCAGCTGTAAAATAAGATGCTAGTAACATTCTCTAATTAAGCAGACACACAAACTCTTTAAAAAGCTGTAGATCTCTAACATTATTCAAAGGTAATCATTTTCATAGCTGAGAAATGAGAAAATGGAGTGCAATTACAAGTTTTTCCCTGGTGCTCAAAAGCAATGAGTACGAGAACAGGATTTCATGAATGTTAAGTTAAATCTTCACAAGCATTTGACAGGAATGACATAGGCACAGTAAATCTTGCCCTAGGACAAGGGGATGGATTAAATAACATTTGAGGCACCTTCTAATCCTTTGATACTATGCTAGACTGCCATGTCACTCTGCAACTTTTTAAATCTCTTTGTAGATGAGGACAGGTAATGGACTAACCACTTGAAATTATTTGCATCCTCATGTAAATTTAGGCAGAAAACTTTATGCAAAAAATGTTAATGCAAAAGCAGTTATTGGTATTTTGAAAATATGACAGGCGGGCTCCGACATCTTTATGAAATAAAAAGTCCTTTCTTTTGGTAAACATTTTTGTGGAAATCTTATTGTGCCAAGCAAAATTTCAATAGATCATAAGAGCATAACATAGTGTATATCTGTTGGGTAATGTGATTGGCAATCTTCTAGATATGTACCATCTGTGCCTAGGGCATTGAAAAGGTCTTTGAAAATTCAATTATTTGATTATGAAATACTTCTTTTTGCTGAATTCTGTAAAACTGCTTTCAGGATTGAATAATACAAGCCTAGAAAATGGCTTGTGTCCCTGGACTGATACATAATAGATCTTGATTCCTCACAAAGCAGACAATGAGCACTCTGTAGCACAGTATTATAAATAGGAAACAAGCCTGTGGTTTTTTTTAATATAGACGTATCCATTTTATCTTTCAGATAGGAATATAGTGAAAAATCCTATACAGTCAGTTCAGAAAAAGAGTAAGTGACCTTCGGTTTGTTTTTCTGATACAAATATCAGACTGTTCTTAATGCCGGTATGTTATATCTCTTTTAATGAGTCAAATATTTTTGCCAGAGGGAAATATAATTTCCTATTTTTACCTTTTAAACAGGCATTATGCAAATATGAGACAGCTGTAATTGCAAAATTGTTGTCTTATCTGAACTGCATGTCATATCAGTTACCTTAAATACAAAGAAAAAGCACCTGTACTTGCCTTTGGGTCTCCATCTGCACTTTCCAAATGGCTCTAAGACTTCAGGACTCCTTTGCCTCCATCCATCATAGTCACTCTGCCTCTGGCTGAGCATTTTCAATAGACATTGGAAAACATATTAATGTGACATTTGTAGGATTATGCAGTACACAACTATGAAAGAATGTACTGGGGTAAGGAGCAGTCAAAAAAGTCATAGTCCTTTATCGTGCAAGAGAGATTTCCACCTTCAGAAGGCAATGGTTATCTAATCATTCTAAGACCCATGTTGGAGAGGAGCATTTGGAAACAAATCAGTTTAATACTGTGCTCTGAAGACCTGTTGAAAAACGGTGCAAATGACAAATATCCTTCACTTTATATTCAAAAATAATAAGATATTTGCTGAAATAAGACTTTGGAGCCAACCACAGAGGAGGAAAGAGCATCTAAATGGAGCTTACTTTACTTACTAACTCTCAGCAACTCAAGACAGTATTAATAGACAGTTTTATTTTATTTTTGAAGTACAGAATAAAACTGGGGAAATTTTACTGCTGGGGTCACAGAACATTTCAGGATAGCAAATATCGGTAGGATACATTTATCTGTCCCTCCAGTTTTCAGTCACATAACATCTACTACAATGGCACCTACTCTGTTGTAGATGGTCTTGTAACAGAGAGAAGAAAACAGGTTGCACGGATTCTAGGGAAGACCAGGCAAATAATGGGAAGCAGTAGACAAACTCCCATGTATTCAATAAATGCAAGATGAAAACTTTTGGAGGCAGAGACTATCTGGGAAAAAGAGAGAGGCAGATAGAGGAAAACACAAATGCTTTTCCTACTCTTCTTTTTATGGCCACGTTTGGAAGCAGAATGCTGTGCTAGAAAAAAATGCTTCAAGTGAATAGAATTACCTTTTTATTTTTAAATACAGTGAAAGAGCCAGAAATCTTAGTCTAACTACTAATCAGCCAATTAAAATAGCTTTAAGAGCCCTCATTTTGGAAAACTGCTGTTAAAACTAAGAGTGTGGAAAGAAAAAGGTATTTCAAACATACATTCCTTTCAAAGAGACAATTTTTTTTTGCTTTTTTGGCAATAATGACCTAAGGAAGCTTTGTTTTACTTGATAATTTTAAAAAGTTGGGTCATGGCACTGGAATTACTGCCATATGCTTTAAGGATAGATGAGGGGAACAAAATGTGAATTAGGATGAATGTTCAAAAAAAAACCTTTAAAATATGAGATATTTGCAGATAATAAATTATAGGGAACTCAATAGATTTATATTCTGCATCTTAGTAAAAGTATTATATTTCAAAAAGATTAATACACTCACTTCTCCCTATGACAAGGGAAAATGTTTGTTCTAGTATTCATGCCTACAGTTTCCACTGAAGACAACAGATGTTCCACAAAATCTCTATCTGGATGGAAAAGCTACAAAACTATAAAGGCTAAAATATGTGAAAGTTTCAAATATTTCCGTGTGGAATTTTCAAATACTGTTAAGGTTTTGTATTTATACCATACTATTTTTTTAGTAAGGGCTTGTCTGGGTGCTTCTCTGACTAGCCCTGGTCATACATTCTTTATTATTTATATTTAACCACTCTGTAGGTTTTGGGATTTAACTATCGCCATAAAGAAACACTTTATTATTTTTTTGTACAATTCTTCCATAAACAGATTTTATTCAAAATCAGACAAAAGTAGCCCAATAAATCTGCCAGGGAGCCTAGTAATGACTATGTTTACACTCCTTAAAGGTGAGTGAGAGACAAAGAGAGACGCATAGTAAAATTGCAATTAATCATTACAGAACGACAGTCTTAGTCAAGATCTATTGCTCTTAACTGATGACTATCCTACTTTCAGAGGACTTCTTAGAAGAGTATAACAAGACCTGATATCCTAATATACATCCTAAAGTGTTTGTATTTCAAGATTTGGAAAGCAGATTACTTGAATCTTTAAACTCTCATTTTCTTTAAAATACCATTAAACAAATAATGGAATTGACTAAAACATTCCAGAATTTTTGTGAACAATTTTTAGAGACTATGGAACAGAGTGCTGTGGAGACGTAGGTTAAATTAAGTAGTGGCGTGCAAATGGAAAATCTACTCATTGTTCTTCTATATGCAGGACATGTGTGGAAGTAATTGTGAATTATTTGCAGGCAGAAAGGTCTAGACAYTTTAAAAAAAAATGAAGATTTTGAAATGGAAATGTCATTAGACATGAATCAGTTGTGACACTGTGACAATAATTTGAACACAAATCAATATAGTTGAAATGCACTGACTCTCTTTTAAACATAACAGTATTCCCAAATGCTTTTAATACGTCCTAAGATTATTTGTTTTGCTCTAGACTCTTCTTGTTTACTATTGGATGGTACAGAAGTATAGCAAAAACACTGCAGACCACAGGTTCATTAGTCATGTAGAATGAACTTTTTATTGCCTTTAGTAGTTCTGAATTTGATTTGGAATCATAGAACAGATTGGACCTTTAAAGGAAGGGACCTTTAAAGGTCATCTAGTCCAACTCCCCTGCCATGGGCAGGGACATCTTCAACGACATCAGCTTGCTTAGAGTCCCATCCAACCTCACCTTGAATGTTCCCAGAGATGGGGCATCTACCACCTCTCTGGGCAACCTGTGCCAGTGTTTCACCACCCTCATTGTAAGAAATTTCCTCCTTATAGCTAGTCTAAATCTACCCTCTTTTAGTTTAAAACCATTACCCCTTGTCCTGTCACAACAGACCCTGCTAGAAAGTCTAWCCCCATCTTTCTTATAAGCTCCCTTTAAGTACTGAAAGGCTCCCTGAAGCCTTCTCTCCTCCAGGCTGAATAACCCCAACTCTCTCAGCCTTTCTTCATAGGAGACACGTTCCATCCCCCTGATCATTTTCATGGCCCTCCTCTGGACCCACTCCAACAGGTCCACGTCTGTCTTGTGCTGAGGGCTCCAGACGTAGACGCAGTACTGMAGGTGGTGTCTCACCAGAGCAGAGTAGAGGGGCAGAATCAGCTCCCTCAACCTGCTGGCCATGCTGCTTTTGGTGCAGCCCAGGATACAGTTGGCCTTCTGGGCTGCGAGCGCACATTGTCGTCTCATGTCCAGCTTTTCGTCCGCCAGTACCCCCAAGTCCTTCTCGGCAGGGCTGCTCTCAATCCCTTCATCCCCCAGCCTGTATCGATACCGGGGGTTGCCCTGACCCACGTGCAGGACCTTGCACTTGGCGTTGTAGAACCTCATGAGGTTCACACAGGCCCACTTCTCGAGCTTGCCCAGGTCCCTCTGGATGGCATGCTGTCCCTCAGGCGTGTCGACCGCACCACTCAGCTTGGTGTCATCTGTAAACTTGCTGAGAGTGCACCTCAATCCCACTGTCTATGTCATTGATGAAGATACTAAACWGTACTGGTCCCAATACGGACCCCTGCAGGACACCACTTTTCACCAAACTCCATCCGGACACTGAGCTGTTGACCACTACCCTCTGGATGCAACCATCCAACCAATTCCTTAGCTGTACATTTCTATTCCTCAATTGGTTCTGTTCCTCAATTTATACAGTTCTATTCTTTTATTCCATCTCTAAAGTTTCCCCTGTGCCACCTTGATGCAAATGTTAGAATATGTTTAATTCAGACTAATTTCAGATAATTAAAAATCTGTTGATCATATTGATATGGCTAATAATCAGCAGAGATACTATTCCGTAATTCACATAAGATGGAGATGTGAAGACTTGTGACCTAAAAGTGTTGGCAGGTTATATCAGTACTGTAAGAGAGAAGGATTTTTTTTTAAAGGCCCATATTAAGAAAAATTAAAGGCATGTCATGTATTATTTGTTTTATGGATCTATACCTGCTTAATTAAACATAAATTGCTAAATGTTATGTTGGCCCAAGGAATTCCTACACCATTTATTTCAATCCACAGGACCAAATATTCAGTCACCATACAAAGAGCTAAATGCCAAACCCAATCAGATCTGATATAGAAAAGCAATTAGATACTAAAAAGTTATTGGACAGTAAGACCCTGCTTTGTGGAGTGCTAGAAAGCTCCTACTTCCACTCCCTTTGATTGTAATATGATTGAGCAGAGCTTCAGCAAGGAGTATTTTGTTAAACAGGGCTCCACTTTTTTCGCAGTAGAAAACATCCTATAGTCACTGCAATAGAGGGGGAAGCTCATGAACAAAATACCCAAGTCCCACACTCTGAAGTTTCTGGTATCTTCTGTCTATTCTTTTAGAGTAGGCTCATTTTAATTACAGGACACTAAAGGGGAGGGGGGCAGAGAGGATGCAAAGCTGTGTATGTTGTTAAAATAATTTATATTTACTCAGGATAAGTTACAGGTTTTGATAAATTGGTCCGATATTATCTAACGCATTGAGAGCTTGGTAGTTGAAGCTATTGGTAGCTTTGTAATTACTCCTAAATAGAAAGCCTTATACATCACAAAATGTTCAYGGTGTTAGACTAGCCATCAGTACGACCACTGAATTAAATCAACTGTTCCATTTCCCAGGCATCAGCACCCATATTGATGCTAAATCCAGAGAACATCATTAGAAATCCAGAAGTTGGAACACACGTTCATAGAAAGAAAGAGTTATAACAAAAATAGGTCCTCATTTAATTCATACTTTTYCTGACAAAACACAATCCATTCTGGCACTTTGAATCTTCCCTAAGTGCTCAGGAATCCTTACAGTACTAAGAGAGTTTGTCCATTATCTGTTCCCACCACCCGTAGATCCTRTGCATTTTAACTATGAATGATTATGTGAGATACGCAGTTTTCTTTAGGTTTCCTGGCTATCTCCCACCTGTTCCTAGACTTATCAGCCTTTTGCTTTTTCCTAATTTACTGGTCACTTGTTCCAGGGAATCATTATGTTCTACAGGATTACTTATTCTTCTCATGAGGTTGTGTGTGTTACTGGCATCTTCCCTAGAATTAATTTCATTTTTAGRTACATCTCCCTTTGGTATTAATAAATTTTTCCTTTCATTTTTAGAAGTTCTATTTTCTACTTCAGTGACTTCTTGTTTCTTTCTGATTCAGAAGGCTGTATCTTTTTAATATCTTGTACAATTTTTCTTTCATCTTCAACCTTTGGTTTTCTCATCAGTTTAGCAAGATGGYCTAATAGGTTCTGTGCCTCCTTCCAAGAAAATGAATGATCATAGTATAGATTTTGGGGTTTCTATCTATACTGTTGACCTTTTTCCTGCTGTCCTACAATCTTTACAGTGAAGGATAACAGCAAGACAATAATAAGCCCAGCTTCTTATAATGTTATAGAAATGGTATGGATTTTAGAATAAGTTCAGGTGAAGAAAGAAAAACATTGGGAGGCRATAAAAAAAAAATAGACACTGTACTGTGAATGAGAAGGAAACGACTTAACCTTGGTATCATAAAAAAATCCATGTATGTATAGTTTCAGACAGCTGTGAATCACTAACTGTCTGATTAACCAGACAAAATATCATGAGTAGGTATGCAGATATATCATGATAGGTATGCAGATAGTCCAAGCAGTCTAGTTCAAAATTTTTTACATATTCTTGTATAGTGGCCCATAAGGAACAAGAGTTTTCTTTTTTTGGCCGGGCCTTAGCAGAATCAAAAAAGATGTACGCAGAAACTAATTCTTCCACTGTCTTTCCTTTCACTAAAATTAACTTACAATAGTGTGGAMAATACCTAACCTCCATCTTCTCAGAAGATTGTTTGCACAGTTTCACCTTTATTAAAGAAAAAAAACAACCGAAGTAAGATAGCCCTTTGCTTTTTTCCTTATTTTTTTTACCTGACATAATTCAGCTTAAAGCAAGATCAAGAAATCAGCCACCACTGCTCAATGTGTGCTTTATCGTGTTTATAAGACCACTACAAGAGCTATACTGTTTAAGATTTTCTGAGAATTGTTTGCTATGGCACAAAAAGCCTACTGCTCTTTGCCCTGAAAGTCGTCTTAATTCCAAAAATATAAAGGAACATTAGTAGTAATGAAATGCAGTAGTAACTTCTCCAAACTGGGCTCTGTTCAGAGTGAAATGACAATGTAATGGTGAGATACCATGATAATGCTGCATTTCAGTCTTTAACAGTGTCAAACAAAATAAGACATTGAAGACATCCTCTTTTTCATAAGCAAAGTCTATGGGGTAAATTAATGAAAAGAAATAAACCAAGAGATCTCTATACAAGGAAACCTTACGTAGGCATGTGACTTCTGACACAGAAAGCCAGTYTCTCAGCTGTAGGAAGGGGACACTACCCAGAAAACACTTAAACACTCGGAAGGGAGAATAAACAAATAAACAGAAAAATCTGAATATTTGTAATTCTATGGCCTGGATTCTTTTCTCATTGCAAGCAACTCAAAAGTATGTTCCGTGGGTTTTCTGTATTTATGGATCAAGTGTTTTTTCTTTTTTTTCAGTCAATCCTCCCACCCTCAAGTTTCCCAGTTGGTCAGAGAAAGTCTTAGATATCCTTGAATTTCTCCATGTGTTTATATTGAATTAGATTAGTCAGCAAGTCTTTTTATCAGTCATGAAAGTATCTAGCAGACAAGGAAAGAAATCGCTGAAAGTGCAAATAAATTACAGTCCCCTAATCTCTGGAGATAGTACATTTCCAGGAAAAAGCACCAATGTAATCTGTTCCGCCTCCCCTCCAGTGAAAAAGTAAAAGTCTATAAATGAAAAGTTCTAAGCCAGATCACTTATAAAACATTCATAGATATGGGTTAGAGACAGGAATTGTTCAGAAACTGATAAGTCATTCAAATTGTAAAGTGAGTCATTAACATATGTAGATTGCTTGCCTAATGTATGATCTTGAAACATGCACTTAACTGTGGCTTCAGTGAAAAAATTGAAGTCGATCTTAAAAATACATAGAGAGACAAATTCTAACCAGCATTCACAAAACTAATGTCCTTTTGAAGGAAAAAATAGAAGTACAGGCAGAAGTCAAATATATTTATAACTGGATTTTAGTTAACGTGGAATGGCACAACTTCTTAGGAGCATATAGGGATAAATCTATAGAGAGACACTAGTACTGCCATGTTTAGTTTTTAAACATCTAGGAAATTAGGCACCCAGCAGCAGTATTCAAAGCATTCAGCAAGCTGAGTTGCAAACCATTATTTCTGCAAGCAAAGATTCCAAAGAAATTACTCCATCACCCAGATATAATAAAGTAATTCAATCTGTTCATGATTTTCAAGCCTGAGCTCTCTCCTAGGATCAGTTTCCTAAACTAGAAGATCATTTTTTCAGGAAAAAAAATAGAGCTAGAAACATCTTTTTAATATCTAAATAAGATTCTATTACGACAGCACTCACTTATAGGTAGTAAGCCCTATTACCTATTCCACTTGATTTGTAATTAGACCTAAGCTCGTAGTTAGATGTCCTGACAATTAGGCTGCACCAATAGTCTTTACCTGGTACTCCACTTTCCCAATCCTTCTTCTGTCTTTCTCTCTTTGTCCACTTAGAAGTTTATTGCTAATCCAAAATAGAACAGGAGACATGGAGAGACACTGTCTTYATATATGGCAATATTTTGCATAGCAGTAGTAGTACAGACATAATACTCAGGCTGCTGTATTCTGCCTGTGGTTCTCTATATCATGTTGAGCAACTGAACAGGTATTTTGAAGCTCTCCTTAGCACAAAGGTTAGGTACCTGAAGTGAAATATAGCATGGATCCTCTTCAAAGATTAGTTCTAGCTTCTGAAAAGTGATCAGATGGCTCAAAACCAGTTTTTAGAATTTGGACAACTTTGTAGAATAAAAATTGCAAGACACTACCACAGTTTTCAGGGTGCAAACCTGTATAGGTACTGTATCTTTTCTAGTGGGACTAATGTTAACTGCTTCTATTACACATCCATACCAGGTCTGAAATAAATAGCAATACGCCCCTATTTTGACAAGTAACAAGTGGTTAACATAATAATGAAACATCCCTCTTTATTTTCCAGATCCAAAGAGGAGCACATTTAATACTATGTGTTTTTTTGATCAGAAATTATGTGAAAAAGTTGTATTTAGATTTCATTTTGATTATGGTCTCACAAATAGTCTCATTCTGAAAATGTTTTTCGTTCAGAAACAGAAGTGTATCATGAGAGTATCAGGGGATTGAATCCTGGTTTGTTTTAAAATATAATTTTTTCTACGATAATCTAGGTTTATGGAATATCCATTATAAAAATCTATAGATTTTMTTGCTATTATTTATATGCATATATTTATTACTTTATGCATACATTTATTCAAGCATATACATATACTCCTACACTAAAAAAAAAAAATCCAAAATCTTATGATTTACATTGTTTTCTACAGATCAAAGTCCTTTTAGTTATTGGCTTAAGAATACTACCAACAAACTATATTACTTTCAAAATTTTTTCTGAATTTGATCCAAAACCAATGAGTTAAAGTAATCACCCATATATATTTACCATGTTTCACTTACAAAACTTGGACAAGCTCCCATGCCTTTCTGAACACTTTGGTATTTCCAACAAACGATCAGGTTGTTTGTCTTAATGTCTCCAGTTATGGTGCTGTTTAATGACAAACATCACAGAAGTGTGATCACTTCATACTTAGAGAAGTCTCATCTTAACARCTTCAAAAATAAGACTTCTTTTTAATAATATCTTGTTTGGTGTACCAGCAGGCCAAGTTTTAGGTATTACATAGTCCACTACATCTGCAATAATCATCCGGCTCGCACTGAAAGAGTGGGCTTCAGACATAAATCTGGATGGTAGCTGTGATTAACACTTGCTGCTACTGAATGACGTATCACTGTAGTTCGTTAATGTGACCAAGGAAACAGCTTAATGACAGCCCAAGGGCTGTCCATACCTTTTGTGATTTTGCAGGAACTGGTACTGTCCCAAAAATGAATTATGTTTGGATTGTGCAGTCCCTGAATGACGATAGATAGGTAGTTATTTTCTTGCTTGCATGCAATCTAAAAATATTAGTGTGAGTTTTTTACCAAGCATGAATTAACATGTGTAAGAGATTAAAAGGGCAACTGTTCCCCTTGGAGCCGTTCTTGAATTTCACTGGGTCACTGTTGCTTCAACAATAGTATGAAAAGAACATTGTGCTTCTGATTTATGAGCCTTATGAGTTTTACAGACCAAAGCCGGACCAAAAGCCTCCCTCGTGTCATTTCCTAGGAAATGCTTACACAGCCACAGCTTTGGCAACATTCTGATAAGTATTATTACCATAACAATAGCAAATATCAGTGGGAGACATTGTCTGACCAGTGAAATTATCATGGGGGCAAAACGTCCCCACAGTAAAGAATATTTTAACCATACACTTTACAAAAATAAACACTTGGAACTTAYTTGTGTTACTAGTTATTTCCAAACAATTTCTTTAGAGAAGTGTAACAAATGGCTTGTGCTACTTACTATATAGTTTGAAGACTCAAATATATATTTTGAGATCTAAAAATGAATGAAGCAATGTGAATTACACATAGCAAAACCAGAAAGTATTCTATCAAACACAAGCATCTTTCTTGGTATACTTTATTTTTCTGTGTGTATCTAAACCACCTGTACTTTTATCTCCTGCCCTTAACACTTGTGAAGTTCTGTTGTGCACTGTCAAACAGCTGTTGTCATCCACTCCGAATCAGACAGGATGTTTTATAAATTGATACCACCTTGGTTTCTACAGAGTATGATTTTCATTTGAGCATGTATTCATACACATACATACAGCTGTTCCCAGCACCCTACACTCAAAGGCATAAAAAGCATAATGCAATACTTGAGGAAGATCAAAGTCGAGGATATACAAATAACTCACAAATAAACTATTTCTCAAAAAATACTAAATGTTCCTTCCTTGTAAATAAATCTTTCTGTAATCCATCACCTTCATTAATTCTTTAAGTCTTTCTTAAGTTCTGACATACATAATGAAAAGTCAACACTGAAATTTGTGAGAAATGGAATAGATTTAAAGTTAGACTGAATTACAGTCCTCAAATTAAGGAGTATATGAAAGGATTGTATGACAACTAGAATAGACATCCAAAAATTATGGTAGAGAGGGGAAGTACTGTTTACAGCACTCATCCAGAATGTAAAAACCTCCAGATTCAGTGTTCTCTTGAACTGAATCTCTAGTGAGATTCAATCCCGCCTTTCACTTCCAATGATATCTGTCATCTAGCTACTGTGAACTGTAGACATTAGGGAACCAAGAGAGGCACAGGGAAAAACTTCTTCTTTCTTCCTGTTAGAGCAGGACTTTTTTGCAGAAGAGACTTCAAATTTCATTAAGGTAAACCAGAAAATATACATTTTACCCCAATGCTTTAGAAATTTGGATAAAGACTTGAGTTCTGACCCTATATCAAGGACTAATTATGTATCTTTATCTAGCAACTATAAAATGTATAAGCAGCCTCTGGAATAGGAATTGGAGCATATTTTATATTCCGTGTGACTACTTGTATTTACTGGGATATAGTTAAGTGTTTTTTCTTTCTCACTCAGACATAGTAAATATTGAAACCTAACACAAATTAGCACAGCTTCAAAGAAGCTAAGAGCTGACAGCAGCCAGCTGATTGGGACTTCATTTGTGATGGCAAGGCAAATACTTACAGCCATGACTGAGTGCTGTAGGTAGTAAGAGTCTGCTGTCACTTACATAAAAGGACTAACTCCTACTCCATTTTCAGAGGAACGCACTTTGAAGACTATTTCAGAGAAATTCTGTGATTCCCAGACCTGTTTTAAGTATACCCATTTTCCCTGTAGGACTCCCACAGAAAATTGGATGTTGTGGGTCCTCAGAAATAGTTGCATATATGATGCTGAACTAGAAAAAAAAACCTATTTCCTTCATACAGCTGTGAATCTTCACCTTGAGTTAACTACTTGCCTCATTAAAAAAAGCAAAAGGTAGCTTGAACTAATCAGSAGTGCCATCTAACTAGCAAGTGGTTTCCTCATGATTGTTCTTCCTGAGGCTTTTCTACCTTCTGTAAAAGACTACATAACAGAGTAAGAAAATCACTGCTAGTGTGGTCAGGGAACTGCCAGGTTCCTTTTCCTACTGTAAAGAACTCAGTATCTAAAAGCTGGGCACATACCTCCTACATGGTAGAAGTACTTTCTAGTCTTCATTTTTAGCTGCTTAATTACTCTTGTGGATTACACAGAAAGGAAATAACTTGACAAGATTTTAATTATGCCTTACATGTATTTTACGAAGTAATTTGCAGATGGGTACTTGGCGGGAGCTGCCTATCTAATAGACAGAAATCTTCAACATCCAGAATTGAGGATCTAACTAAACCCCAGACTGGGCTATAGTGAATTCAGGAACTCTTTTCAGGATATCAGAGAGAATGCTAAACATCAGCATACCAACCCCCATGTGCACCTCCCACTTCCCCCCACCCCCCAAAAAAACCCAAAAAACACCAACACCAAAAAAAATACCCAAAACAACTAAAAAAAAAAAACAACAAAAAACCACCCAGACACAATAAAAGCTGCAGATGTCTCCTTTCCCCTATGACACTTGCACTTGAAAATCTAGACTTCAGCAGACTCTGACATACTTCCAAGTTGTAACTTACCTTCCTACTCATAGCTTCCCAATATTGCCTTTATAARGGCCATGACAGCTTTTCTGAGCCAATCCAAGATAGGTTTTTCAGTGTGGGACAACAGCTGAYCTCTTAACTAACCTTGCTACAGTCACTGTAATCAAACAAGTCTCTCCATCCTGCACAGCAAGGGTAGAAGAAGTTGGAAAGACGGGAATCACTAGGGTTGATTCTTCTACTTAGCATGGCTGTTCCAGGACTGTAATAGCATGCTCCTTAGTGGRTCCCCTGTAATAGCAGAATTACTTCCTCTATGGGGCTTGGGGGGGTAGTTTGGTGTTAGAGAATAGATGTGGTTTTCTTTTGCATTATATAAAATGGAAAGAGTATTTATCCTGAAGGAATTCAATTTTATTTAAAAAAAAAGATTATAACCTCATTAACCAAATCACCCAGGAAACACATAACCACAGGCCCAGGATGAAATTATTTGGACTGTGTCTGAATGAATAACAAACAAGAAAGAGGCCATTTCCATCAGCAACGTTCAGATAGTTCACAAATCCTTTACTTCAGTACAGTCAAAATACAATAGGATAGGATTTTAGAGGCATAATCCTTTCCCCTGGCATTCAGTGACATGGCAAAGTCAGAAACCACTTTGGAAGGCAGGCCAAGCCACAGAATTCATAGCCAGTATATCTGTAAATGGGTGGGTATTATCTTAATAATAAACAATAATAAGAAAACTGAAACACTGGCAGTAATACTTCCTGAAGGACGATGACAATTACAGCCCACTGTCCTCTGGCAGGGATTAGTTTCACAGCTTTGAGGGATTTCTGATATAATTGAGTAATGTGTCTCCAAAGATCAAAGCTAGCTATGATAGCAGAATGGGAGTTAGCATTAGAAACACCAGGAAAGAATAAATGCAAGTAAGAATTTTATTCACGCACACAGAGTCAGATCCAGTAAAGGTTTGCACAGCATCAGTTTCTTTCACAAGCCAACAGGAACATAAGGACATAGGACTCTACTAAGTAGGATCTTGAAAGAAATTATGTTGAGCAATCCGACCTTTTCTCTTGCAGCACCACTCTAACTTGGTTTGAGTCACTAACCATGACCCAGTAAAAAGAAAACTCTTGCTTCAGAACCAAGCGGAGGCTTACTATTGTAAGATTCCATGGTTTCTGCGCAAAACCACTTTAACTCTCTACAGAATACTAGGATGTACAATATCAATGTCTCTTCGTTAAGCCAAAAGTGTAATAAATATACAAATATACAATAGCCGCTAGCTATCTGTCCCAGCTCACATACGTTATAGTATTTTATAAAGATAGCAAAGGACAATCTAAATTCACAGTAGTGCTATGCTCTGTAGTACTGTGTTCCTATAACTGGGAATGTTAAAATATTTCTAGCAAAAAATGCTTAATATTTGTTTACAGCTGTCAGCTGGGGTAATAATCTCTGCTTTTACAGAAAAGTTCATTTCTATACATTCTTTCTATTTATTCCACTCTCGCAGACTCCAGAATATTCTGAGCTTTCAGTGTCCTTTCACCATATGCAAATTCACTATGGTGGGAAACCAGCCTGCACGATTTAGTATGGTTTACCTATAAACCTTCTAAAACCTCACTGTTGCAGAAGATTTCAACAGACTCATGTATTAGCATTGGCACAAGAGGTAAAGTGCAACAAAGATTTCACATCAGATGACCACAGTACAAAGCACACAGTGCTCAGCTGATGTGCGTTGGCCTAAATTGACTGGAGCCACTGAAACTTGCTGATTTAGATACCAATGTAGGCTCTACTGACTGCAGCTTAGGACCTCACAGGGGTATTCCTGGTTCTTTTGACACTGACCTCCCACATGCCTAGCAGTTTGGGTGAAGACATTTTTTAAAATAAAAGAAGCCACCAATACACCCACCCATTTGTTATCATCAGCCAGGACATAATAAGAGGGGTTTTGTTTTATTTTTTCAATATGAAATGAAATGCTCCTAAAGTGGAGAGAAACTGAGAGTTGTGATTAGTGACTTGAACTAAGTTAGAAGAGCACATCATTTACTCACCATACATGAACAAACATGATGAATAATCTTGGTACTGCCTCGACAATACTGAGTACAAGTATTTTCTTTGCTGTAGCAAAGGCAATGTTAATGAAACATTATGCATAATAACAATTACAATAATGGGATATAAAGTTGTGGAGTATCATTTATCCCAAAGCTAAGAAAGTATTTTTCTTTGATTTTTTTCCTTTTAGGAAGAATACAGAAAGTTTATTTTGCATAAAATTTTCTCATTATATAGAGTATACACACATTCAACAGCCCATGTACCACCCTCACATTTGGTTGCCAAATAAAATACATGCAGAATCATAGCTAGTAAATATTTTATTGCAAAGACACTTGGTTCAAACCYGTAATTCACAGAACCATAGAATAGTTTGGATTGAAAGGGACCTTTAAAGGTCATCTAGTCTAACCCTCCTGCCATGGGCAGGGACATCTTCAACTAGATCAGCTTGCTCAGAGCCCCGTCCAACCTSACCTTGAATGTTCCCAGGGATGGGGCATCTGCCACCTCTCTGGGCAACCTGTGCCAGTGTTTCACCACCCTCATTGTAAAAAATTTCTTCTTTATAGCTAGTCTAAATCTACCCTCTTTTAGTTTAAAACCGTTCCCCCTTGTCCTGTCGCAACAGGCCCTGCTAGAAAGTCTGTCTCCATCTTTCTTATAAGCCCCCTTTAAGTACTGAAAGGCCGCAATAAGGTCTCCCTAAAGCCTTCTCTTCTCCAGGCTGAATAACCCCAACTCTCTCAGCCTTTCTTTATAGGAGAGGTGTGCCATCCCCCTGATCATTTTCATGGCCCTCCTCTGGACCCGCTCCAACAGGTCCATGGCTTTTGCAGCTTTTAAAAAAATATTTCAATCTTTTTATTCTGTCAAAAGGAAAAATATTTAACACTAACTTTTAATGTCAACAGATGTTTTGGCTTAGATTTGAATTCGACTGTTCTGTAGTTATTCAAGAAGTGAATGGGATAATATCTACTTTTCTTATAGTCTTAGATGCRTGTTAATCTTGTTCTGAAGTAGGCAGTGCATTATGAAAGCCTGATTGTAGGAGCTGAATTGTTATTATTACTACTAAGACACACTGTAGATCTGCTGCATTCTGGGAATGCTGTCAAAGCCCTCTGCATTTTACAGAAGAACACAAATGTCTATGGTTGCTGGAATTGCCTTTCCTGTAGGCTCACTATGTCATTTTAGCTTCACTTAAATGCTGTCTTGCACTCTGCTTTCTTGGACCTAACTGTATGTTTTTGGGCACCACCTGTTTTGTCAATTTTTTTGTAATGTCAGTTCATGTATATAGTTACGTGCATTTGTATTGATAATAGGCCTAATCCTCAATGACTTTTCAAGAAACTTCCTCATGTATGACCAGACATGGTCTAATAAGAGAATAACTGCAGAGATTGCATCTATCATCTCTTGCATGGAAGCACAGAAGAGAATGAAGCAAAAGTACTCCCTATGTTATCTCCCTTAAGTTGCAGATCACCAAAGAAACCCACATCCTAGCTCTCCAATTGACCAAGGAAGCTAGCTATGCAGAGAGATGCATTATTCACATACAAAAGGATGATAAAACATAGGAATATTTCATTCACAGTCAAGCAAATTCTTAGGTGTCTCAGCTTCAACCTTGAGAGCTACCTTGTTGAAGTGCTTTCAGGTGTGCAGTCTAGAAAATGTTCACCTTAACCAATTCTTGCCATTTCATGTGTCTTTCAAAGAAGTCTTTCAAATCTCATTTAGCTCTTCGTTTATTCATGAATGCTTATTTATGAATCCAAAYCTACTGTTTTCTATCAGTGTAACTACACAACAAATACAGACCTAAACTTTTTAAAATTCGCTTAACAGCTCAAATGTTTTACATATTTTTTTACCACCAGTAGGGAACTAACAGCTGTATGTAGCCAAGTTTTAAGAAAGCAAATTATAACAGGAAATAATAGGATTTGCTTACTCTTTTGCACGTCGTACAACTGCATGTGGGAGTTGGAGTCAGAGGGAGAGGACCATGTTAGAAGTCTCCAGGAGCATTTGTGGTAGCTTTGTAGTTTGRATCAGCAGTTTTGAAGCAACTCTCCCCATCATCTCCAACTTGCCATACTTGTGGCAGCACAGAATCCTCTCAGACTGGATTCCTCCATGATCAAGATAAAGCAGATGAGCCCGAGGAAAGCATCTAAAGCACTGCTACTGCTGAAGATGCTCAGTCTACCAGTCAGACAAAACCTAGTCCAGAGTGACACAGTCTGTGTGGACACCAGCACCAACTGTTCCCTCTATAGATMTGCTTCTACTTTCTAATGTAGACTTTATGATTAAATGGGGCCTAGATGGTAAAAATGTGGCTGTGACCTAAGCGTATAACAATTTTCCTTTCTCAAAACCATTTTTCCAATGTATCAAAGCCTTTGTTAACATCCCAGGGAAGACAGAACAAATAATCTAAAAGTTCAAATACGGTTCAAAACACTGCAGTCTGATATGTATCTGTCACTCACTCAGCTGCAATATTGGAAATCTGTTATATATTCTGGAGATGATTTCTGAAGATCTCTACAAATCTGCTAACAATTTCTGCAGACATCTCAAGTTTTCATAGCAGGACCTGCTGCCTGTCAATGGGAGACAGTCTTGTGAATTCCTGACTTCCTTTGTGCCTTGAATCATAAAGCAAAAGTCAAGAATAAGGAGACAACCTGGTACAAAACGACCCTAGCCTTCACCCAGTTCCAGACCACGCTGAAGTGGATCATTATATGCAAACAAGCTATGTTTGAGATCAGTTACAGAAACTGAGTTGCAAAAATACAGTTTCACTCTCTGTTAACGTGATCTGGGGAGTAAGCTGGAAGCCACTCCAGTGTATGGGCATATAGTGCCCACCTTGCATGAGGGGGATATCCTATACTGAAGATATTAATTTTGCAGCTTAATGCTCCCTGTAATGTGACATAAACCATCTGTACCTTGGCCAAGAACTTGGCTTGGTAATATTAAGCCTGCAGGACAAATGAGATAAGCAACATTACAATGYAACCCACATCCCCACCCCCACACTTATCAGTGTTCATGTTAGCTTCTTTACTTCATTGTGAAAAATCAAGTTTGTAAATCTCTATCTTGATAGCATCTAACTTTCAGGTCTATTATTCCTACCAAGACAATCAAGGGCATTGTTGAAGTTTCAAATGTTTTCTTAGCTCAGTTTAGCAGCGAGAAAACCTCAGGATAATTAATAAGACCAGTACTGATTGGAATCTGCCAATCAGAGACAACAGCTAGGGTTTTTATAGGTAAAGAAAATTCTCTCTTCTGATATTTGCATGATGCTAGATAATTCAGCATCACTTTTCATTAGCTGAACTTGAGGATGTCATTTGAGCGTTTAGAAGGCCCAGTCTCATTCTACAGAAGAGCTGTTTTACATCACTGAATCTCAATTAAAGGTCAACTGACAACACTGAAGTGTTGGTGAAAAAGAAATCATTAAAAGTAACATTATTCATCAGTGTGTAATTGTCCCATTAAAATTCATGAAGTTACCAATGATTGTTTTTCTCCAATAAAAATATTTTACTAGCTGAGTGTGTATTTGATATCATATCATACTTCAGGGAAACCTATAACCAGGGTTTTGTTTTGTTTTTTTAATCAGACAAGCATGATATTTCAGATTATCTAGTATTTCCACCTTTTAACATAACTTGCAAATAGTTTATAAGAATCAAAGTATGTGGTTTTCATTTTAATACTTGATTTAGAAATCTCTTCTTGCTATCAGCCACGGCAGAGGCTAAGACAATCAAGATTTGTCACCTTCTGACATATTATGGCCACCGTCATCAGCATTCAGTCTCCCAGTCGTTCCATTTCAGGTGCCAGAAATGGACTATGATTTCATCAATTATCAGGCCTCTGGACTATGATTTCATCAATTATCAGATCTTTCTTACTTATTTCTCTCATTTTTAAGCAAACATCTGGGTAAGTTTAGTGAGCCTTTCTTGCTACCCCTCTCGGTCCTTGAGAAAAATCTTAACTGTTCAGAAAGATAAAACATGATAAAATTATCTTTATCTCTTTAACTGCTTAAATATGCAGCTGGGGAACATGCCATGTTTTGTTGGTCCAGTATATAGACTGAGGACCTGGTGGGAAAATATACTGTCTGTAAAGGCATCAAAGGCATATGTCCCATCAAAGTCTGATTTTCATGCAGAAGGTGTGAGACTGGCACCTAGGTGGGGCTCTCCCTGATAAGAAATTGAGACATGGGCAAGATATGCAACTTAGAAGTGCTCAAGAGATCTCCAAAATTAGATGCRGTGCTCTAGGGATCCTCACTCATTTCTTCAAAGCATCTTATGCAACTTTTCTTTTTGTTTCCAAATACTACAATACTTCTCCTGAAACTTCTTAAGGAACTTCTAATTCAAGAGGGACAAATTAAATAGATTTGATTCAAGTCATTGATATTCCTACAGTTACCATGCTTTTGATGAAGAAGAATTGTTAGAACTCTATGCTAGCCTTATCCATATCAGCTGAACCAATAACTGGACMCTCTTCAGGAACAGCTGATCAACCTCTTTTTATTCAGAGGCCCGTTACTGCTCACTCTGAGGGCAAGCCAGTGTTAGCAATGACTTTTAGTATGTGAGCCAGCATGCTTTTAAAGAGTATTAGTGTGCTATCTGAATCTCATGTCTATTTTTTCCTAATTACTTGAAATCTGGTACTTCGTGGAGTATTAGCTAATTCAGTCATTTTGCTCATTCAGCACTCATGAAAGGTCTGACATGGTCAAGCAAGGAAGGGGAGCAGAGGAGTTCCAAAGGAGGCAGCTGCTATTAACAGGGAAAGACCTATGTCCCTCCCTGCCCAGACACGTTTCAAAACCCAGTGTTTGAGGAAGGAAAAAGCTCTGAATGCCTTTTTAAATGATCGAAGGCTTCAGAGATTTATATCAAATGTAAATCTGGTACTCTTGATACACATCACTGCCCATCAAAGAAATTTATGGGTGAATAACAGCAGGGTTTTGGAGGGTTATGGGTAAAGATGAAAAACAGACATACCCTTGTGGGGGTTTCAGGAAGCTATTTAATATGACAGACCAGCGCCATAGACACAATGTTCTGTAACCCAGGAGGGGAAMTTGTGACACCTTTTCAAAGGGTCTTCTAAGATTAATGTTATTATCATTATTGTTTWTTTTTTCCTAATTTTCCTAAAATGTACTCAGGAGATGCTACTACCTTTCCTATTGCTGAAGTGTTTCAGTAGGGCTTTTCTTTCTCCTGCCCTTAAGAGTAAATCTCCGTAGGCATCTTACCATCTCCTCATAACAACCAGTGCTGCCTACATAGGTTTAGGGAAGTTGACGTTGTCTACCTTCTCTGAGGAGGAGGTTAAAAGTGGAAAACCACACCTCTGTTTAAGGAAAGACACAATCCTCCTCTTTCCCCACCTCAGGGTACCCTTGCTTTGATATCATGCAATTATATAAAATGAACCAAGAAGTGGAATCCATCCCTCTCTCTCACAGATGGTAAAAGAGAATGAAGCTTTTATTTTCAAGAAACTTTCTGCCTTCTATAGTCAGGTAGAATTTGCATGTAACATTGGATATCATGCTAAAAGTACAGAAAGCAGAAACAGTAAAAAATCTAGCTTCCAAAGAATAGCTTTTCATGTGCTTGTTCTATTTTTAATCATTCAGAACCATTGCATCCTGCAACTTTCAGAAGTAAAAACATTTTTACTCTTATTCTCCCAGCTAGAAGGGGTAAGAGACACCTCAAACCCAGCCATACAAGTAAAGAAAATACTACTAGAATATAGAGTAACAAGCTTTGTGTTAGATGAATAGTTTTTGTATCAATATTCATTTACTGCCAAATTGCAAATTCAGGCTGATTCCCAATGCCAGTCTAAAATATACGAGCAGCATCAATCAGTCAAGCTTTATTGCATCTGCTTTTGTTCTGGCAGAATTATATAGCTTATTAAAATATGCAAAAGGAATACACAGTGGAAGTATACAACACAAATACAAACTAAAATACCTAGCAAAGTACAGCAAAAAATACATCGATTTATAGTATAAGATAATGTTAACACAGCAAATGCTCTATAATAGCACTGCTGAGAATATTCTAGCATCATATTGCTATACTTTCTATAGTCCCATATCATACTGTTACCTCTCAGGAATTTATGTCTATTTAACCTTTCAAGTTCTCCTAACTGTGCTAATGCCAAAAAGGAGTCTTTTCTCCCCTCTCAGAAAATAACCAAGTAAAATATTTATTTCCTGGTTATCTATTTTAATATTAGAATTGGGTTCAATTCTCCTTTCCTATAGAAAAGAAAATGCTCATATTTCTACTCCCCCTGCTTTTAGAGAAATGCTTCCTTTATCTGGCAGTCTGTGCTTTTATGTCACAGATGAATGATAACAAAGCTGAGGGGGTGGATGAAKAGGATCTTTTTTCCTTTGAGCAGCCATGACTATATAATTTTTTATTTTACTTCAGTTTCTGTCTTTGATCCTCCACCCTCAGTTCTAAAGCCGAAGTACACTCCCGCCCCTGACTTCTTTTCCTTTGAATATGAGCATAGCAGGTTTSATCCTCAAGCTTTCTTGTGCTAAGCACCTCAAAATTCCTCCTGATATTCCTGTGCCTGGATCTTCCTTAGCAGACCTCGGTAGCAAGAGTTAGCAGAAAGACTCCTACTCTGTTCAGGTTTTCCCTCAACTCTCTTTTAGAATATATTACCTAACAAAGGAAGGCAAGACCAGGACATTTTTAATCATCTTATATAGAAGTTAACCATTTTATATCAAAGAATAAACTAAGTACATATGGCTTCAGGCACTGGAAAGATTTAATCGGGAGCCACATGTGTGGTCTTTCTGTTTTCTCACAAAGTATAACTCAACTCAACCAAATTGAGAGCAGTGCTAAGCTTGGGTAAGCTTTTCCAAAGAAGCCACGTCTTTGTTTAACCATAGCGCATAGTGATGTATACCACTTCTGCAAGCAAAGCATTCAAGTTCTTACATACACCTTTCCAAACTGATATAATTCTAGTGGCTCCTATAGATTTACTGATACTTTACACAAGCTCCAAACCCACATCAAAGATTCTTAACTGTCAGGATCCCCTTCATTTTGCTTAAAAGTAAAGTAAACATCATAGTTAGAACGGCTTCTTCCTGCATCAGATCACACTTCTCTGAGATGAGCCATCTCCCTCTTTTCTGCCTATGTGAGTTGCATTCTGACTGCCTGCCCTGTCTAGGTCTGCAAGCCCGTGTATGCGCATAGATACACTTCTATGATTTGTGCATTTTCTTTCACCTGCTATAGTGATTGCAGCATTAGTTGTTCCAACAGTTGATCCATATTACAGTTCCTAGTGAAGTTAGTAAACTGGTGATGTTGGACTAGTCGCTATATATGATCAGTAATCTCAACAGGAAAAAGTATCGCAAGACAGTATTTCTCCTTAGATTCTTTGATTGTCAGAAGCTAGAAAAATCAGTATGTAGCTGAAGTAATGAACAGCCTGCTGTATGTATTGCCTGTGAAATGTAATCAAACATTGATTTTTTTACATTCTAGAAGGCTTAAAAGGTATTTTCAAGGTATTAATCATCCTTTTTATTCTTCATCCTTTTCTTCTCTATCTTGTAATAACCAGAAGGCATAATAGACACCAGAGTTTAGAAAAAGACTGGAAACATCCTGAGATTTTCCTATTGGATTTTACAGCAATGTATTCTTAGAGCAAGGGGTGTAAACTGCAGCCCCCCTAATCAACTTCAGTATTATGGAGTACTGGGGACTAAGAATTTGAATTTTGCTCACTGAGGAAAATATATTAGGCTTTGAATTAGGAGTCAAACCCACCTTCAGGATTTCTCCTTTTAACTCTTACAGCCTTTCTTTCAGTGACGCTTGACTATTTGTTCAGGTGTAGCACAGTCATGCACACCTGCTGCCTGCGCTTCACCCAAACAAGCCAATTCAGGCTCACAAGCTGCACAGCTGCAAGCCTGAGCTGCTTCGTCCTGCCTCCCCACAGAGGCAGGGACTCAGGCTCAACGATAGCTAAGACAAGGCTACACCAGTTCCAAGGAGAAGTTTTTCTCATCCGAGTCAGAGACTTGAACAGGCTACACCTTGCTGTATAGACATGTTCTATTGTTGAAGTAATTTTATTTTTTTCAAGGACAACACTAGAAAAATGTATCATGTAAGCAGCTGTTTTAAGTAAATAGCCTTGGACTAGCTTTTGTTAGAAGTTATCGGCTATAGTAGCTTGCTTAAGAGGCCTTGCAGTCTACAGGATGACTTTGAAATAGGCTTAGGCTGCAGCTGTAGAAGATGAAGAATTGGAATTCAGGTGATAGATTCAGTTCTTGGCTGTATTACAGATTTTTCAACTGACTTGGGGAAATAACTTAGTCATTCAAGCTGGGATTCAGCGCTGTTATGCATCTTAGGTTGTGCTTGCGTCTAAGCTTCGTTTGCCTCTTCTTTTCTCCTTCCCCACATGCTCCTGTCAGTCATTTGGCATTTCTGTTATGTTGACATCTACATTTAGAAGTCTAAACCTTCTTACACCTCTCAGGTGACCCTGCACACATGCTCAGCACACAAAACTCTGACAACCTTGACATCTCAGATTTGTGTCCAAGCCCTATCATGGTGTTTCTCCTACTTCCAAGACATTTACATTCCTCCGCTGCTGTCCTTAAAGTCCTTATTTTTGGTCAGACCTGAATTATAATTACTCTATCCTACCAGATTAGATCTGACATTCCTGAAGCAGAAAGGAACASCAGATGAAAGCACTGATTCCTTAAGGGCTTGTCTTGGCTGGTAGATTAGTAAACAGTGAGAGACATGACATAACAAGTGCAGGATTTTTCCAGACAAGATTAGCATGGAGTGGCTCTTAGGATAGGGATGGTTGGCAGAAGCTGTAGGTGACACCCTAGAATATGACTAAGAGCAAGGCTATGGATAGTTTTGGGAGTTAGAAAGGAAGCAATAGGAATTTCTGAGTTCAGTGGGGGCAGGACTGGAACAGGGAATATGACAGTACTGTGGATTTCTATCCACAAGTGTAGTACGAGATGAGAGAAAGACCCCTGAGGCAAGCCAATACACTAGTAACATATGCCACCTAACAAGTCCTGGGAAGAAATGCAAAGACCTTCTACCAACTCCAACTTCCTGCACTTCACATATGAACACTCTGACATCTGTTCTGTGATGCACTCCTTGCTGAATATGTAAAAAGCCTCACATGCCTCAAGTTTTACGTGAAAAAGGCTCTAAGTATTCTTCTGGTCTCAGTCCAGRCTCAGTCCATGACTCAGTCTGGGTTATTTAGATGATATCTGGCCTCTCCTACTGGCCACTCCCTCTCACTAGATGGCTATTCCATCCTCTTTCTCCTAAAAGATAAGATGAACACAACTCTACTAAGAAAGACATACCAAGACTGAGTGAAGTTCAGGGAAACAAAGGATTTATTACAAAAGAAATATACAACATGTAGAGAAGGGAGGAGTGCACAGTCGAGAATATCAGGATGCTGGTTGACTGTCTTGTTGTGGTGTGGAAGTGTGGTGGAAGTGTGATGGAACTGAGATGCAGATGAGCATCGTCTCTAAGCGTGGAGTGTGTCCTACTTCCTAGATGTTTCTTGACATCCAGCACTGTGACCAAAGACAGAAATAGCACATTTGGTAGCATGACTCCAGAATCCTCAGTCAGGTGTTTTTTTGCCACCAACTTTTTCACACCAGGAGCTATACACTAAAAATCCAGAGGAGGATGKACAGACACAGTTATGGCATGGGTTGGTTATGCCACAGTTATAGCTGTTATGACCACAGTTATAGTCACCATATCCTGGATCAGAGTATGGGTTCTCTGACTTTAGGAAGAGCTTGTCCTCTCTCTCAGGCTCAATATAGACTGTCTGGCAAAGCAACTGCAGGGCCCTCTTCTACTCCATTCTTGAGGAACAATTTCTGTTCCTTCTACTCTGTTCTTGAGGAACAATTTTCTTGTCTACATGCTGGGACTGTATTCTGACACAGAGAAGGCTTTTTGTTGGATTTTATTTTTTAGGTTCCTTGCTCTAACAAGGAACTGTGATACCAAACCATCTGGGTTGGTACTTGAAGTACCTGATTTCTCACACATGTAATGGGGCTGGCCACCTTCTCCTGTATTTCCTCCACTCTCCTCTCCTGATGCATCACTTAGCTATGTCTCTGAGCCAGCTTCTGCTGACCCTGAACATCAGCTTGAATCCAGACTCCGGCACTGATCAGCTGCAGAGTGCAAGGATCGGGAATTCCTGACAGGAGGGAGAAGAATTGGGAAGGCTGTAGTCATGTCACTAAAATTGTTTTTGTATTTAAATTTGAACTTATTTCCAGTTCTAATCCCTTCCTAGTGGCTTGGACATGTTTCTGACTCCCACCATTGACAATCAGAGAGTGCAGAACTTACTGTCAAGGCTGAACAGAGATATATGACCTACCAATTTCCTCCACCGTCAGTTCTGAAACAACAAAAATGATCAGGCTGCATAGCTGCTGTGACATGTTATGAATAGATGGCCCACATCCACACTGTGACATTCAGCGGGCCAGAACGCAATGTCTCATTGCTGGTAGTGCCTGTTCTTTTCTTTCTGTACTGAGTTCTCCTATCGATTGCTGGGCCTTGCAATATTTCTTTAGAAGTGGGTGTGGTGGGGTGACTCTGGGGTCTTTTTACAAAAGAGAGTTTTGACAGCTATGATGAAGGAGTGCATCTGTATGCAGAAGCAGGTAAAAGGTAGAGGGTGAGGGGAGGGTAATGATTTGTAGATGTTCTGTGAACACCCTGCAGGCAGCACGATGCCTAAATGACAGGAGAACCTATAAGGATTGATAGATTTCCACAACAGTTGGGCTCTTTATCTTTGTTGTGCTGAAATTTCTCAGCTGTAAAATGGGGATAA
Organism: Oceanodroma leucorhoa; assembly: GCA_030449065.1. Classification (NCBI taxonomy): domain Eukaryota; kingdom Metazoa; phylum Chordata; class Aves; order Procellariiformes; genus Oceanodroma; species Oceanodroma leucorhoa. Next base: position 11,191,674 of record JASVER010000005.1, read on the forward strand.
TTATATTTTCTTCCTTTCACCTGTTTTCTGTTTTCTTTATAAACAGAATTGTCCCTCTTCTTTGCTTACCCCTTCCTAACATTTCCATAGCAACACACAACCCATATAAGTACCTGTAACTATTTCTTTCAAAAAGCACATTGGGAAGAAAACCACTATTTTTATGAAAACATTAAGATTCAGATTTATTTATATATATATCTCCTTATTTCCAGGACTGAATTTCTGCAGGTTCAAACAACTACCCTTTAAAAATAACTCAGCTTGAAAAACAAAATCCGACTGAACTGAGCTCTCCTCTTACTATAAAGGTCAGGCCTGTGCCTCTGCTCAGCATCTCCATTCTCAGCAAACTGCTAATAGGTGATTAAATAATGTTAGGTATTTGTAAATGGCGTAGTCCAAGTCCCATAAGCAGCACTACAAAGCAGAGGTAATGTCATTAAAATCAGCAGAGTTCTGTTGGTACATTGCAGTATGCGAAACCTGAATCAGCCCACTCTGTTGTTCACTAATTATAGTGATGACTGATGAAATACTTTGGTTTGAAACCACATTTTTCTTGATATGTGGCATGGTAATCATCAACCTGAATCTCAATGCCATTTTTACAAAAACTGTAGAAAACTTTCCCTTATTTAGTCCCCCGCTCCCATACTCTCTCCCTCATTTAGTCAACAGTAAAGTATCTGGGCATTGTTTATGCTACAAAATTTCAATGCAATGGTAAAATAACTTTGAGTTATTGTGCAATTATTACAGATGGATGCACCACATCCACAAGGTAACATAGGCCACAATATTCCATGCGCTGTCATAGCAGATATCTGGGACCTTATTAGTTCTTCATGAGGTCCGTTGGTTACAGTAGCTTGTCAGGAAGATGATATGAGACTACTATAGTGCTACACATTGCTATATATACCCCAGACATCCATAGGAAATACCCCAGTTAAAAAGTTTGCCATTGCCTATGCATGTAATTGAGAGCTTTTCTGCCACTTAAGAGCGAACTGAGAGCATTTTTAATTGTTTTAATTATCTTTTTCTTTGTATGTTAGTTCAAACAAACTTGCATTATGTGAAACTTGAGATCAAAGACTCTAGTTCCAGATATGACAAATAAAGGTGGGTTTTATTGTCCCAGAAAGGGCACCTAATAAAGCAAGGCCCAAGTAAGTTTGATGGRCCTTAATTTGCTAGGTTGGGTCTTATGACCCGACACAATGAACTTCCTGCTTAGTACATAATTGCAGCTACAAAATGGTTTCTAAAAGTTGACAGACATTAGAGGGGGTTTATATCTACTTTTACTTACTTTGACAGCTTAGAATTGTGATGTGAGGAGGCTGCCAAGATTCTGTAGTGCAATTAAGTGACAAGCAAACTTTAAAGGGATTTAGAGTTAGGCTGTAAGCTGAAAACCAGGCTCATGTCTGGATTTAGATTTGATTTCAATGGAATGCTTTCCTGTTTTCCTGCCCTTAAGCTTTGGCTCCTCCAGCAACAGACGCTGAAAATAAGTTACAAAATTGAGGTTCTGCAGCAAAGCACACTCACAAGAAAATGCTTTTCACAAGGTTCTGGAATWCTCCTTGTTATCTTTCTTTATTCTATGTGGACTTTCCATATTTCTCACTTTCTGCTATCTGTTCCCTTTCCTCCATTTTAGTAATAGTCCTATAGCTCCTTTCTGATAGCTTCAGGTTTTCTTAGTTCCCAGTTTTTGTTTCTTGTTTATACAATTCTTCCTTTCAATGTTTTGTTTCTTTTTCTTTTGTTCTCTTTGTTTTCCTTTTGACTCTTTCTGTAAGATTCCAGTCATGTGCTAGTTAAACTTTTTGTTCCCCCACTGCTTTCTACTTTCTCTACTGACATTTATTTTTTTCCTAGTCCCTTAAGTTAGCACACCCTGAGCTCTGCAATATTTCAGCCACGTGCTAGTTATTTTTTTTTCCCCACTGCTTTCTGTTTTCTCAACTGACATGTATTTCTTTTCCCTAGTCCTTTAAGTTAGCCCACCCTGAGCTCTGCATATCATTCCAGGGCTGTTTCCAGTACCCATGCTAACTTATTTTAAGATGGTTTAGCTATCTCTATGCAACAGTACAACCTGTTATATACATGCTCTCTGTCTTTAACCTACTTAGCTCAGGTATCAATTACAGTACATTGGTCCAAACAACAGATGAGTGGCCGCGTATCAAGAGTTTTTGGCAGGCCCCCTAAAGMCCATATTTTCATTGTAATTGATACATGAGCTAGCTATATCAATTTGAATACAGTCCATAAGTTAGATCATCTACAGGCATATTCATGACTGCAGTATCACAAGTTTTCATTACAAACATGCCTCAATGTGCTCTTACCATGTTTGCCTCTTTCCTTTGGCCCATTTAGCCTCATGTTTCACTAGCAATGTGTGGGATCAAAGAAAGTACCCGGAATTAAGCATTTCCCTAGTAGACCTTTAGTGCAAGTAATAGCTTTTTCATTGAGGAGTACCTCCCCAGTACCTGTCCTTATGGTCTCCAGTCTTCCCACTTTTCACTTCTTTCAACTGTATGTAACAATTATATGAGTACACATTAGTAAAGAATTTAACACTTTTAATGAGTTGACAACCAAAAGCTTTTCACTCTAGTGAGCTTAAAATCTCCATGAAGTTTTGCATGAAAATATGGGGCATTAAATTCAGGCTACTGCATAGCAGATGTATAATTGTTACACTGAAGACGATGGCAAAACTCTGATTAACGCCAGTGGAGCCCAAATTCTACCTAAGGAAACCTGAGGTGCCGTTATAGGGCTAGTCAGACTTCTCATAAGATGAAGACAAAAGGAAACAAAAGGCTTTTAAGGAAGTGTTAGAGCCCAGTAAGTTGAAAATTCAACACCTGCTCCCCTCAACTGCAAAATATTAAGCATAYATGTGCCTACTTACAGAAATGTCCCTGAAGCAGATGCCAACTATTTCTTATGATAGGGGTAACTGAGACTTTTAATGGCAGATCAATTCCACCTTTTAGTCTTATATACTCTCCTTCAACAAGGCATAGGTTAAAAAGATTTGGCTTTGAGTCAAGCAAGCTAATTCTTCATTTAAATGCAATGAGTAATAGACATGTAAGTAAACAGGAAAAACAGAACTTATTTATTACAAAAGAAAGTTTAGCCTCCACTGGTAAAAGTAAAGTATTTTGCAGCTGGTGTTCTGGAAAAAGCAGCCCCTCCACTARGGAAAGGGACTGTATGATTTACATTATACCACAAGACTGACTGAATGATGAAAAATACATCAAGCATTCTGAATGCCACTAATAAGCAAAGCAATGTAAAGTTCACATGGGATACAGCAGAGGGACTGGCGCAGTGCCTACTGAACTTTGGGTTAGAGCACTGTGTATCTGCTTCAAAGAAACTTTCAYGCTGAGCACGTAACATGAATCTGTCCCTTTAGCTTTTTAACCTGCTTTGAGAGCTGAGCTCTGTCAGAGTTACAACTATAATTGGGTCAGGGAACTCCAGTCCAGCTTGCCTGTCCCCAGATGCAATTACAGGATTGTTTCAAACTTGTCCAGGGAATGAGGGTTAACTGTATTCCCATAATGTGTCCTGGATATGGGGACACGGCTCAGTCCTGTGTGCTGTGTGGCTCTTAGGCTGTGCTGTAACTGCATCTTGGAGATGGGAACCTGGAATCCTTTACAGCTGCAGTGCAGGACTGACTCAACCTAAAATAACTGTATTCAAAGGGAAGGGTAATTCTTTTCCTTCCCATGAGAGTTCCAGGAAGCTCAAACTTTTTATCTACTTAGTGTTTACATTAGCCTACTTTGAACTGCTCTTTCATACCTTACATGTCTGTACAAAAGTTGCTTGCTTTCTACTTCCCCCTATATAGTAAACTAATCAGAGACTGGAGCAACTTCATCTTTATTTATTAGGCTCTTCTGATATAAAGAGATTGTGAATTCCATCACACATCTGGTGGCTGAAAGCCTACCAAGGAGACCAGGAGCACTAACAGCCTGACGCTGTTCCCTCCAGCACATCTGTCAGATAGCAGCTGGGGACTGAAGTGACCAATGTAAAGCCACTGGCAGCCTCTGCCAAAAAAGCTCCTGCCAAACTCAGGATGCAGAGTCTTGCCATGTGTTTATAGGCTATTTGCTAGTGTTCCCTGAGGCTGTAATTAAGACTTTGCACTGGGAATGTGAGGGCAATCATTGTGTTGTGCAAAAACTTCACACCTCCATGAAGGAAGAAGATTGTTTGTTTTGCCTTTTTTAGAATGATGGCTGTGAGAGACTGAAAGACCTTCCTCACAGAACATCAGGGCACAGAAACATGTCTCATTATATACTTTAAGGATGCATTAAATGGAGCTCACACCCTTACAGACCATCAGCATACAGACTCAGTCATCAATGGTAAACTTCCCTCTCTATGTCCTTTGTCCTTKTTTTACAGTAAGTCAGTGATACATTTCTTGCAATGAAAAAAAAAGCTTCTCTAACAAAGGGGATGCTTTTGTTTGCTTGCTGGTTTGTTGTAAATCCTAATAAACTGTCAGTTACAGAAGAAGACAAAAACCAAACTGAAGAACATTTGTCACAAATTAGAATGTCTTATGTCACACATGATTAAAGATTCAGGTGTTTTTTAAGAAAATRGTAGTCAGCTTCTCTGAGGGCAGCCTCTGGCTTCAGTTTCATGAGAAGGATAGGGTACAGCAGCACCTTCTACCAGGGTCAACTCATTTTGAAATGTTGCAGTTTAAAAAGGCAGCCATCCATCCTGAGGCCAGATATCTGTTCTATGCAAAGTACATTTCCTCCTTTCCCCAGAGGAGGGGTAGAAATACAATGCCAAGCATGTGATTTCTACCTTCAAGATTTGAGAGACATGTCCTYCTTCTCACAGTAACCATCACTGTCTCCCACAGCATTCTCCTGGAGAAGTTGGTGGCTCATGGCTTGGACGGGTGTACTCTTCACTGGGTAAAAAACTGGCTGGATGGCTCAGCCCAGGGAGTTGTGGTGAATGGAGTTAAATCCAGTTGGCAGCCGGTCACAAGCGGTGTTCCCCTGGGCTCAGTTYTGGRGCTGGTCTTGTCTAATATCTTTATCAATGATCTGGACCAGAGGGTTGAGTGCTCCCTCAGTGAGTTTGCAGACGACACCAAGTTGGGTGGGAGTGTTGATCTGCCTGAGGGTAGGAAGGCTCTGCAGAGGGATCTGGACAGGCTGGATCGATGGGCCGAGGCCAATTGCATGAGGTTCAACAAGGCCAAGTGCTGGGTCCTGCACTTGGGTCACAACAACCCCAGGCAACGCTACAGACTTGGGGAAGAGTGGCTGGAAAGCTGCCTGGCGGAAAAGGAC
>JASVER010000005.1:11197658-11237654 GCA_030449065.1 Oceanodroma leucorhoa
GATCTTAGAGGTCTTTTCCAACCTTAATGATTCTATGATTCTATGATCAAGACCGCTTGACTTGAAGTCAAAATATTCCAAAGATAATTTAACGGCTCTTGTACAATGCAGTGAAAGCTTTTATGGATGACTTTCACATGATTTTCTGGGGAGCAGCAAAATTTCAGATTTCAACTTCCTTTTCCTGATGTTGCACAAATACTGCTTCCTCACATGAGGTATTTACTCACTATAAGCAATGGTCTGTCAATGTAAGAAAAGAGGAAAGGTACATACAGCACTTCCCACAGACTTGGGAATGAGAGGTTCAGCATGATCACTTATATAGTATACTAGTTTTATCRGTAAACTGATTCTATCAGAAAGCATGAGTTTTCATAGCTGTTTTCATAGTTGAATGTGAGAAACTCAGTRCTGGTAATCATGACAAAACAGACCTATGAAAAAGTTCATTAAGAAAGCTGTCTTTGTAAAAGGAAATTTGCGAGGAACATCAGTCCTTAGGGTGACCTTAATTAGGACTGTATTGATCCCCAGGGGGGAAATTATTTTAAGTGACAGACTGTACTGAAAATCATGCTGTTCTCAATTCCTTATGTGTTCAGTCTTTTTCTCTTCTAGTTGGAGAGGCTGCAAGATCTTGAAATGCACAGAAAAGACCAAGAAAATTAATCTTGCTGCTCTCAGGGCATCAAAAGATTCTGGAATATTTGCACAGAAACTAAACTTGCTGCACTCCGGACCAAATCATCTCTCTCATTGGCATGTTGTTGCTCTTYGGTCCTACTCCTGGAGCATCCTGGAGAACAAAGCAAGATTCTAACAGTTGTCATGACAATTTATATTAAATTTTGTGTGGCACGCCCCACATATCCCCCCACCTACACTGTCTGGAGTTGAAACCTTGGCTCAAGTAAATAGCAGTTTACCTGAAGACACCGACACCTGGTTTTCAATCCAGGATATTACCAAGGACTCAGATAAAGGGAGAAAGATGCTCAAACTCTGACAGAGTTTGCTCCATTACTACATACCCTATTGATGCTTCCATCCTTAAAGAGGCAGTGATGAGTGCTGCCACCGGCAACATGCAACACTGTGGTAACTTAAAAAGAAAAGACCACACAATCTGAGTAAAATAAAAGAACAGTCAAACCGATTGCACTAGGGGAAGTTAAAGTGTTGTCTCATTTTCCTACTTTCCTTTCAATCATAAATTTATTCACTTTTCTCTAAACCTGGTAGATGGAAGTTCACAGCTAATTGGGCCTGAAATTATTTTTTTCTACAATTGATTGAGAGTGCAAACCTGGGAACACAAACTTGAAAGCCAGACTGAAGGCCATTTAAAAAYGTGGCCCCATGGTGTTAGCTGTTCTGTTGGCTGCCTTTCAGAGTAATTTGAAACCGATCCACTCTTCAGCAGTACAATGGAGCAATTTTCTACCCGGTTATCATAAACAGAACAAGTAAATAGCAGTGTCRAAGAGGAGTTACAAAGCCTTGTATACTCAAGGTCACAGTTTGGGCAAATGGCTTAGCTCAGCTCCAACAGATGTATAAGAACCTGTGGCACAAAAGCATGTAAGCTTTTGTGTACTGATGGCAGGGGGATGAGCAGCACAGATGAGCAGGCTGAAGACTCTACAGCATCATCCAAGTGCATATGTGCATGGCACAGGGGATGTTTCGCAGCCACCTTCCTTGAGCCTTCCTGAGAAATGTGCAACTGTGATAATAAGCCTCAGGATATTCCAAAGCTTTACAGTGCTCAGGCAAGCCCAAAATATTGAGCAGGTCCTTAATATCCGATTTCAGAAATTAGCATTGTTTTCTTAATCCTCAGTTTTTTTGAGGCATTTGCAAAATCAGAATGGAACAGTAAAAGGCACAACCAGCCAGAAAAAAGCTGGTTGAAAGATGGTCTTGTTCATATTGATTTGAGCCATCACAGCTCCCACGTATTACTGTGTGCACTGGGGGGAGACCTTAATTAGTTTCTAAAACATTGTCTATCATCAATGCTGTGCATTGTTAAACATTTATTTTCTCCCTCCCCATCCCTGCCCTGAGAAAACTGCATTTAGTACAGGGTAAAGCAAACTCTAAACCTGTAAAGCAGTTTATAAAGCACTTTTACATCCCGCGAAATGACAGGTGTTATATATGCATCACATTATCTTTTCCAACTCTGCTCCTCAAGTATTCAGAAGAATAAGGTATTTATGGTTCAGACACTAAAACTGCCTCTGGTGTTYGACTCTAATGTAGGGAAGCCATTACACCAAGGCATAGTTTTAGGCCATCACCTCCCAATATGTAAAAGCAAACACAAACTTTAACAGCCACCAGAATAGTTAATATAAATGTATGATAAGAGAGTCTTTTATTGGCAGAAAACATGAACAGAAATTGAACAAAGAAATCCCCCCAATACCACAATTATACCAGAGGAAGAGACTTTAGAAAAAATTCTTACTATACCTTTAAAAACTGAATGACATTTCTGAGGTACACACTTTAAATAGAAATAATGGTCTCTTGGAGTTAAGTTCATCTGTTTTCCAAAGGAGTGAATTTTCTTTCAGTGACAGAGAGAAGTTCTAATACTGGAAGATGGAACAGAAATTTTTTCTGAAGTTCTGAATTTTTTTTCCTCATACACACACAAAATGTAGCTTCACTCAGATAAGAAAATGAAGTGTTTACTTATTATTTTGACATTCAAAGTAGGTATTGAGCAGTAGATAGCAAATTTTACAAATTACCAGTGGACATATTTCACAATGACTACATATAAATATATACATATAAAAAACACTTAGTGCAAAAATACATTGCCTTTACCTTCCTTTACCTACCTACCTTTACCTACCTGTATTACCTTAATACCTGGTGTATTGCAAAGCAGAAAACACATTGTAAGCAAGGTCAGTGAACAAAATAAGTACATTAACATCTTCCATCATATTTAGACTTCACAAAAAGTTCACAATATGCAAAAGAGAATTAAGTTCCAGCAATAACATATAAGAATTTTTATCTAGCTGAAATTTATAGGGAAGGAAATAGCTATACAAACAACACAAATATTTGCTTCTTAATATCAATTTCTATATCATGAAATGAAAAGATTATCAAAACAATCAGACAAAACTCTTCCAATAAATGCATGTGGCATATGAGGATGTCATTAGTTAATGTATTCATTTGAATGCCCTGGGTAATTTAAAAAGCATTTTACCTACTTCTGTTTATCAGACAACTTACAGGAAAGCTAGGAACAATTTAGTCCTCAATTGCTGAAGTCATTAGCCTGGTTTGCAAAACATGTTTATCTGTTTTTAAGGTAGGTGTCTCTGCAGACATTCTGATGGCATTTTACTGCAGGCATCACGTAGTGGGGATGCAAGGAGAGAGCAAAGCTTACCATTGCTGAAAGACTACAGCAGCTCCAGGAGCTGGGCACATTGCTGGAGCATGTGAATCATAAAGATGATGCATGGAATTTTGGGCTGCTGGGTTTGATGAGCTATTTTATATGAGATCTCATATAAAGCCTGTGAAGCTCCCTAAAGAAAAAACAAATTATCTTACATAGCAATATTGCCCAACAATGCTGCAGCCATAATATTTATTGTGGTAATTCTGCCACGCTCTYACAGCTGTTTGTCCTTCCATTCTGTCAGAAGAAGATCTCTTAAGATCTAGGTGGATACTGAGATCTATGAAGGATSTCTATAGGCCAGGTTGAGTTTTTCCTTACTCCCTGGAGCCAAGCTGTGATGTGCACTCCCAAAAATGTATCTATCTCCTATATAGCTTTAAAGTCCTTAGAATATGTACTCAGACAAGGAAATGTCAGGGGTMTTATGTTGGAAGTAGTTTCCATATGAAGCTAAGTGACTTTACTACCAAAGGCAACCCTTACACATATATTTAGATTGGATATTAGGAAAAATTTTTTCACTGAAAGGGTAGTCAGGCATTGGAACAGGCWGCCCAGGGAAGTGGTGGAGTCACCATSSCTGGAGGTGTTCAAAAAACGTGTGGATGTGGCGCTTCGGGACATGGTTTAGTGGGCATGGGTACTGGGTTGATGGTTGGACTCGATGATCTTAGAGGTCTTTTCCAACCTTAATGATTCTATGATTCTATGATTTGAATAAATCCATTTGTATGTATATTCACAGAATCTTTCTTTTAAATGATACTGCCTCCCAAGTTCCTTTTCAGAAACTGAAACACATGTCCTGAATCCAGGACATGGATTCGTGCATGAAAATACAACAGATGTTAAGTAGTGGGGAAACTGCTGGTGCAAAATAGCCAACACACAGTAAAGACTTCTACTATAAAGCCTCCTGCATCCAGAGGCTGCAGGATTATTGGTTAGGATTATATTAATTTTTCCTTTCCAAGGAAGGCAATCACCTTAAATAAGCCAACAAGAAATTATAAACAGAAGGAAAATAAAGGTAATGTAAATATTGTAAAACAAGCAAGTTTTTCAGTATCACCTTCTTGCATATCAGTACCCTCTGAGCCTCAGAGTCCTATCAACTTACTGATAAAAACAAGATTTTTGTCTCAGTTAGCACTGCAAAGAGCTCCCAGAGTGGAATGAATTCTGCTGTGTCGAATTGTAGGTTCTTTATTACTGGTGGTAATTTAAAAGGCACAAAAAGCAGCTTGATTCCTAGATTCCAAGAGCAGTTGGGAGTGCAAGCAACTACAAAAATCATCCTCCGGCTTGTAAACTGCACACATTTGATAAGAAAGTCATTAACAGTGAATGAGGAGGGCTCTTTACGATGACATTGTTATATAGTCACTTCAGAAGCAGACTTTAAGGTCAAAAAGTACTCCATGTCTTCCTGCAGTAGAGGCAAAATGCCATGTTTCAGGAAATCTGGTACAATTTCCTTTACTCTGAAGCTTCATTATTTCCCTTCCAGTTTCCAGAAGGTATTTCTTTTTTATGGGGCACTGACACTTTGTTCCTATGTGTGTGTCACTTGTGCTGCTGTTCTGTTCTCCTGCTGTGGTCTGGGCTCTTGTTTTCTAATACATACCTATAGATAATACGTGTGTGTGTATATATATATATGTATGCAATTTACTTCACTTAATTTCTTTTCACTCTCATTTTCTTCAGTGTCTTCATACTTTACACCTTACTTTTGTGCTTCCTCTCCTGCCTAATTGTACCTAAGAGTACAATGTGCAGTGTCTTTAAAAYTCAGGAATTTGAATACATTTATGAAGTATGAAAATCCATAGAGGATAGAAAGAATGAGAAAGGATCAAGGTTTATCTCAACAGTGATGATTTGTGCTACAAGGAGAACTGAATGGGCCTAGGAAATAATATAGTCTCCTGTGCCATAGGCAGGTTCTTCACTAATTTGAAAATCTGCTGGAAAAAGTTTAGGAGTAAGATGGAAAATTCAAAGTTTCAGAGCAAGCTGAGAGTTAAACAAATTTGCAACTGCATGCTGGCTTTAAACTCTATCACACAGGGAATAGCTGAACTCCATTGCCACGTGACTGGTATTTTAGGGAATTAGGACAATCTTCCACCTCCTCTGCTGCCTTGAGACAGCTACAGATTCTTTGGTCTTTTAAGGAAGAAAGGATTTTTGTCTTCAGTCAGGAAGGATGTCGTTCATTAACCTTCCCACTTTGCTCTATTGTGACAAATCAATTTATACTATTTCTAAAAAATTCTGTAACTAACTCAGCAAAGAAACCTCATTTCGAGCTAGCTAAATAACAAATGTTYTCATCATAACATTTCTCTCCCAACATAAATGAATACTAGTAATTAAATGTGAGCCCTCACATTTTATTTAGGCTGAATCATMTAAAACTGATTAACCTCCAAAAGAGGGGAAAAATTATCTAAAAATTCCCTTTCTGGTTAGAAGGGAAAATAATGTTAATATGGGTGAAAAGGGCTGGTAAAATAACAGCAGAAGGAGGAATGGAAGGTGCAACAAGTTCTTTGGGTTCCTGGAGCATATAATGTAGTCTGAGGGGAAACTGAACTTTAAAGAAATAGAGCCACAGCAAGGCAGTTCAGGTGCAGCTCCTCTGAGAAAAGTACCTCATGCAAGCAGCAAAGGAGATGTAATGGTCCATGGGTAAGTGGTCCAAGGCAAGAAGCAAGACAGTTCTGACTACAGAGGCTGGGTGCTGTAGAAACTAGTTCACACCCAGCCCACCACAGTCCCAAAATGGAGATGACGTCCCTGAGGTGACATTGTCATGCCCTGCCTGTGCACCGTTCCCAGAACTCCTTTCTCCTCAACTCATCAGAAGATATCGTACATGTCTTGGGCCTCCCAGCCTCAAGAATATTTGTGTGCRTGCCTCAGAGGATCAGGATGGCTGGCCATTTCTGAGCTAGAAGACATCCACCATACATGGCAGACTTTCCTAAGAAGGCAGTGTGATGCAAATCCATGCAGTCTGCTAAGAACAGAACTTATTTCAAGGGACTTCTGATAAAAAAATTGTTCCCCAGTATTTATGTTTGATGGATGTTCCTTAATTTTTGGGCCATATATGCAAAATCAGATACACATCCAAAGAYACAGACAGGGATTGGGATTTCCAAAACTGTCTAACTAGATATGGCACTCCCATACGTCTTAAAAGAGGCTCCTAATTTGCATGTGGTACTACGTTTACTCGCAACTTTGATTAAAGGCCTTTTAAAACCTGCCTCATATCAACACATACTGCTAGAAGTCTGAAAACAAGTCTCCAGCATCAAAGTGCTATCATTTGTCAATAATTTGCGCTGTGCTGAGCCCTTTAGTCAGAGGTACACTGAGCACTCCCAGGGCTGTTTGACCAAGCACAATCAGCCAGATTGATCTGGGAGCAGAATCGAGGCTTTTGCTACATCATCTGTCTAAAAAGGCAGAAACCACCAAACTAACTGTGATACGGTAAACAGACAAATGTTTTCAAACTCTCCATTGTTTCCTTTAATAGAGCAGGATGCCAGATTCAGATCTTTACAAACCTCAATGAACAGGATTAGACTTATGAATTACTGTTGATTGGATTACTACTGGGTTCATTAAAGATACATATTCAGTAACACACAAATTTTCACAGTRGGAATCATAGCTGTAGCTGATTCTACTGGAAATTAAATATTGGCAGTACTCTGCATCTCACATGCCAGTTAGAACATTCACACCCGATTAGAGCTGTGTTATTTATACAGCTATAATTATCAATTTATCTATATTTCAGACTTAAATTCTGAATTAGATTAGCATATCTCAACTCTATGTGTCTTAAAGAGAGCTTTCCATGTAGAAATTCCCAGCTGCACTTCCCCAGGAGGCACATTAATTACATACATAGGAAAATATTACACAAAATTCAACTTTAGGATCCTAAAGTCAATATTTTGTTTTCCTCCTGGCCCAGTAACACGCCTTAAGATTATGATTAGCCCTTTTGCAGGTGCAGAGTTGGAGGGAAGGAAAGAATCAAGATTGCTCCACCCCTATTTGACCAGCCCGGATAGAAACTGAGCAGATGGGGCCATCATTGAGTTTCTTTCCCCTCTTACCAGAAGCTGGTCACCAGTGCAGAGGCTGGAATAAACCCAGTCTTCTGGCCACTCCCCAGCACAAGTCAGTGGAGATGAGTGTCCACCCATGACTCCGTGGAACATAGTTGTCCTCCTCTGTCTTTGTCCCATTGAAGCATCCATGGGAACATGCTGATGGTGCCTAAACGCTCGGTCTGTCCTTGGCTGATTTCTGCTGTCATTATAAGTGGGCATCACAGCAACGGGCAAGTGAAAGATCCTTTGCCTCTACAGGGAAATGCTGCTGATAGTTGTGACAGCTGCACTAAAGTTAGAGCCAGACACAACATTTCTGGTGAATGCCAATGTACCCAAAAATGTGACTTCAGCTGACTTAAATAATAAAAATAATTATTTTCTGTTAACTGCATTGGAAGTCTTGGCTCAGACTTTTTTCTCCGTGGTCAGATTCCCAAAGTAGTGAAGAGAAGGAGAGGCAGGATTCTGCTGTCACCCCAGCTGCAGGGGTGGGGGCACTGCCCCAGGGTACACAATGCACGTTCCCAGTGTCTCCTCGGGGAAGGGATGCTAAAACAACACGCTAACMACTTGTCTCTCTGTACAAATGCTGGAGATTAAATGCTGCAAGCAAGCAGTTAAACTTTCTGTTCAATGTGAAAAATAATAATTATAATTTTTCTTCATTTGGAAAAAAATGCACTTCGGTTCATACATCCCCCCCTTATTATTTCCCTTTTTCTGGTTTGTAGGAGTAGCAAAGCCAAAAATCAAGAAGCTGCACACTTGCTTTGAAAATACTTTTGACAGGTAATTGGTGTGTAACTCTGTCAATGCAATGAGAAATAACAGCATACTGCAGCTTATCAGCATTCAAAAAGGGATTTCTAGAAGCACAACGAACTGCAAACCATCACTGGCACAACAATTCCCATTTAGCTTGCTCCTGTACCTCCTTCTGAATTTTTAATATTTTGCAACTGAAGTAACAGGTTGTCGTTCTCCAGGATCCMTCAGTCCCAAGAACTCCAAGATAATCCCTTGCTTATTATTTAGTCAGAGCAGTATGTTCTCGTTTAAGATTTGAAACAGACCACAGGATAAACATTTTTATTATTACRATTTCATTTTTAAGCATCTTTGGTATCAGAGAAGACCTTTTTGATTAATTTAATAGACAAGACTAAAATATTTGCACATCTGAAACCCTTTCTTTTGCTGCTATCAGCAAAGAAAGAAATTGAAAAGAAGAAAGAAAACCACACACTGATCTTCAAAAAGGTCTTTGACCATCGGTCAACTGGACAGTATACCTGCACCGTGTTTACTTTTCACAGAAACCTCCTCTGACTCATTAGTAGCCTTCAAATGTACAAAGAGTGAAGGCTAGCTGTGAGCCTGAGCTGCAAAATCACACCAGCACTAGTGCCTTCAACTTCAAAGTTTAGTTATTTTATTTTCAACAAACTTTTTGGCAAACCCACTAAACTTGCTAGCATGTGTGTGCTGCTGCTTTCCATCTGCCTCCAGAAACCAGGCTTGGTTGGAAACRGTGCTAAGTAAAAGCTATGCAACAAATCAAGGATTGAAAGAGGGGGGCTTTAAAGATAATACTTCTTTCCTTATCTTAACAAATTTCAGTATTAGATCAATGCGACTTTCTGTTTCTTTATCTTTGTCACATGGCTGTCTGTATTTAGAATTTAAGAAGAGAAGAAAACAAAAATTGCAGAAGACACATGCTCTGACAGACTGGTGAATTTAAACTTAATTCTTTACCTCCAGATTTTTCTCACCCACACTCCACTTTCTATTCCTACTGCTGTCACCACATATTTATTTGTCATTCAGATGTCTGATGTGAGAGCCATCCAGATGTACTTCTCTTACCCTGTACTTAGTCAATATATTTAATCACTCCAGTCTCCTCAATGTTACAGGCTTTGTGTGTGTGCTCTGCTGATGAAAGTCACGCATACACCTTTATAAATCTGCAAAAGCTGCGGTCTAATGAAGTATCCAGAAAAAAAGAGTGTTTTCTGGCAGAGAACTCAAAAACCGCAAAGCTGTATCATCTCACTCATCCCTAGGTTATCAGAAAGCCTAAGCAACTTCTATCTGGGCCCCAAGCCCAGCAACAAAACTCATACGTAGAATGATCTTAAAAACAAAGAGCGAGAGAGTATTTAAAGAAATAAGGCTGATAATGTGTATGTATTAGATTGCCTCGTTAGGAAAGATCTATCTGAAGGTAGTTGATTACTAGAATCAAATTTCTATTTTAAAAGACTCYAGTAGATTTTTTCCTTCTATCAGATTTTATAAATAGTGTGATTGTTTTATAAATTGATTGATAAATAGAAATACATTTTTAACTATAAATATATAAATAAGCCTTAGCAATAAGTCTGGTTTTATGATCAGTTTAAGATTCTATAATTTGTATTCACTGGGCAGACAGGTGATTAAAATTATACTGTACAGAGGATCCATCGCACAACAATCATTTGGACTTGTTTGCAGAAGAAATGAGTGTATCAAAGGCACAGTTAATACTTTCAATAGGATCAGAATCACCCTCTAAGGAATGCAGTTGCAGGAGCATGGTTTGTTTTGTGTAGTTACAGCATAACAAAGTCTGTTTAATCACCTACCTGATATTTTCATTTGCACATGGGAATCCACCAGTGGTATTCAGCAGGAGCCAATCAGTCAAGGAATCCCAATTGCCAAGAATTCATATGACTTTTTCCTTGCAGTCGTGCATTTTTGGTTTTATCTTAGTGGTTTAAGAGTAGAATCATGACTATCTTATTCATGCAGAGTAATCCTTCACTCTTGAAGCTGACCCCCAGAAGTCAGTAGAACTGCTCTGAAAGTAAGAAGTCGCTCTACTACATTTGATGTATGGCATTCTTATCACATCTGGAGTGCCAAAGCTGGTGCAATAATTTGGTAAATATTTTAGGAACATAATCCTGTGCAGGTRTGAGTTGGCAGAGCCCCACTAATTCAGTTGACTTCAACAGAACTATTTCAACATACATCAGCTGAGAAGCTGATCAAGAGTATTTTCCTAAGTGTGTAGAGCAAAATAAGAAAAAGCCTTTTCCAATGTCTTACAGAGAGAGCATGTGGTTTACATTTAGCCTATCATCCTATGGTATTAGGCATGCAAGCAGACCACTGCACCAGTCCAAGTCCAAAGAAATGTTATGATTTTCCAATGACCAATATCAACTTGTGTCAGATAAAGATAAGCAGTGAAACTCTGAAGCTGACTTTGTAATGTTCTTGTCTTCCAGCAGCACAGTGTTGTCAAAAGCATCCAAAAAATATTGATTTTCACATTCAGAATAAAAGGAAAGATTAATGAAATTGCAAGAGGACAAATGCACAGTATGTGTCCCTCACTTGAGGTTATGTCACAGAAAGATTTGTCTGATAGAAAGGAACAAAGAATTGTTTAATATTTATATTTTCTTTAGAAGTCTCTTTTTTTCTTGAGGTTCTTTTTATCTCATTATCAAAAAAAAACCTGACCAKAAGTTTGTGGTTCAGTACAGACACTAAGAAACTGTTTTCTTTCACTCCACACACACACAGACATACAGACATACAGAGTAGATTACAAAGGCATTTTCAGGGCTGTGATGCATTTTGGAATTGTTAAGTAGAAAAGGGGTTTTTTTCCCAGTTAATAAGACCTTATTTACAAGATCTGCAGCTTTCTCCCACACACTGACACTGTATAGACAATGCCATATGCAGTGGTGAACAGTAGTCTGTTATTTTAGGYTTTGCTTCATTATCATGAGAGAGTATTACACTTTTATATGTCATCTTGCAGGCAATTAATATTTATATCAGCCATGCATGATGCTTATTTCTTTTTCTCAACATTAAAATGGGACTTAATTAACTCGTTTTTATTGAAATTTGACTTTACTGCACATTAGCCACTGTTATTGCTGCAAACATGTAAATCATTGTGAAAGCATTTATTTTCGTTATGGAGTATATTACTCACTTTATATTCCAGAATGCCTGCTGATTTAGTCTTTGAGCTGAATATGAAAATTTAACTTTATAGTCCCAAAAGTAGCTTAAGGGATCTGAATCCATAATAAAAACATAACTGGTGAAATGTCAGTTTTCCCATGATCTGCTTTTTTGAGTAACGTGATGTAAAGAAAAAAGCTTGATCTGGCTTACAGGAAAATTTTCCAAGCAAAGGGATGTAACCAACTAGTACAGCCCGTGCCGCATGCCTCTGCGTCACCTCGTTGGCCYGAGGGAGCCCAGAGGGGTGCAGGAGAGTGTGGAGCTTGGGAACAGTTTCTAACTTATTTAGAAGAAAGGTGGGACAGGAGTTTTGGTGGCCAGATTGCCACAAAGCAAAATTTTCTGAAAGACTTTGCAAAACTCTCCTTCCAGAAAGTTTACATGCTGTTCTACCTGTATCTCTGCAAAATCTATTTTTTTCTTCTTTACAAGGGACAGTGAATTAAACTAACTATGGTGGGAACAGCATATCAGTAACTCCAGCACTGAGCTAAAAAATGGTATAAACTTTCAGTTAKCAAAATCACATACTCACAACTGCCCTTTATAAAGGCCATGTCTATTATTGCTGTCAGTTTATGAATTGAACCTGGTAACAATGCATATATATTGGTGGAAATAAAGTTAAAGTATAGCTTCAATAACAAGGAAAAGAGTAACTTCCTTATTTTCTAGGAGCTTTTCTTCACACTCCCTATAGGAAGTTTTGTTTTTTCTCTCACATACACAAGTCTGGAATTGATTGGAAAAATAAACTCTTTTCCCATTAATATTTTATTGAAAATTCACATTTTTAATTTTCTGCAGCAAAATCTACCTGTGTGTTTTCAATTTTGCCAGTTAGCTTTTTCTTTGTACTTGGCAGGCAAACCCTCTGCACATTGCTGTTCTACTGGGAATATAGCTTTTCAGTGGGTGTACTTACTTAATTACCTTGACTAAGTTATTCCTTCCATTTCATCAGATGTCTATGCAATTTATGTGTGCTTTAAATTAATAATAAAATGCTTATAATACAACATAAATAGTAATGTCCATAGATTTTCTTCCTTTTGGAAAATAATTATTCTGTTCAAGCTATCATCTAGTATATCCAAATCACAGACCCCTCTAGCTATCCACCAAAAAATGTGTAGACCAACACATAGCATTCCTCATGGGTCATCTGTGTGCAAACCTTAGATGTACCTGGGTGCCAAAGCTCAGAATATCATTACTTCTGTCTCATTTTATAGTCAAAGGAGAATGACAGCCACTTACAGAAGGGTAAGGGGTAGGCTACATCCCCTGCTGGGTTTGACCATATGTCTCCATTAACTATACAGACACTAGGGGCATAGGTTAAACAACCACACACTTGTAAAGGACTTCAGACATTATTTAGCTCACCTAATTACACTTTTAGCGGAAACATTTTGAAAAAAAACATAAATCTATGGATCACCCTGTACAAYGTATTTTTTAATTTACAGGGAAAAAGATTAAGTAAAACTTTTGACTGCTATTCATATTTTGATTTTTTTTCAAAGTTTACTTGTGTGTAATAGGATGGGTTTGTATGGGTTTTGCTTTTATGTTACTATCATTTCACTTACCAGCTTTTCATATTTTGCAGACTACAGGCTGATTGATCAACACAGCTTCTTGCCCTGATGCACAAACAACTGTACCCGTGTCAGTCCTGATAGATGTTTATCTAACCTTTTCTAAAAGTCCTCCAGGCATGRAGATCTCTTATTGTCACCAGGGACTCTAATCCATTGGTTTATTCTTCTAAATGTTGAGAGTTTTGTTCCAATATCTAACCTGAATCTCCTTGCTGAAATTCAAAGCAATTATCTTCTATTTATCTGTCAGTTTGTTTATTTGTAACTTGGGGTCTGTCTTAACAGATTTGTTATGCAAATTATCTAAGTACTTCTACTCCTTCCCTTCTCCATTCAAGGGGAGGACATTTTTCCTGTCCTCACTTTTTACTGATGTGACAAGGCATTTGACTATAGTTGATCTTTTTGGCAGAAAATTATGGAAAACCATTTAAACCTTTAGCTTTTCAGCATCATCTCACAGTAAGAACATAAGGAACAACATACCGGGCAGAMCACAGCGGTTGTGTGACTGCAAGTGGCCAACAGCAGCTGTTTAGGAAAAAAGATAAGGCAAGCAGAAATCATACTTCTCTTAATATTGCTCCCTTTGCCTCCATAAAACTACTCAGAAACACGCAGAGTCAAAAACTATATCCCCACCTTTTTGTTTAATGACATTTTCTGGATTATATTTCAAGCCATGATCCTAGGACAATGAGTCTCGGGATTTATATATACAGTGTAAGAAAAATATTTCTTTTCCATATTTGCACCCCAGTTGGGGTATTATAGAAAAAGTCATTTTATATTGACCTGCCTACATTCACAGGTTCATATGTTTCTACCACCCACCCCCCCCATTCATCTTTCTGTTTCTCCCCTCCAAGAAGCACAGGGGCAGCAGGTGAGCTGGGGTGCAGGGCTGTACCCCGCAGCGGGGCCGAGCAGAGCAGGGCCACTGGCCACGGCCCTGCAGCACCCAGCACAGAGCCCCCCGGGCAAGGGGAAGCCCCAGTGGGGTCTCTCACAGCCCTGTCTCAAGACATAGTTGTTTTCAAAAAGAGAAACATAGCAAATGCACTTGGCCTATTTACTGGAGTAAGGATTTTACCGAGTGAATACAGCGTTAAAAACCAACTTCTTTTTTTTTACAGTATCACAAGACTTTTCTGTAAATGTAAACCTTCACCAGTTTCAAGGCTTCTGTAAATATAAAAAGTTGTGATCCTTATCTCCGATTTCTACCTTCTGCTTGCAGAAATATGTATAGATTTCATGAAACCTGCAATGTAATCGCTGAAATAAAATTAACTACTTTTCTAGATTCCCATTGCAGCACAATGATCAAAATAACATGATTGCTTTTATGAGCTAATCTTCATCAGTGCCGTACATTCTCAGTTAGTAGTTCCTTAGCAACTAAAATAATATTCCCTGCAGAGAAAGACAAAAATTTGAAAACTATATGTCTAGCTGGTATTTGCCTGAGGTGTAAAACATAAATCAAATTTTCCAGGACTTTGACATTTTTATGTATTTATGCTATTTTGAGCCAACAGCTTAACCCAGGCTCAGTTTTGTTTCACAATACATTTTATGCATAACGCAATATGTGCAAACTTGTTTGATGAGGGAATTGTTAGCACAGGGAATTGGCATCTCCTGGTAATTTACTGGGATAGTGTAATGTTAGGTGCTACATTTTCAGTGACCAAACAGATATAATTACCTATCAATGTTTTAAGATCATCATAATTAGCAAATTATGAATAATACTCTTGTAATTTTGAAAAATAAGAGGTTTTTAGTACAGCTGTATTTTGTTAGTATTTTTCAACATTTAAAAAATCATACCATATAAATAAGGTGCATGATACAACGTTACTTTCTTTTCCTTAATCAACTCCTTCTCTCTCCATGTGTAGCAGGACAGACCTCTCAGCAAAATATTCTGCCCAGTTTCTATTTCAAAAGTCTCTCTTGCTCCGCAGAAAAATGAGTTGGTGGAATTAAGAACATGTCAGGAGTGGGGAAAAAAGTATGGTATGTTGCAGCATCAGTTCCTTAGGCTCCATACTGCCTGGCATTTCAAGGTACTCTCACTTGCACCAGGGCTATATGGATCAGGCAACAAAATCAGAAAGCCATACTCTGCCTTCCTGATGCATCCAGATACAGTTGTCCTCCTCAGGCGGATACAGAAGGGATAATTCACAGATACATCTCTGTGCATGCTGTGTGTAATATGATTTCAAAATCTTTCTATAAAATTTGTACAAAATGTCTACAAATTTTGTAGACATTCCAGAGGACAAATATTTAATCAAAACCTACTATGCGTAATAAAGAATTTCTACCAGCAAGAATTGTTTCAAAGGCAAAAATGGTTTAAATTCCATTTCCATCAAGTTTTTTAGGCTGTTTCACCTTCATCTTTCTTTGAACTTTGCACAGTGAAAATCACATTATACAGCCATTATTCTTTCAAAGTATCACTATGAGTCAGTGTCATTTCCTTCAAATTGAGTACATCTTTAGAGAGATTTTCTCTTTAATCTTGAAACAGTCATAATATTTGCTCTTTTGTCAACMGTAAGAAACCCCCCACCATTCAACTTTACTGTAAAGGTTTATCGGACCTTCTGTTTGAACACTCTGGACTTAATTGCTAACAGGAAATGAGATGKACTGAAATATTCTTTTACTTGCTCCTTTTGTACTACCAAAACTGCTAGATGAACTGATAGCAGTTTTCTCATCAWTGCGAAGAGGCTTTAATATGTTATGCTGTGATTTAATTGTTTGACTGTGTGACTCACCTGAAATGGAATCTCTTCTTRTAGCCAACTTATTAATGTGAAGACATGCTTGGTGCTGAAAAGGCTGCTAACAGCTTCCTTGTCTTTAGGTGTTTCCAGATTGGTGCTGTAATTTTATTTTCACTRTGCGTATTTAACTTCCATTAAAATTAATGAAAATTGAAAGAATATACAGTAAGCAAAAATATAAACATAAAAGCACAAATTCAAAACAAGATTAATCCAGTTAAATGAGAATATTAAGRGATAAGTCAGAATATCCTAAGAATTGGCAAGCAACTTCTGTAAAAATTCTGAGGTATTTCTCTTCTCTGCCTTCCCCAGGTCTGAAACTAATGGATAAGGTCTACAATATGTTGAGATATGTCATCCTCAACTTTGGCCCACTGAAGACTTCAATACAGCAGTTCACAAAGATCCTGTCCCAGGATCTGAAAGATGGTTGTTGCCAAAGGAGCCAGAAGGCAGCCTCCTACCTTAAGGACACTAGGATTATCTTAGATAAAAAGTTGTTCTTRATCTACTACTCTAAAATCAAAGAGAATGCTGCATTTCCCACAGCAAATATCTTTCTATAGTGAGTACATCTTGATATATAGCTAATATAATGTTTAGATCAAAATGGCATTTTTTTTAATATCAGGGATAAAAACAAGCAGTTTATTATGATGAACTACATATTACCTGGGGAGAAAGCGGGTAAATCCTGCAACTGCATATAACATACAGCTTTAGAGATTTGTTAGGACATGTGAGATAAGTCCATTAAGGGTCTACAACATGTTCATTAGAAGTCTGAAGCTTGAGGGAGTGAGGGAGGAGAAGGCACAGTATCCGAGTCCAGTGTGAGGCCTGACAAGACTGCAGGTGAATCCATTCCAGTCCAGGTGCAGTGAAGGTGCTGCCAGCTTAATTACTTCTGGATCCATTATCTAATCATCTGCACCTGCTTTCTGGCTCATGTCTCATGTTATGAGAAGTTTTAAGACTGCATTCATCTTCATGTTAGAAATCACATGCTCAAATAGAATAGACCTGAGCAGCATGCACAGAGCAAAAAGCACAGAGAAAAATTCACCCCTGTTCTAATACCATTTCTTTAATTAACGAATTTATTTAGGTCATAGGGTAAGGTTCTGACCTACCACACACGCATTTAGCCATCAACAGGAAGACAATAGAATCATAGAACCATAGAATCATAGAATAGTTTGGGTTGGAAGGGACCTTTAAAGGTCATCTAGTCCAMCCCCCCTGCCATGKGCAGGGACATCTTCAACTAGATCAGGTTGCTCAGAGCCCTGTCCAGCCTCACCTTGAATGTTCCAAGGGATGGGGCATCTACCACCTCTCTGGGAAACCTGTGCCAGTGTTTCACCACCCTCATTGTAAAAAATTTCTTCCTTATAGCTAGTCTAAATCTACCCTCCTTTAGTTTAAAACCATTMCYCCTTGTCCTGTCACAACAGGCCCTGCTAGAAAGTTTGTCCCCATCTTTCTTATAAGCTCCCTTTAAGTACTGAAAGACTGCAATAAGGTCTCCCTGAAGCCTTCTCTCCTCCAGGCTGAACAACCCCAACTCTCTCACCTTTTCTTCATAGGAGAGGTGTTCCATCCCCCTGATCATTTTCGTGGCCCTCCTCTGGACCCACTCCAACAGGTCCATGTCTGTCTTGTGCTGAGGGCCCCAGAGCTGGACGCAGCACTGCAGGTGGGGTCTCACCAGAGCAGAGTAGAGGGGCAGAATCACCTCCCTTGACCTGCTGGCCACACTTCTTTTGATGCAGCCCAGGGTACGGTTGGCCTTCTGGGCTGCGAGCGCACATTGTCGTCTCATGTCCAGTTTTTCATCCACCAGTACAGATCATCTGAGTATACTTCATTCTGATGTTCAGTTTTAAAAGATACTATGTTGACGTATAAGAGAAGTTAAAGTAGGTGTGTGCTTTTTTCCTCAATATGTATAAATTGGAGTGTTATAGGTACAAATTGAAAGKATTGTTTCACATATATCTTGCAGATACCTATTGCAATGGAGATTAACACTGAATTTGGGTTTGAAATTCTCACTGCTTCCTTTCCAAGATATGCCACTCTTGCTACCTCTGCTGGTTCCACATTACTTCTCAAATATAGATATTTCAGACTGTTCCATGTCCAGACAATATACAGGCTTGCCACAGATGGATGTAGATATTAGCAGCCCTAACAGACCTTTCATTAAAAGGAAATACCTAAAAATTTTAAACATAATTAATATCTACATGGTGTTACCTCTGGTAGGGCCTTTCCTATTCCTTTGCAAAAYATTCACTGATTCAATTAGGAAAGGTAAGACTGATTTCCTAGAACAGACAATGTCTAAAGGACAAGTCCTGAAACATTTCCTTGGTCAGAATGGAAAACTGAAATAGCAGCTGTGAGAATATTAACTGAGAAAGTATTCACAGCACACAGCACTTACACCAGTAACTGGAGTGATCTTGAAAGGTCATTCCCCAAACTACYGTGAGATTTCTTGTCCTGCCCAAGCAGGCAGGGAAGTGATTATTCTAGGTGTCTTCCACTGAAAGGAAGAATTCAGCTTAGGGGTTATCACATCTTTGTTTTTTTCCATTTCTTACAGGTTAAGGCAACTCACTAAGTTCAAATATTACAACTCAGCCCTTAAAATCTACACAGAAGCAGTTTCTTTTTGAAGAGTGTCATAGCTGGGCAAAGCATGTAACAAGTTGTGTATTTCTTCAGTAGTCTGGCGCTGAGTTTATTCACCCACTAAGCCAAAGGAATGTAAATTTAGTAGACTCCTATATTTTATATTTTACCTAACTATTAAATATTCCCTATGCATTTTTGCAGCAATATTTTGTATTACATCTACAGTGAGTTTAAAAATGGTGGAAATAATATAATTGTCTAATTATCTACATTTACATTTTTCAGAGAATTATGCCACAGTTCATTTTTCCATTACATAYCCGTCTATGCTTAACATATCAGGATTCTCTGGCTTACTTACATGGTTTCATAATGTCTCAACGATATTGGAAAATAAGGATAATCCAAAAATACATTTGCAGGCCAAATAATTGCACAACTTTTGTTTTGTCTCACATGTGTTAATTACTAATGGCCATATGCAATATTTCCATTTGGATTATAATAATTACCCTAACTCCTGCAATTGCTACTCATTAGGTATTAATGTGGCCATTTTCTTTCATTTGAACCCAAACATCAGGCTTTCATAAAGATTCTAAGAAATAAAAAAC
Organism: Oceanodroma leucorhoa; assembly: GCA_030449065.1. Classification (NCBI taxonomy): domain Eukaryota; kingdom Metazoa; phylum Chordata; class Aves; order Procellariiformes; genus Oceanodroma; species Oceanodroma leucorhoa. The sequence continues at coordinate 11,216,979 of JASVER010000005.1, forward strand.
TATTATAACTCTGTTTCACTAACTTTTTCTCTATCTGACTTAGCAGTAGTTGGACATACGCACCTAAAAAATCCTAAAAGATGTTGACTGCTTCCTGAGAAGCAGATGGTTTTGTGGCTAGAGCTGCAAGTGAGCTCCTAATTATCCATTTACTTGTACCTTATCACAGATGGTTTTCTGGGTGAGGCTTTGGGAGCAAGAACTGTGCTAGACAGGAAGGATCAATTTCAGGAGCAATGTGTAAGGTAGCAGTAATTATATCCTATAGCATGTTCCACAATTCTATATGAGACTGAAGAGCTCTTCTGTCAAATCTCAGTTGCCAAAACCCCGTCTACAGATCTCAGGTAATACAGAATCAGGGAGGCTGGCAGCACATCCTATCAGTTTCAACTATGATGGGAAAGAGGTAGAAAAAAACTTTGCAGGAGTCTAATCCTTTGGAGAACAGTAAGTAGGTAGGAGAAGCAGCTTAGACAAATGTTTATATACATACATCTTTTAAATAACCAGGCCACTGAAACTCCAACATAGCTGTTTGTTCCTACTTCAGCTCTGCAAGTGGGCTTCTGAAAAATTCCATACAACAGTCCCACTGACAGCAAGAAGGCAAGGAGTATATATTTTTATATATATATATATATATACACACACACACTATATTCACTCATTTTTCCCTACACTTACATACCAGGAAGCCAAAAAGGAGGTTAAACTAGCACTTCAGCAAATAAATTACATGAGGATTAGCTCTTCGCTAATTTAAACTTGTTCTATATGTAAGAGTTTTGTCAGCAAAACTCTTAGGAATGTGGAAAAACAAAACCAAACTGCCCTTACCAATGTATTTATGTCAGTGAAGACCTTAAAATAGATGTATACTAGTACTTCATTTGATTTATGCTATATTAGAATAAGAATTGTTTTGTCAGAATAACTTGCTGCTTCAATCTTCCCTAAAGGTATTTAGCTCAATCACATAGTTATACAAGAAACAATTCTTGAGGTGAAGACAAGTGAGCAGCATGAGTCAGTAAGATTGAGAACAGCTAATTCACCTCCTCACGGGCAGCTGGCCTAGTGAAGAAGCTTGTACCTTCCTTTTTTACATGTCTAAAACTTGAAAGCCACCATGGATGCCTTAAATAGCATCTTCTCTGTTTGCCCAAGCTATTAGAGCACTGCCCTCAAAATTCATTTCTTCATCAGAGTTTAAGGTACCTTAAGCAGTTCAATGTAAGTTAGAGCAATCAGTCCATGTAAGTTTAAGTCTAAATCTTCCATACGATATGATTGGACTCTTCCATTGAAGGGTCTCTTCATATCTAGACTCATGAAGCTACATCATGTGTAAACCAGAAGAGTATCATAACTACTACATCATGACATAGTCTGAAGGGCAATGTGTTTCATCATTTCAGTTAAAGCCAAACCATTTTGCAACCATCAACACTTCAGGCATTTGTTAAATGGACAGAAGGTGTCAGCCTGGAGTTAAATACTTATCTGGGCAGACATGAAATACTAACACAAAATGTACACATATTCCAGAAAAACAGAACCGAAACCCCATTTTTGTCCCCTGCCAATAGATGGACTACAGTCACCCTCCTTCTTCTGCTCCAGACCTCAGCTACAGGGTCTAATGTCCACCTGTGCCTATACATTTGGCCATTCAGGTGTCTAATTTATCTCACCTTACTAGTCACCTCTGCATTTTGCTCAGCCAGTCTTTGTCACTCTGGYTACCCCCTTGATTATACCATGTTAATTCTGAATATTAATAGCATAGCAATTTGCTCATCCCAGTCATTCACAGGTAATTGGATAGGAGTATCTAAGAGTTTTGGGGGGAGTCTGTCATCATCTACTCATCCCTTCTATGAATAGTCATTCAGCACCATTTTTAAACAAGCTTAATTTTGAGAAACGGATTGATCATGTCATTTCCTGTTCCTACTCCTAATGTTAAAAGATAATACTTTCCTGTTCCCTAAATTAAACTTTTGTGTTCTATGGCACAACCTTTTCAATGTGCTTCCTTCTGATTTGATAAGCACTCCATAAATTCTCATTCAAGCTGTAATTAATAAGTAGGTGACAGTAAAATATCTATCCAATCTATCCAATAAAAAGCCATGATAGAAGCTAAAATGGCATACCAACTTGGCACACTGCACATAACATATTGGGTAGTTAAAATCTGGTCATTCATTCCTATCACAATTTGTAGTGGGGACACAAACTGACATGACATGAAGCTGTTCTCTTGAAAATCTTTCTTTCATGGCAAAGAGCATAATGAAAATTGAAAAAGGTATTGTGCTAGCTTAAATCAAGCCCATGGCAGAATAATGTACTTAAACCTGTGGCCTTCTGAAATGCAGTAGGAAATGTAATTTAAGCTGCAATCAATTCCCCGGTTAAGACTTTTATATATATGGGAAATATATACATTTCTCATATACTAGAAACATGATTATGCAACCACAGAACCACCTAATCATGTCAAACTCAGCTGTAAAAAGCCTTCTGTCACATATTTTATCATGAAATTCCCTTCAGTTTAGTTCCTGGCATAAAACTGCTGTTCTCCAAATGAATATACTGTTAGCATATTTTAAGAAACACCATATTTGCATAAACCGTACATGGGGATTCAATAACTTTGTTTAGGTTGAGACAATCATTGCATTGACTGATTAGGTTCCAGAATTAGAAAAGAACACTCAGAATAAAGTAGATTGCTCTGTTGCGTGGATTTCTTCTTCTTTTTAATATTCCTTAGGAGCAGATCAAGAAATACTTTCAGATGAGTATTTTAGTGTTTGTACATCAGAACCTCCTATTCAGTAAATAAACTGGCCCATATTGGCAAGTTTTTACTCAGTGTTCATGAAACCTWCATACAGATGAAATTTTCATCGTGTCCAATTCATATCAAAGTCCCATGAAAATAACCTGAAAATGTGCCATGACTACACATCAAAAGAGCATGCCAAAGAGTCCCAAAACTCCAGTGCTATTCCTGCTGTTCTAGGGATTCATAGCATGAAATACAGTATAGTTAAAGCTGATGATGAGGTATAACTATTGTSTCATTATTACATAGGATCTTCAAATAAAAACATAATGAGACATTTTTCAACACCAAATTCCTAAGGACAAAATTTATTCATCAAAGGTCTAATCTAATGGGATTTTATAGGTGAAATAAATGAGATAATTAGGTCAGAATTCACTCTTACAACTTGTGGGCAGCTCAAAGCTGCAGTACAACTGTCACACACTTATGACAGAATGGCACCTGGTGACCCTTCTCATTCTGAGTTAAGGTTCTGAACTGAGAGCTTTGCCAGCGAACACTGAACATACTCCTTCATCACACTGGAGTCTCCTCATACGCAGTTGAGGAGACTGCGTTCTCTTCCCACTGCACTGTAGTCTACTGCATGCATTTTAGCAACCTCTGAAGTGCATAAAGTGAGTATCTAACTAATGTTACCAAAGATGGGTGGAAATGTTTAGTGCTTTCTCCCTCTGCTGCATGGTGATTAATGATTCTAAACCTTGTTCAAGCAATTACCCACCTGCCATTGGTCTACGGGACAGCTCATCAAGCACTGTAGAATAAACAGAAAATCACAAAGCCGATGCGGATGCATGAAGGAGAAGAAGAGTTTGAGACATCGTRGAATGTAAAGCTATTTGCATTCATGAAGTGGCACATGCACACATGCACTGCATTCTGTTATTAATTTGAAACCTTTAATCATTGAAAAATGTATTCTCAAAGCACTTCTGGAAAGATTTGGAGAAACTCTTTCCCTCTTGGGAATTTCTGTTTGATTTTATGAGCATTCTGTTTCTTTCTGTCTTATAATATTCTTTTGTTATATCCTAGCGCTTTTTTTTTTTTTTTTTAAACTCACTAAACTGGAAGAAGACACCAGCATGGCTATCTGTAGGGGCAAGTAGGTCAATTGCTAAAACATATCCGCATCTGGACAGACCTTGCTCTGTAAAACCTAGTCCTCTTTTTCTTCTATCTTACCATCTCACAGGGCATTAGAAGCTGACAGAATACCTTCTGCAAGAGCAGAACAAAGAAATCATTTACTAGGGTTAGTTTAAGGCCATCCAAGCCCTTAAAAAAAAAAAAAAATAAAAGGAAAGGAAAAAAATCAAACAGCTGTAGCTGTACAGCTGCAGTGATGGGTAAGTCACTAGTGTGACTGGTCAGCAGTGAGGTACAAGACTAATGAGCTCTCTGTAGTCCATAAAAGGACTAACAAACATCTACAGATGACAGCTGTGGTATTGTACAATGAAGATACGTAGACCAGAAACGTCCAAACACAGCCTAAAGTTGTATATCACGAAGTGAACACATGGTGCTGCTAATGACAAGAATTTAAGAACATGCTTAACATATGGATAAAGTAATTAACTGAAAATGAATGATAGACACAGGATAATCAATTAGAAGATGAAGATGAAATCCAAACTATATTGCAGACTAACAGCTTTGAACCCTGATTATTAAACAGTTGGACTCCACTGAGTGTTGCCAGATCATGAATAYGAAGCTTCAGGTTTGCTACTTTCTATACTTAAACATGTCTGATAAATACAGCATCAGGTCAAGCTTTGTGGAAAGGCTGAGCAAGCCTGGTCCCTGCAAGAGGTGAGACTCAGAACATATCCTCATGCATTCAGCTATGAACAGTGAGTAGCTATATCTCAGTGCCAAATATGGGTCAAAGTGTTAAAAGAGCCAATATTCCCCAGATGGTGGCTAACACAGTAGCTCGTGCAAGAGGCAGGTGCCAGAAGGAACAGCCAACAGTCAGAACTGTAAAAACTTCACTTCATGCTTTGAATCATCTGTAGCCAGACTGCAGGTTATTAGAAATTAATTCATTAGCACAAATGTAATCTTATTGCTTGATGTGATTAATGACATTTGGAGAACATGGCAGAAGACATTAAGATGCATAATCAAGAAGGTAAAATCCATCTGGGATACAGCAACTGGGAAGAAACGGTCTTCGTTGTGACTGAAATGAAACCAAGAACATCACAGCTAGCACTGCTTAAATCATACATACAAGATCTTACAAAAAAGTGCCATAAAACATTCCTTTGAAATATGACAGCTATAAAAGTCTCTAAAAAAGACATCAGCAAAAGCCACAGGCCAAAGATCTATGTACCCTATGGTTCCTTCACTAACCCATAATGACTGACAATGCCCTTTATGAACTTTAATTGCTCAAACAATTTCAATGACCATTAGTACTCTAGTGATATATTCAAGCAAAATAACAACAGTTTGTTCGAGACTCTGTAATCTAGCAGCCTTTAAATTTGGCTTGCAAATTGAAAACTCCAGGGTTTAATAATCTAAACCGATGGAGACTAGAAAAAAGGCAAGATTTCACATTAAACGGTTACTTGCAGGTCATAACATCACCACCTCTACAGTTATAAATCTATCATGAAAATAAACGTGCCAAGATTTAGGAACCAAAGATCACACCTCCAAAACAACTCTTTGCATAAAAAGACAGGATATTATGTGGACAGCCTAATGTTCATATTACTTGGATTCAAGAGCCGAAAAGGCTGTGTAAATTCCAGACCGAGAGGTACAACTACATCTTGAAAGAAGGAATGGTAAGCAGCAGAATAGTAGAAAACATTTCTTCCTCCACTGAAAGCGTCACTGCACAACAACAGCTATTCGACCCTTGGGCAGGYGTAAGGCTTTTATGAGATATAGACCATGCTGATTAATAAGTACAATCCAGTGCTGTTAGCCTGAAGCATATTAAATAAACAGGTAGTTTCATACAGAAATAAGTGTAATCAAATAGGAAATAAGATTTTTAGAAAGAYGCCTCGGAACAAAATTAGGACCAACAGAAAGTCGTCAGAGTACGGTGGTGCAGTCCACTTCAACAAGGGATCTCCTGAAACAGAGCAGCTGAGGATTTATCCCAGGGCACCAGCACCTGATTGCAGTCAACTCAAGACAGCTCTCCTGAAAAACTGACAAGTTACTCAGAGCTACACTGGTGCAATGGAGATTGGAATCTAACTCACAGTATTCTTCCACATAGCTTGAGGGAAACCAGCTGAACTACTTCGATTCTGTTTCTGAAATGTCTTTAATGCAAGATGGGGCATTTTGTCCATAGCTGAGCCACTGATAAGAAACTCTACTTTAACTGAAACTGTCTTATAACTTAAGTGAGCTTTTCCTTTAGGATTACACAGCAAGCAACCTGATTTGATTTTTTTTCCTGATATTACAGGCTTCATCACAAAAATGAAATTGTGCTTTCTACCTTGACACTTAGGCCTGCAGTGACAGCTAGGCACCAGGACTAGGAGAAAGCTGGTCTGCAACTACTATCTACATTTCTTTTCTGAACTCTTGAGTACAAAATAGTTCCTTCCTGTATTACTAAGAATGAAAGAACTAGCAGCTTGGATAACTAACTTTGGATTTGATATAATTGTTAGTCAAGTAAGAATGATCAGTAAACACAGGACTTTTAAATAATACAGTTTGGGATTTATTTTTTTTCCCYGGACAATATACTTTACTTAAGAAAGCCTGACCACATTTGGCAAGTGAAAAATTATCTTTAGGACAGTAGATTCACAGAGGTTTAAACCTGATGCTGATGGCACTCTCAACTGTGTAAACCAGAAACAATTCTACTGAAATCAGCAGAGGTACAAARACATTGAAAATCCTAATTCACATTTACTGCCTGGCTATCTGAACAAATCCCAGGCTCCTGTAAATGGACTGGAGATACRAATATAGTCTCAGTGTCTTTCCTCACAAACAAGACCGCAAAGCAGCAGTGGTCACAGGCTGAAACAGAGGGTATATTGTCAGGTAGATCCCTAACTCAGGATGGRCTCGATCAACAGCACAGCATTTGCAGTCTGACACAAATATATAGCCAGTGCGTTACAGTCCACTTCCCTCAKTTGAAGGTACACATACCTTGCATCTATATGGCCTAAGCAAGGCTTTCAGCAATGCTGAAGTATTAAGTACGTCATTTTCAGTGACAAATTTACAACAGTTCAACAGGATTTGGATGTACAGATCTTGGTGAAATGTGAAAAAAGTCTGTGAGAGCACCAACGCACTCAGGCACGCAGGGCATCTTTTTTCTGTATAGCACTTGGAAGCTCAGGTGACTCTGTGCATTTCGACCCAGAGGTATTTACATCTTGGGGCATGAGCCTCGGCAGAGTGAGACATGACAATTCTGTTGAAATTATACCAGTTTTGATCTTTAGGCCATTTATCTAGTTGGGATCAAATGTTCCACAATTGTCGGTCATATTTACCTAGCAAGTGGTACTGTAAGAGTAGACATGCAACAGCACTGGCAAGGTATTGACAAAGATGGGAATAGTCCAAGGCAGGAAACAAAATATGGGAGCAAATGGAACAAACAACCAACTTCATTATGTCACCTGAGTTATTTATTTTTTTGACTACTGCATTATTTTCCAGATTACTTCTTTTTAGCAATACTTTCATCCATCAGAGAGATAATGAAGAATGAAACTGCATGATCAAGGAAAATGTGTATCCAAATGAAAGCTTGGCTGTACAAATTCCATGTTATATCAGAGGTAATTAGTCTCCTTTTAGAAAACTTCTACTACTTGCAATTTTCCACACCAAAATTAGATCAAATTTGCACAGGTAAGGTTTGTTGAACATAAAATACATTTTATCAGCTTTCTGGGAAAGGAAGTCTTTCTGACACAAAATGAACTGCGATATGTATAGCTGACCCATGAAAAGGATTGTCAGAGTCCTTGTTTGTCCTGTTTATTTTCCCCCTTATTTTTGTACTTAGTGAAGATGTACTGTAGTGAAAAACTTTGAAAAGTATATATCCTTTTAGAATGGAAATTGGTTTGGTTTTTTTTAAGGATCCAGTCTTGAGGAATTGTTTCTGGAGGCTCACCATATGGGTAAAGTGATAATGTAATAATTGTCTTTATTACTTAAAAGTTCCTATTCACTATGTTTGCAGAAAAATATTTTAAAACATCACTCTGAAAATCTTCTACTTTCAGAAGAAAAGCAAAGAAGACTTATCTGTTTTGTTTATATTTAATGATCTCAAGCCAATTATTAGCTGGGGTGCCTGGCTTCTACTAATGGACCCAATTTTTTTCATGCTCTGGAAATCCATGCAAGGCAAAAATATTCTAATGGAAATAATCATAGTTCTTGAAATCTGCTGCAGCTCTAAGGCTAGCATTGCAAAGAGAGGTTCCTTACCTCATTTAACACAAATGAAATGCTTTTGTATGTTATATTTTGGGAGAAAGTGACTTATTGTATAAAACAGCATTGTTTACCATTGAAAAAAATAAGCTTTGTACATAGCATTTTAGAYAATATTTAGGTAGGGTGCATTTTATTGGAAAGGACATGAAAGCACGTTTCTTTTTTACAATTTTGTTTGCACATATTACATTTTTCAGCATATTGTAAAATATTGAAAATAAGGACAAAACCAAAATCTGTTAAGCAAACCATAAGTGAAATAGAATTGCTGATCAATCAAATGGGAATCAAAATAAATCCGTATTTATAGATGTGATGGGATTATTTATCTATTTACTTTGCATACAAAGTCAGTAACTGAATTAAAATCTGAGTTTTCATCTATTGCCCACTAAAATAATCAGGAAAAAAACAGAAAATGAGTGAGAAAAGAGAAAGAGAACATTCATTAGGTCAATAATTAAACAGCATAATGAAGACCAAATCTGGTAGTCACTTAAATCAAAACAGACAACCACATGTGAAATGCAACTAGAGAAAACAATAATTTGTAAAATATCCACAAACTATCTAATGAGAGAAGGATTGTAAGCGAGCATGGCTGGGTTCAATGTTATGGAAASCTGTTTGCTCAACTCTGGTCCCTTGCACAGACCATGTTAGAGGAACTACATGCAAAACTTATCATAATCATTCTTGACACGTTTGGTCGGAGCACACATAAGAACCATACTTAGCCAAGCCCTGAAACAGAAACTATTTATTGAACCCTGATTTGCACTCTTGAGAGGAAATCTCCTGAAATGATAAGCAGGAATTATCAGTGATTAATATATTCTGGAGAATATATATTTCTCTGTACTGCAGATTTCATTTTGCCTGTGATAAGTGTTTTTTCAAGCATCTGTAAATCAGCTCTCAATTTTTCCATTTCAAAGCCCACTATCGTTTTCAGATTTTTTTGAAAGATGCTTTGACAAGGAAAACTATTACTCTCTATGACCCATTGAAATGTCATACATGATTTAAAGTGAAGTCTAAAATGGCCTCAAGTAAAGTCACATCTTGAAGTTTGACATGTGGCTTCTGGAATTAAATCAATGCCAAGCGAAGACTAAATACCTACATTTTCATCATTTCACTTTGTCCATTCATCACAAAACTTTGGGACCTACCAAATTATACCAGTTTGTGAACTAAGAAATAGGAAAAAATAACTGCTATTTCTAACACTGACGGTAACCTGTTCAAGCTGATTGCTTGTACAGAAATTGAGGCATATTATGTACTCAAATTTTTCTGTAAGATTTATTATTTTCATTAGATTAACTGTGTAAGAAGACTAGGTTTTAAGGTCTCTTAAGACTTTATCAGGAAAATTAGTAGCTGCTTTTATGTAGCCTCTTTGCAAAGTGAATGTGTAAAAATAATCTTCCTATACAGCAAAGTAGGTTCCTCTTATCAATAGTTCCACCACACAACAGAACGACAAGGAAATCTCATCCTCGATATAAATACTTTTAGAAGAGAACACTAGTTAGTAAGACCTAGAGGAAGAAATTAAAAGATTTTCTTGCATGTTGAGACATGCTGAAAGGTAGGAATATAATGAGAGAAGAGTTTCTTATACTAAGAAAAGAAGAGAAAATGTGGAAGTAACTTAGATAATCTCAAGTCCTGTTTTAAATATAGTGGAAGAACCTGGAGTAAACTGAGATTTAGCACTGAATAAAGAAATGTTAGAGGTAAACAATAAGGGATAAAAAATATGCTAACATTAGGCAAGGGAGCTGAAACAAGTATTGTAACTAATCTGGCTCAAAAATATGTCATAGTTTTGAGAGAAAAATGAAGTTTTTCTATACAATGCAATGAGAATAACAAAATGGAAATGATGCACAACAGAAAGCTAACTATGCAGAGACAACAAAAACACAATGGGGCTGGAATGGAGGTATATTGTTTAGGAARGAAAGGTACAGGAAATGCTGAATGGAGTGTTTCCACTGAGAAGAAATAGTAGAACTAGCATGCATCAAGCTGAATTGATTTGGGTTAAAATAACTTTAAGAGGAATAGTAAGAGAGAGTCCATCACAGCAGAGCTACTAGTCTCCTACTGCCATCCAGCAGCAGACCTTGTGACAGTATTAGAGAAAGAAATACTGCTAGGAACTGTATTGTTACAGAAGACACTAGCCATACAGATACATATTGGAGAAGTATCTATATCCTTAGTTCATGCTTTCAACTGGGGTCCAAAGCAGTATGATGAATTCATATGACACTGATCCCAGATCTGAGCTGTAAAACAAATGTAAGACCCTGTGAGCTTCCCAGTTCAGCTGCCCACCAGGCTGAGGACCTCTTCACACATTGCACAATGAAAGCCTGAGGAGGCATAAGAATTGTCTCCTTTAACTAGGTAAGCACCAGGCAGGAGGAAGAATTATTTCACCTGCGGACACAAACAGGTATAAGCTATTATTTCATAACTGTGGAAATTAACCATCAGAGCAGGTGGGGACAGGAGAGGCTCTAGAGCAATTTTTTGACAGTAGCTAATTTTTTTTTTGCCCAACTACATACTTTTCATAGGGGAACTGATTAGATTATGATTGTCAGTTACATAGTTGCATGGGACTAGACCTGGTAAGTCAGAAGGTCTCTCTCTGTATTCTGTAGGAACCTTTCTAAACTTTGAAATAATCCTTGGAAGTATGAAGAGCAGCACCTCATCGAGAAGTAACAGAACGCTACCCACCGGCACTCAGCCASTTTTCACCAGATAAGATTCCCAGACGCTCTGATGACTCTCACTGAGCAGCATGGGAGGCTCTGGAGAACTTTCCTGTTCCTTTTGTGGTTCAACAGTCATTTCTCAATCAAGAAAATACTGGGACATCACAGAATGGAAGCTTGTTCAAAATCTTAGATATCTCTGGCTAGTAACAGTCCTCAGAGAAGACTAATTTTAGTACCTAAAGATATCAAGTGAGTATCCAAAATAAATCAGAATCCAGACCAGTAGAAAAAAACATTTTTTCTGTCTTTTAACATCATACAAACSTATCAGTGACATTGTTCCCTAGCTCATCTAGAAAAAAGATCTGCATAAATTTCACAAAGCTCTCAGCAGTTTGTACAGCCTTTCTTTGCACATTGTGGACATAACAGGCTTCTTGGACAGTAACTGTACCTGAAATAAGTGTGTCTCCTTCAGGTCAGACAGCTCACTGTATTTAATTTTTTCACTAAGSTAGACAGCAATATATTTTAAGAGCTCCTTTACACCCAACAGTGTCTCTCTTTTTCTATGCAGCATGCTGCTTGCTTTGAATTCAATAGCTGGTAGTCTTTTATTGTCAACATATTAGATATCATTATAACTTAGCACATGAGTAGTTTTATTAGCCTGTCACATCATGACAGATAGAACTAAGTTTTGTCAAGGGGAGTCAAAATTTTCTACCGCAAAGTCAATCTCAGGCATCTTAAGTGCACCAAATGCCTTCCAAAGGGAGTGTTAACTGAACACAACACAAACCTAAAGTAGACAAACAACCCAGCTTACTGCAGTGAAATGTGTGATACAGARCAAAACAGTAACTGAAGATTAACAGCCTATTAAAAATGAAATCAAGCTATTAGAAGCCAACAAGCATGGGAAAGGTTTTTTTGTCATTCAGCTACTATCGCATTTGATGTCGCATTAAATTGCCCATTGGGCAAAGCACTGAAGAGCTAATATGGGAATGCCTTGTTTATAATGTTCACTTTCATCTGTGAACTACAAAAGCAATCCATCAATAACAAAAACAGTTTAAATGATGTATGAAGTGAACACAGCATTCTGCAACAACTGCTTCTTCCAGATAAGACCTAAGGATAAACTGCATCCACAGGGGGATGAAAACAAGACACCATTGGGTTCCACAGGCAAAAAGCATTTTCCTTAGCATGAAGGACTCTTTATCAAGTGCAGCCATTTAGATAAATTATAATCAGGCCAAAAGAAGTCCTGATCTGTACTTTACAATTTTCTCATTAGCACTAAGTAAGGCTTTAAAGTGCTGTAATTTGATAACAAGTTCCTTAAATGCCAGCAACGTGTACAATTTTCTCCATGAACAATGATATGATTCCCCTAAGATAGGTTTAATAAAGCCAAATGAATCAGTGGTTTCTGTTAGTTATTTATGAAACATTCAGGAACAGCTGCAAAAAATGTGCAACTTCCTAAATGGATTCCGCCTCCAGCAGTTGTGTAGACCAGATGGGAGAGTGACAAGCTCCACTTAATGTGTCACAGCATCAGCTCAATCATAAAATGGTACCAAACAAATCTCCTTGGAACAGAAGCCACCTGTTTACTATCAATATACCTTCTATTTCTTGAATGGCAACTCTAATTTGTGATGTGCAACCTAAAAGAAGCACCCCTTCAACCCCATGAAGCAGCCCTCAGCAAATCAGTTTCCGTTGAATAAAAGGCAATGCCTCAGTCTTTATAGTCAACCTCAGGGAGTTTTAAAGCCTTTCGTTTATAAAACTTGCTCACAGGTTAGTCAGTGTACCATCTTCCCACTGAGAATTTCCTGGGTTAATTATTGCTCTTTGCGTTTGATTTGTCTTCAACTTTTACTCAGTAGTTATTAGAAACAGAAATCTGCAATGCCTTCTGTTTTACCTCAGTGCCCAGAGCACTGGTCAGAAAGCCTCAGATCTGGTTTCCACCCGTAGTCATTATTTTCCCTATCCTGAACAAGAATATATGATGTGGGGTCTGTCGCAGCTCACTCAGGAAGAGGTGTGAGGGGTCTCCAGATGTCTATAACACCTTAGAAATAATTGTGTTATTCTGGGGAGAGAGACAGAATAATTTAATTAGGAAACATAACCTAGGTACAAACTTTCCAAATAAACTTTTCCATAACATAATGTTTGCTTCATAACAATTATTTCTATTTGTCAGGAAGGCTTATTGCAGTGTCCAGCACGGAGGGGGCACTTCCACTTTCCATTTTAAGAAGAACACAGTTATATAAACATGGAGACCTGAACCTATTCAAACTACCTCTGGGTARTTAGAGGTGTCTAGGCTGATATTTCCACAGCATGTCTTTTGATGCTGGAGTTGTGCCTAGATCTGTTGTGTTTTACACTAAACTTCAGGGAGCTCACCTTGCCAAATGTGTTTGGGAGCACATCCCTGATGCTAACTTACAACCCCTAGTAGGTCTAGACCCAGAGTCATCATGTGTATACCAAGGATCTCTGACAAGTAACAAGCTTTTATTCTTAATGATTTGCGAACAAGTCACCTCTGCAGATGTTTAACTACCTAAACGTATCCAATCCTGCTGATGTTTTGCTTGGATGCCATTCATTTATAAAGTGTCAGATGCTCCCTATGTCAGCATCTGCTCATTCATGTGATAACTATTCAATTAGGGGACCAGGATTTCAGCCATTTGAAGTTATAACTGGTATGACATTGACAACAGGAGTTGTTGTGACGGATGTCAGCCCACTCCCGAAGGTGATGTTGTTCTTAAAGGGAAATAGCGAGAAAACAAATCAGAGCATAAAAACCATAAGACTTGCAACGTTAAAGGACAGGATTAATACTGTTTTACAGGATTTTTCTAGTATATAATGCAGATAAGACTTTTTTTTCAGAAAATGATGAGGTGAAGAGCTCCATCTAGCCTATGCCTCCATATAGTTACTGCAACTAGAGACTGGTTTCATTTTGATCTCCATGTACCTTGTATCTATTCCGCTGCAGTGGTATCTCAGTTAAATGTTAAACTAAGAAACTCCTGCAGGCTACCACATCATAATTCTAGAGAGGGAGGTTTGTTTGCTCTCACCTACACTGGATATCTTTCTTCAGAAATGCCTGTGACTGTGAATCCTAACTGATACGCACTGTTGCTCTCCAGATAAGTGCAGAGGTTTCCACACTTAGGGGTCTGTTAAAATAGCACTGAAAATAGCCATTATGTCAGGGTTATTCTTTTTGCAGTATTTCTGCTTTTTCACAATATTTTATTCACAATATTTAGGGTTTTTTTCTGAAATTATTATTTCTTATGGTCATGTTAGCATGCAGGAAATTCATTTGTTTAACRGAAAGCATTAATTTTGTTAGGACTAGTTAAAAACATAAAAGCAAACATTTTTCAATAAAAACTAAGGTGGTATTGATATTTTAAATGAAATAAAGAACATGAAGAAAATTGAAACACAATCTGTCATATCAGCCAGAAATGTCAACCAATCTTAAACTTAAATGCTTCACTTTGRAATATACTCCATGTTCTCCTAAGGAAATAGTGTCTCCCTGTGATTCTTTCCCAACTCTCGCTTGGATTTAGCTTTTTAGTTCACTTTCCCATGATGCACAGACCTTCCTGCGGCTGAGCAACATCCTGGTATCTCTAAATGATGAAACAAATGAAATCAGGCCTGACAACTACAATTCCTGTGAGGCACTGCTATGGATCTGATGCAGGGGGTGAACTGAGTAACTCCTAAGAGACATAGTACGTGTGCACTGTGGCTATGCATTATGCCAGGCAAAGATCCCCAAACACTAAATTCTACTTTTTTAGTGTTAAGAATATTCTCTTCTTACTCAAGACTTGTGAAAATATTCATTCCCTTTTTTTTTTTAAAAAAAGTGGAAATACATACAGGCATAATAAGAAGTCTCTTATTGGCAACAGTTTATAATCCACATGACAAYCAACATGAAAATACAATTAAATAATAACAATACAGCATGTAAAAATAATCCCCTATAAAAACAATTTGTATCATATGATTGCAAACTCGAGATTATGCTTATGCAAATCAGAAAATGCAAAATATACTCCTGAACATGTATATACAAATCAAGGGATGGATTTTTTTCACTTCAAACCCCCACTGTGTTACAGCCAGGCCTGTGCCCAGCCTGGTTCTGGACTCTTCACCACGGCCTTTTCTTGCCACGGTGGTTGAGGCTGCCCTGGATGCTCCCCTCCACTCCCCAGCTGCCTTGCTCCTGTGCTGGGGACAGTGGGATGGGCACCGGCCCCCAGGGAGCCACCAGCACTCACAGCGTCCTGGTGTTACCCACTAAAAATCCTCATGACAAGAATGGGATTTATCCCATAATATGAAACATGGGAAGGTGTTAACAGCAGAAATTAGAAGGCAGGAAACATTACCAGAGGCTTTTTATTTAACATTCATATCAAGGTGTTGTGGTTCAACCCCAGCTGGCAGCTAAGTCCCACACAGCCGGTAGGATGAGGGAGAGAATCAGAAGAGTAGAAGTGAGAAAACACATGGGTTGAGATAAAGACAGTTTAAYAGGYAAMGCAAAAGCTGTGCACACAAGCAAAGCAAAACAAGGAATTCATTCCCTCCTTCCCATTGGCAGGCAGGTGTTTAGAGCCATCTCCAGGAAAGCAGGGCTCCATCATGTATAACGGTTACCTGGGAAGACAAACGCCATCACTCTGAACGTCCCCCCCTTCCTTCTTCTTCCCCCAGCTTTATATGCTGAGCATGATGCYATATGGTATGGAATGTCCCTTTGGTCAGTTGGGGTCAGCTGTTCCAGCTGTGTCCCCTCCGAGCTTCTTGTGCACCCCCAGCCTACTTGCTGGTAGGGTGGGGTGAGAAGCAGAAAAGGCCTTGACTCTGTGTAAGCACTGCTCAGCAGTAACGAAAACATCCCTGTGTTATCAACRCTGTTTCCAGCACAAATCCAAAACATAGCCACATGCCTGCTACTATGAAGAAAATTAACTCTATTCCAGCCAAAACCAGCACACAAGGCTGACTTACAGCAATAATACAGGTGAGCATCTTTGCTCAATGAATTTAGAAAAAAGCTGAAATGTGAAATAGCCAGCAGAGCCTCAGAGTTGCTCCTAGGATGTGTCCTGTGACCAAAGAAACGTCAGACCAGTTTGGAGCCAAACTCCCCAGAAGGTTTGCTTAAAACAAATGTTAGCATCTATTCTCTAAACATTTAAATTTGATCTGGACAAGTTCTTTATTAGAAGCCTTGTTTGGCCTGGATTCAGTTGAGTACATGATCCTGCAATAGTGTTCACTTCCATAAGAAGTTGGTAAGACTGGTAACGCTATCAGGTTGTCCGAGCACAGAGTACAACGGCGCCTACTATTCACTACTTCCTGAGCATTGTTAGCCCTGAGCCTGCAAGCTCTGAAGAACATCGACCTAATGCAATCGTCTGGGGAAACCGTCCCACAAGTGCACACAAATGCTTAAAAACTTTCTATTCAGCACAGCAGTGCGATAGCTATGGCACTGGTTTTCCTGTGCCTCAAATGCTGGTCTGTTACACATCCTGGAAATAATGAACTAATCCTGAGCGGTGCCAACTGCAACTTCCCCTGGTTTTCAAATGTCGTCACTTTCTTTTACCCCTCCTCAGTACTTCATCAAGCCTAATGTATAATTACCCCCTAGCTCCAGAGGAGTACAAGTTACAAGCATGCTTTAGAAAACTATTATGTCCTCCAATGAACTTGCTGTACAAAAAACTCAAAAAAGCTATCAGCTAGATCTAGCTCCCTGACAGCAAACCCTTCTGCTGTCTGTTACCAAATTTATTTTAAACAGCATTGCAGCTGAGAGGCATGATGCTAGCTTAAAAATCTCTGTCCATGCCAAGCTCGGCTCTGGTGCCAATCATTTGTTGTCACTGATCTCATATAAATGACAGAATATGGACAAGCAGGCTTTTAAAGAAAAGAATAAAAGAATGGAATAAAGGCACATGGGAAATTCTTTCAAGGACAAGGGATACCATAAAGGCAGMAATGGAGATGAGTAGAAAAACAAAGATAGGAAATCTTAGGGGATGCAAAACAGGAATTCAAGCCTCTGATCCATTGCACTGAAAAAGATTGATTTGCTGTGAAAGTGGTAACCATTACACTGGCAAATCTGAAAGCATTTAAAATGTGAAAAGCAAAATATCATTAAGGATTTCCAGTTATCTAATGTTTGTGTAACATCTGTGGCAATCTCACCTCAGAATCTTGAACACAAAGAGATGTCTGGCATGATCCTTTTAACTGTTAGTACTTTATTAAGTATCAATTTACTCTTTTGTACTGTATTGTTTTAATTATATAATTATTAATAATATGCAACATTTTTGACAAGCAGTCTGCCAATAGTGCAGAGAGAACAAGCTAGTTTGTATATGGCACCCTCATAACCTTTGTCATTAAAAACTGTACATTAATCAAATTCACCTGCTGTTTTAATAAAATACAATTAACACCATTTGTTGTAATTMATTTTCTTTTTCATGCTGTTGACATCAGTTACCTTAGAATCAGAAAAGATTCTTCTCTGGATGCTTTTTAACTAAATAGCACTATAAGTCTCTGCAGCTTCACAGAGCAGCTCATTTTTAATAACACACAGCTAGAGCTCCTTGAAGGTTTCCCTTGTGAAAGAGAGATCCATGTTCTTATTTTTCATCTTTCACATAAATTACTAAGCAAACCCATACCCAATATTTGTTTGTTCCTCATAAGAGGAATTCATTAATTTTTTTTTTTTTTTTGCTCTGTAAAATCACTGGCACAGTCTTTACCTGGACTGTTTCAGTACCTTGCAGAAGTTGTAGTCTAGATATCTCAAATTTCCATTCTCCACTAGACCAACTATGTTTCCAAAGATAACTTGTAAGGGTTCAAAGCTGCTGATAGATCATGCATACAGAGATGTATATCAGCAGTATGAGCAGGTTTATGTTAAGTGATAACTTATTGTTAATTGGTTTTAGTACCTATTTAATGTGTATACTAAATTTGACTGGGAAGATCCCAAAGCATCCTAAACTACATTCTGACTCATGAACTTCTGGAAAATACTTCTGAATTATTTCCATACAGAAGTATAATCACAACAGTTACCATTAAATTTTGAGAAAATAGAGAGCTAATATAAATATTATTATTGACTAGCATTCTAGGACAGTTAACAAAGAATATCACATCTAAGAGGATAGCATTTTTTCCTCTGTAATAGAAACTGCCTAAAAGTGAAAAGGGCAGCTAAGCTTGTCCCACACATCCTTGGTAAACTATTTAAAATTCAGTCTTCGTTACCAGGACAAAATATTTCTTTCACTTTATTTGCTACAGAGTATCTCCATACAGAAGCTAAGTATATTTCTGTATTAGTATTTGGAAACCTTATTTATCAATTAGACTTATATTTTGTTAGGCATCATCTGACAAGATTTAGGCACCATTGTACTGTGCAGTGAAAGAAAATTTAAGAAGATACAGTCAATGCTGTGAATTTTCCTCTAATGCTTTTCCAATTGATGAYGAATAATTAATCCACCATTTTATGAGCCAAATGTTTACATCAGTTCACCTCAATAACCTCAATAATTACCTATTTGTTGACTGGGTTGTTATTGGCCTTGTCAGCATACAGAGGCTTCTTCATATCCCGTGTTTCCAATTCTCTAACAAGACTTTCTAAACTATTGACACATATTCAATCCACCCCTGGAGTCCTACTCTTCCAAATCAAAGATATTGCACAAACACRATTTCGCTCTGCTAACTTACTTTCTTATTCTCTGTTCTGCTAAGATATGTCAGTCTTGACTATACAAAGTGGCCTATAGTACCCTACATTTATAATGTTCTCTTTAGTGATCTTACAGTTTCCATACAGATGTCAAAGCCATAAAGGTTTATTTTTGCCACAACTCTGAAAGGTGTCTATTGGGACAGTCCATTCGAAAGACTGCACTGGTCCACCATATAAACCAGACTTTTTTCTTCACTGGGTTGCAGTCCCCAAGCTCCACGTACTGCAATAATCAGGCATCCGTAATTGCTCCCTGAGAGAGCGACCGCAYTCCCGCTCCCCATGCACAGAAGTGGAAGGGGTCCCATTCTTGCCTGTAAGCATCTCAGTCCAGACAAATGAGCAGCGGGTGCTCAGGGGAGCATGTGTACATCATGAGCCAGAACAGCTTCAGTTACAATGCTGGCCTGAAACTGGTAYGATTTCAAGGCTTGTTTTGATATCATGGCTTGGTTTCCCATCTGATTAATGTTGGTGTAGAATGGGAGCTGGCCAGTGGAAGTCCCACCAGAGTCTCAGTAGAATGATTGGCATATATGAGACCCAAAACTTGAACTACGTTAACTTTTAAAATGGTTAGTCTGACTGCTTAATTCTGTAAGGTATTTTCTCTACTTTCTCATAGAAAAGTATCAAATAATACCATTTTTATAGCTGCAAAGACTTAGGCCTTTGTCAGCCTGTATCACACACAGCAGGCATGAAAGAGTAAGCATGAGCTTCCTGACAGAGCACAGAGATTAATTTATCTAAGCCACCTCCTTAATTTGAGAGAACAATGCTGAAAACCTACTTTATTTACGCCTACACTATGTCAGGCGCACGAACAGAACTTTAGTCTTTTTAAAACTAGAATAACAGATCATTTCATTACTCCTTCAGACACTTAGACACCACTCATAAAGCATATTGTACTATCGAAAGTTTCTGCATATGCTTACAGCATGAATATAAATGCATCTTAATGCATGGCTTTTTTTCCTTTTGCAACTTCTTTCATTTCTGCAAATAGGACACTGCCAATGAATCCACCACATAATTAACTAAAAACACTTTCTGAAAGTCCAAGTATGGGAGTCATGCCAGGTTATGCTCAATCCCATCCTGCCACTCTTCCGAATGACTGGCTTGTGCTAAYCCAGAGGGGGAAGTAGTGCTAGCAAGACCAAGGTTTTATAAATATTCATAAAAGATAATGCAAGAGATAGTATTGCCTTTAGGTCAACAACAGCTAGGAACCTGAAATGCATCCAAAASCAGACACCTGCATCCCTTATGTCTATTACAGCATTATTTTAGGAATATCATTCTGAGAAAACCATTAGAATCCAATACTGCAAATGATCAGTCCTTTCTTCCYTTTCAGCAAATCAGAAAACTGGCCCCTTGGACAGCTTCTCATATATCCTCATAATTTCCTTTCTTTCAGCTTTTTACTGGGACTCCAACCTTGTTCATCCTAAAATAATAGCTGTAGTTCATATACCTGTTACTGCACTAGAAACAAATGTGGAATAGCCTAAAGCTCTTCGTCACTACGGGGTCATTTCCTTCTGTTCAGTAGTGTGACCACTTGCAATCACATCATAGAATCATAGAATCATAGAATCATTAAGGTTGGAAAAGACCTCTAAGATCATCGAGTCCAACCATCAACCCAGCACCCATGCCCACTAAACCAT